>ML681972.1:8846167-8962831 GCA_007922195.1 Podocnemis expansa
GACGCTTCTTAGCCGTATTCCACGACTCTGCCTGGTTTCTTCCCGCAAAATAGAATTCAAAGCTTTCAGAATCTGGAAATGATGTTTTAAATAGTAGTGGATAAATAGCTGCTCTAAAATTCACTACATATTGTGGGTGCAGACACTACCCCCCTAAAATTAATAAAATTTTGTCAAATTTCATTGAATAAAGCAAGGAGTCTTGTGGTGTTTAGAGACTAACAGATTTTATTTTCTGTTAGTCTTTAAGTGCCACAGGACTCCTTGCTGTTTTTGCTTTACTAGACTAACATGGCTGCTCCTTTGGAACTTTGCATTGAATAAGTTATTAATTTTGCAGGGTACAGTGTAACCCTGCCGTCTCTATCCATGCAGAATGCCGAGTGAAGTCCATGACAGTTTTGTCTATTTTAATTTTCAGAATTAATCTCTGTAGCCCCAGTATAGCGGTCTACTCAGCAAAACATTGTTTACTAAATAGGGATGATTTTAAGCATATGCATAAATGCCTTTCCAAATTGAGGAGTATGAATACTTTATATTATATAATGGCTATTTAATGGACCCAGTAAAGTACAAAGTAATATATTTGGGTGTTTAGAAAAGTCAATAATGCATGGAATATCAGTAACAAATCTAAATTGTCAGTACATTTTCTTTTTGAGGTTGGCATCACTAGTCAATCTTCAGATGTGACAAAACTTTTACTAAGTTGTACAAGCTAATGAAAACATGGAGAAAAGCTGCATAGCTTGTGTTCCTGTCACTGAATTCATATACTGACTTCTGCACAAGATTATGTGAGTTAATATCACAATTGCTATAAAATTTATTCCCACAAGGTGGCACTGAATAACATTATTGGGTAAGAAGTGTGAAGAGTATCCCCTTGAAGTTCAAGGAACTCTACTTTTCTCATGTTCTGGAAAAGAGTGGATCAATTTAATTTGTAGCTGACAGTCACATAGGAAAAACAAGATAAAACTGGGTGCCAACTTCAGAGCAAAAATAAAAACTTGAATCCACACAGACACCACTGCGTTCACACCTTGCACACCACTGCAATGATGTTTGGATAAAAGATGACTTCTAAGGTAAACTCTGAAAATGAATAGCTCACTGGTCATTGATAACAATGTTAAAGGTATGTGTTAATGTTGTATGCATAGTTATTGTCAAGGCTTTTTCCCCACTCTGGCACTCTGAGTGCAGAAGGTGGGGGCCCGCAACAGGCCAGAAAAGCCACTGGCCTTAAAGCCTGCTCTTAAAAGTCTCCAAGGCCTCCAATTCCTGGCCTTGGAGTGGTATCGCTGCCACCACCCAAATGCAAAAAACCTCTTGAGACCCAGGAAGGCGCACTTGGGAATTCCTCCCTGGCAGGTACTTGCAATCTTCTTTATTCCTCCTTCAGGAAAGTGACTGAACTCCAGCTGCAATATGAGCTGGAACTGGAAGAGGGTTCCCTCTAGTAGCTGCCTGTGCAGTCTAAGGCACGGGCACACAAACCTCTTGCCTCTCAGGACACAGAACCAGAACTTACTTAAAAGGTAAACTCTTTAATCAAAAAAGAACAGATGATAAACACAGAGAGTTGCTTCTCTGGGAATTAACTTAGGTAGTTACAGGGTAATGGGGTTGGTTACATGTGCTCAGCACAGAGAAATCCAAAAAACAAGCCAAAAACAAAGAAAATACCCTGACCGCGTCTAAGTAAACATTCCCTGTTCTACCCACGCCTGGTCAGTAACAAATTTAACTTATCTCTGGTAAGGATGTTGCTGGATTCTTCCTCAGGCCCCTCTGGTCTCCTCCTGATCCTTCCAGGAGCTCTGCTGCATCCAAACAGCCCCAGGCCAGGCTGCTGTTCCCATTCAAAAAGCTGTGCTTCGTTCCTATTGGCTGTCCTGGGACTCACTGACCAGAGTGTTAACCCCTTCCTCCCCAAGGGTTATTACAGTTATGAATTCCCTCTGTATAGCGTTAATAGAACAGTTTTAAGAAGAAAGCGTGGCCTAGATTAAGGTAATAAACAGGTCTGTCCTAGATAAAGGAATATGGCAGGGGCAGGCAATCCCCAGCACGTGTGCTGGTAGTGGCACCTGAGCCCATTCACAGCGACATGCAGCACCCTCTGCGGTACCACAAAAATTGCCACTTCTGTCACCAAACGCCACTCTGGGCGGCTTCCTTCGGCTACACCTTTGACACAGGGGGTTCCACCGTGCCCATGCCTTCATGTGACACAGAAAAAAGCTGCCTGGAGTGGCCCCTCTGTGTAGTGTGATGTTCCTCAAAGGAGCCACTCCGGGCAGCTTCTTTCTGAACCATGCCTGCAAACCCCTGAAAGGAGCCACTATTTTTCATGGCATGCCTGTGGACCCCTGTCCCCAAGCACACCGCCAAGACGAGCCACTCTGGGTGACTTCTTTCCGTGACATGCCTGGGAAGCACTCCCACTCTAGCTGTGACTACTGCTGAATTTTCAGGCAGCCGCCACATTTTTTCAGCAGGTGGGGCCACTGGCACCAGCTGATGGTCAGGAAGGAAGGACTGCCACAGGAGTTAGCAAAGGTTGCTGACCTCTGGAATACGGTTTTACCTCAGTTTACATGAGCTATAAACAAAGCTATCAAGCAAACCAGTGGGGGTTGTCTTTAACCTGAACAGAGACAGAGAATTACCCTGGAGCCTATACCACAGAGAAACACAAGACTGAATCCTTAGGAGAGCCTCCTAAATCTCAGAACAAAGACAATTCTCTGGGAATGTAAGGGACAAAGGGAGATTCCATCTTTTTCTTTAATCTACGACAGCAATGGAAACCAGCCCCTTTCAGTTCTGTGGAAGGTCCTAATGGAGAGATAGCTAGCCGTGCTGGATCAATAATAGTTGGTGAGCAACATCTTTAAAAAACCTGTGTCTTTGCTGGATTAAGTGTTAGACTTAGATGCATGTTTTCATTTTTATTTGATTGTAACCATCTCTTCTTCTATTTCTTTTACCAGACTTTACTTAACCTAGGTCCTGCTGTTGTTAAACACTATAAGCTAACCCCGTGCTGTGTTTGAAGCAATTCCCAGCTTCAATTAATATGGCTAACTGCGGGGTATTGTCTCTTAAAAGGAAAAAACTAACCTTATCTTTTCTTAGTGGTCAAAGAGAGGGCTAGATTCTTCAGAACAAAGATGGTTTTGAGGAAACTTGGGACTTGCCAGATGTAACCAAAGCTGGTGGAAATGAGGGTGGGGCTGTCGTAGCAGGCTGCTGGCGTCAGAAGCACTCAACCAGGGCTGCACATCACACAGGTGCTTGGGATACTGCATGTTTGTCTGCTGTTGGTTGGGTCTGGGCTGTGAGCGACATGAACAGAGCATTGAAAACACCCAGGATTCTGGGAGAGATGCTGAGACTACACCATACAGGTCTCTGTTACCCCCCAAAATGTGATGAACACAGTATAGTAGCACACTAGATAACTGTTGAAAAATAAAACATGCAGGACTTGCAACATCCAAAAGTGTCAGATATTTCCTTCTTCAACAAAGAGAGGTTTTACAGAATTCTTTTTGCTAGAAACAACCTAAAGCACAGATAAAAATAATTGTATAAATACCCTGTATCTTATTGTGAGCACCTTCCTTCCCCTCTTCTCATTTCACCACTTTTCCTTCTGTATATTGATACTAACTAATTATCATTAGTCCATATTCCAGGTATGTAGCAGTCAGATGCTGGAAATTTCAGGGGCTGTGGTTATTTTTGCTTTCACATCAAAAGCTCTCAGATCTGGAGGGGAAAGGGGCAGGGCCTCTGAAGACCCCCTATATTCCACTCTTCCCAAGTTTCAGAGTTCCAGTTGAACCCACACTGTCAATGCACTGTTTTTACAGCCACTATAAAGCACAAGCCCAAACTTGTCAGCCTGAGCTTGAAGGCTCCAAAACACAGTGTAGAGACAGCCCTAGTCTCCAAGGGGTTGACTGTAGCAACTTAAGAGCAGAGCTACAAGAGCAGGGTTACCAGATACCAAAGCATGGAAAGGAGGTCAGGGAAGTATTAAAAGGAGGACATTGGAGGACACATACACATCCGGGGCCCTGTCCGGGCCCCCTTCATCCACCCAGCCACCCCAGCTACTGCCCCCCCCCCAAATGCTTGTCCCATTGATCACCCAACTCCAGAGAAATCTGCCTAGCTGCTAGTTACAGTGTGAGATTAATTGCAAGAACAGCAGCTCAAGAATATCAAATGAATGGCTTAAGTATTTTTCATCTTAACATTAAAGTAACCATAAAGCCAACCACTTTAAGGAGTCACAAAATTAAGTATTTAATGTTTATATCAAGGTGCAAGGAGATTCACACTGCAGAACTCCTATCCAGATTGATATTTTTACATTGTGAGTTGCTAATGGAAGCAAACCTCCAATAAATTTAATGTAGTAATTATGGACAAGATTAAAATCAGTTTAAACACAGTAAGTTCCTTCACAGAATTCACTCTCATTGTTTGACACACAGAGGGGCAGGCCCTTGACTACACGAAGTCTAACAGAATTTGAGATGTTGGCTTCTAAAGGAAAAGTAAATCTCCGTCAGCAGTATTCTCCCCATGACTTGAAATTGGTGTGGTGCAGGGGGTGCTCACTAATTTGGTATAACACTGTTACTAGCTGACAACTGGGGGGGGGGTAGGAGGGGTGTACGGAAATCCCTGTCTAGCCTCAGTTTTGAGCCTCACTGTGCAGAATTTAAAAAAAAATCACAGAGAAGCTCTTTAAATTTTACACAGGAAAGGAGAAATCAGAAGAAGTGAGAGCTGCTGGTTTTTATGTGCAGACCTGCCTGAAACAATCTTTTACCTAAAATGCAAATTTCTGGAAACATCATATCCTGCTGTACATGCCATAAACTACAGATGGATAGATATCTATTTAAAGACAGTTGACATGTTCTGTTTGCTTTTAATGTGAACTACACATCAAATGGGGGGGGGCCAGAATTAGATGTCTATGACTATCAAATGCTCCACCCAGGAGGACAGCACCTATTCTTAGATGCAATGATCAGGTTTTTTTTCCTAAATATACCAAAAGAAACACTCTCTCTAAAAATAAAATAAAAACAAGCATAGAATATATAAGCAAAAGGCAAAACCAAGCTGCTTGTTTTCTGTGATTTGATGAACTACTAACAAAGGGACAAATATTGTAATCCTTGCTCAATCAAATTTCCCACTGACTTCATTTAAACTATAGGATCAGGCCCAGCCCAGCAGCTACTTTAGAATGTATAATTCTTGCACATCTTTGTATCTTAATAAAATTTAAGGGTACATCTATAGTGGACTAATCTCATCTTGGAAAGGAGAAGCAAACCGAAAAATCACATTGAGAAAAGGAAAATCATATGGATTCAAATCTCCTCACAATCAAAAGTAAACTTTCCTTGACCACTAAACAAAAGATTTGTTGCCAAAAGCCAAAGTTCATTAGGAGGAATAAAGATTTGGCTTAGCTGAGCCATTAGAGAAAGAAAACTCCCCAGAAACTTTAAGTAGGGCAGCAAAGCAGAAAGCAAAGAAGCAGTTGCAGGTTTGTTTTCTGGGCACCACAGAGACACCATCAAGCTGAAGAAAAGTCCCAGCCCCTTCAAAAAATAAGATCAAGCCTTCCCCAAAATCAGGTGGAGGGGAAGGGGAGCGGACCTGAGCTGGAGCCCAGAAAGAAGCCAGAGATGAGGAGCAGAAGCAGCAAGGCAAAGGGAAACCACTTCCATGGCCACAGCCAGCCCTCTTCACTCTCAATAAAGGTGCACCAGCCCAGCAAGAGATTCTCTCCAAATTCCCAACCCCACTAGCAGCTGCAGCTGGGCTGACCCAGAAGGGGAACACATGCTGGAGCTGCGTGCTTCTATTTTTAGAGAGCTGCCCCAGCCTCCCGAAGAAAGCTGGACAAAAGGCACTTTTACACTAATGCCTGGAGGACAGAGGATGGCAGGGCAAAAAGGAGGACATGTCCTCCTTTTGCCAGACGTCTGGTAGCCCTATACAAGAGGGATGGGGAGAAATCATTAATTCAGCTTTGCTTCTTCTGGTGCTTCATCTTCCTGAGTTTTTTGCAGCTGGGTAGGTGGAGCAAGCAGCACACCCTAAATTGCGGGGGTGGAGACATATAGTATGACCAGGTCCCACTGCTAGTGCTTACTAGAGGCGATATATTGCTGGCAAGCAGTTGATGAGTGCACACCTCCAGGACTAGTGGGGGCCTTCTGCCTCCTTCAGCACTCCTCAGCCAGCAAGTCTGTTGCAACTGCTTCTTGTATGCTAGAGCTCAGTGCCACTCCTACTACCTGAGTGAGAATTTAATGCCCTGGACACAACATTAGCTACATCCTAGGTATATGATATTAGACGCTGGAAATTTCAGGCAGAAGAGCTATGACTTGTTTGTAATAGTTGGGTCACCTAGCTGGCTGTTTCCACTAGCAGCAAACTATGTGGAGTAGTTCCTCAGGTCAGGATTACCCAATACCCCTAACAAAGTTTGTTGGCAACATTCCTGTGTTTGGGACAATAAAAATGTGTGGACACGCTGGTACTCCATCTGAAGAACCTAGAGCCCTTGACTGCCAGTCACATCATCTCATCAATAGACAGTGCAGGAGAACTTGAAATGCCTAGATGTATTTACTAAAACTGTTAATGAAATAGTTCATGGTACTGTCATTGTTAGATTTCATTTTGATGAACAGGGCAGTTCACCCTCCTCTGAAAATTATTGTTTTGGTTTTTCCAGGGACAAAGTCTAGTCAGTTCAAATTTCTAGTCAGCTCAAATTCTGAAGGTCCTTACCACAAATAGCTAGAAACTTTTGTATTTAAATAAAAGCATACATCCTTCAGGGACTATTGCCTCTGTCTAGTTCAAAATAGGCTGAAAACTGGGTCTTTTGTGCTTTGGGGGTCTTGCCAAAATTTTCATAATTGATCAGCCATCAGTCTCAACATTCATTTCTCTAACTTGTTATTAACAACATAGCCAAGCCCTGCCAATCCTCTAAGGAGTGGCATCACTGGCACTGGGCACGGGGGGGGGGGCTCATGTCCCGAGTGCTCGGGGTCCTGAGCCAGGCTGCCCACAGCGGTGGCTGTCTTACCCAGCCCCATCCTTGGCTGGGGTACCAGGGTCAGGCCGCTAGAGGTGGTGGCTGTCTCCCCCCCCCGCCCCATCTCTTTTCCTGGGCCAGCATCGCTCCTGTCTCTAAGAGATACCTGCCTCAGGAATTTAGGAATCTAAGAGACACCTGCATCACAAATAACCTGCCAGATGTCTAGGTGCATAGGAATGAAATGAGACAACAACAGACCAAGTTGCACCTAAAGGGTAGAAGTCAGCCCTGCCCAGACGGAAGGACAGAAGAAAAGAACTTAGAGCAAATTAGACTTGCCTAGGAGTGGGAAAAACCAGATCAGATGGAAAAGAATGAGTCTGTGCAGGGAGGCAGGCAAGATGGGAATGGCTCAGTAAGAAATTAGTTTGGAATGAATCCCCAGTTCCAACATGGGCAACTGTCCTCTAGAGTTCAGGAAAGCTCACTTACCTATAGCACTTGTAGATGGAAATTGTCAGAGCCCTTTTAAATAAATTGCACATAAGACATAAGAAAGAACAGATGGACATCTCTCATCTAAGGGTTGTCTGTATCTGAAGCGCTATGGTGGCACTGCTGTTGCACTTCAGTGTAAACTTTACAGGAGGGGTTCTCCTGGGTGGCATAGTTCAGGGGCTTTCAAACCATGGGTCAGGATCCGGTACTGGGTCGCAGAGCTTTAGGTACTGGGTTATGATGCACCCTGCTGCTGCTGCTGCTGCTGCTGAAAAGCTGGAATGCATTGCTCAAAGATGTAATTGTTGGATCATGGGCATAAATTATTTTTTTCAACTGGGTCTTGAGAAGAAAAAAGTTTGAAAACCACTGGTTTAGTTAATCTACCTCTCCTTGAGGTGGTAGCTGGATTGATGGAAGAATTCTTCTGTTGACCTATCATTATCCACACTAGGAGATAAGTTGACTTAACCCCATCACTCAGGGGCATGGATTTTTCACACTCATGAGCAACAGAACTAAGTTGACCAAACTTTTAGTGTAGACCAGGCCTAAGGGAAAAAGAAAAATGGATTAGATAATGTGAAACCTTCTTTCAAAGCTTGAAGCCTTGGAAGTTTTCTTTCTTGAACTCCTGAAGGACTACATTATTATTATATTTCATGCCATTTCCTAAATTTGTCCTCCAAATTTATCTACCCACTCACATTTGGAATGTATCCAAGTATTTGCAGCATGGTTTCCAGGTAAGAATTATTTCTTTGTGAAGGAGTAAATTCAGACCACAGTAAAGAATTAGCCATTACATTTTCTGTGCCCTGACAAGCCTGTTAACCTTTTCTTATCATTTTGAATATACACTTTTGAAAGCCTTCTATCTCATGGACAGAGAGCTCTTATCTCCTAGGTCAATGAACATGAACATGCCTTGGGATGATATATTTTGACAAAGATGTCCTTGAGAATCCTAAAAAAACAAGGAGTCGTGTGGCACTTTGACAAGATGAAGTCATATATGCAGACAGAATATACTCTTTCAAAATAAATATTGCCAGGGCATCAGTGACACTTTAGTTTACAGTAGTGCAATTTGAACGGTCAATGCAAAAAGTTAAGAAGAGATGAAAAGTCAGCGAGCAATTGACCCACCCCTTGAATTTACAGGTGTTTTTTTTGTTTTGTTTTTTTTAATTGAGAAGTGTGCTTGGTATGTATTTAGGAAAATTTGCAGCAGAGACAGGTGATGCATCTAATGAGAAATGCTGCTCTTTTCCCTTCAAAGTGTAAAAGTAAGTAGCTATTTTTGATATTAGAATCTTTCTAGTGAGATGACAGTATACCTTGAAGGCTAGCAGGAATTTTAGCAGAATAATCTACAAGATTGCTTAATAATATTTAAATCTTCACTCTATGTGCTAATTTATTGAAGAGGTTCACCTATATAATTAAAAGACTGTTGCCAAGACCACTAAGACAATAAATAGACTGAATTTTTTTTAAAAAACATATATTTTCTACAGAAATTATAATTTCTACTTTGTGAGATTAATGGTTTTAGACAAAGCTGTATTGCAAAGAAAAATAATGATCTAGAAAATAAATTAAAAGTACTTTTATATGGATTATAAAACAAAATATTAGATGGAAGGTAGAATTACAGTAATTTAAGCAGCAGTTTGATTAGACATAACATTTTTCTCCTTCACTTACATAACCATTAAGCTTACCTCTTTATTCATTCATACTAAAGAATTTTTAAAACAAATATTGTGTATACACATTAAATTGTAAAGATATGTTAAACTACTATACATATAAACAAAAAAACTGTGGGTCACACCCTCAATTGATTTAAACCAAGACCAATTTAGACAGATGAGGATCTGACCCTAATTTTTTAAGATCTTTGGAATGAAGTTCTGCTTTGAAGTGAAAGGAGATTCCACAATATCAAAATAGGGTCATTTTTAAGGAAATAGCTGTTTGTTTGTATCTACTGTATTTCATCAGTCTAAAAGCTTTAGCTAAGCTTTTTTTTTTTTTAAGAACAAATTGTTAGATTCTTAAGAACATGGCTAGGTGCCTAACTTAAAAGCTTTTCTCACTGGGCAAATCTTTGTATCCGCTGAGATGCCCAATGATTTCAGATCTGCTCTGGGATCACCAGAAAAAGCAAGGGTCTTAAATTCAAATCACCATGAGGACTAGTTTCTTAGCCCAAGGGCCACACCACTGAAACATTGTACAGTGATATTGCAACTATCAGTAACAATGGTGGTGTTGTGGGCTGCAGGAAATAGCTTTAGGGGCCACATGTGGCCCATGGGCCATGTGTTTGAGGTTCTTGACATAAAGCAGTGTGCAGGCCCTGCAAACAATTTTTCACAAGCTCAACTTTGCCATTGTGAATAAAAATACCATGACTGAAATAAAAGCTGTGTGGCGCACAATTCGGGCATTACAGAGATTTTACAATAAGGTGCAACATTAATCTGTGTGGGGAGTGGCTCCCCCCCCCCACCTTTTTCCCCACACCGAACATAAGCCACTTGTTTTGACTTTTAAAGCCCTTTGTAACCTAGCCCCACCCGCATGTCATCTCTCATTTGCTACCACCTTTTTTCATCATCCACCTTAAACTTTCAAAGGGGCAGCCCTGTTAGTCTTGTAACGCAATAAAAAGCAAGGAGTCCTGGGGCACTTAAAGACTAACAGCTTTATTTATCGCATGAGCTTTTGTGGGAGAACACTGTACTTCATCAGACTTGTATGACGAAGTGGGATATTCTCCCACGAAAGCTCATACGATAAACAAATCTGTTAGTCTTGAAAGTTGAAGGAGTCTTGTGGCACTTAAAGACTCACAGATTTATTTAGCCTATGAGCTTTGTGGGAAAATATCCCGCTTTGTCAGATGCGTCTGAAGTGGGATGTTCTCCCACGAAAGCTCATAGGCTAAATACATCCATGAGTCTTTAAGTGCCACAAGACTCCTTCAGCTTTCAAGTTCCAAAGGGGCAGCCGTGTTAGTCTCGTTCAGCAAAAGAAGCAAGGAGTCCCGTGGCACTTAAAGACTCACAGATTTATTTATCTCATGGGAGAAAAATCACCCTTTGTCAGATGCTTTGAAGAAGAGGAGGAGGGCAACCAAAATGATTAAAGGGCTAGAGCACAAGCCCTATGAGGAAAGACTGGAAGCATTAGGCTTATTTAGTCTGCAGAAGAGAAGATTGAGGGGGGATTTGATAGCAACCTTCAACTACTTGAAGGGCTGCTCTAAGGAAGATGGAGCTCGACTGTTCTCGGTAGTAATGGAGGACAGAACGAGGAGCAATGGTCTCAAGTTGCGGTTAGGGAGGTCGAGGCTGGATATTAGAAAAAACTTTTTTACCAGGCGAGTGGTGAAGCCCTGGAATGAGCTGCCGAGGGAGGTGGTGGAGTCTCCATCTTTGGAGGTGTTTAAGGCCCGGCTGGACAAAACCCTGACTGGGATGGTTTAGTGGGATTGGTCCTGCCTCTGGCAGGGGGTTGGACTAGATGACCTACGAGGTCCCTTCCAACCCTAGGATTCTAGGATTCTAAGATGTCTTCAATGCCTGGTACGCGGTGTGATTTTTTTTTTCACCCACATGCCATGAATAAATCCGTGAGTCACCAAGTGCCACAGGCCTCCTTGCGTCTTTTGTTAAGCTGTCCAGCCCCTCGGGCCGTTTGTACAGCGCCTAGCACACTCCCCTCCTGCTGCCTGACTGGAGGGAGCTCCTAGGCATAGGGGCTTGGGAGAAAGCTGCTGGGGAGCCCATTGCTGCAGCCCCCCTGGCTGCCTGTCTCCGTCACCTGTGAGAAGATGTTTCCCACCCCGGGCGGCTGTGGCGGGCGGAGCTCCCGCCTCCTCTCCTCCCCAGGCGAAGCAGCCCGGCCCATCCCCATCCCTATCCGGGGCCCGGCAGCTGGGCGGATCCCGCCCCACGGGCGGAGCCGCGGCTGCTCGGACGGCCGGCCGGGCGGAACCGGGCTGGGGTAGGTAACCGGGGCTGGCTGGGGGGCCCCACGGGTGGGTGCTTGCCTTCAAGGGTGCGCGGGAAGGTGGGGCGTCCACCCCCGCCAGCTGCTGGGGCTAGTTGCAAAAAAGCAGGGAGTCCTGGGGCACTTGAACACCAGCAGGTTTATTCAGCGCGTGAGTTTCCGTGGGAGGAAATTTGGGGAGGGGACTAGTTTTGTTTTCTGAAGCCAACCTGCAAACATTCACCTGCAGGGATTTCCCTAACACACACACCCCCCAATTTCCCAGCGCCCCCCCAGTTGTCAGCTAGTAACAGTGTTATAGCAGATTAGTGAGCACCCCACCCCAAACCTCCCCCTACGCCCTCCCGCAGTCTCAAGGCCTGAGGAGAATGCTGTCCACCTGCCTGTGTGGCTGCACCTTAGCAGAGGGGTGATCCTTAAGTTCACCCATCTTCGAAGCACCTGACCAAGTGGGATTTTCTCCCACAAAAGCGCATGTGAAAAATAAATCTGTTAGTCGTTAAGTGCCAGGTGACTCCTTGGTTTTTTTTATCTTGAGAAGAACTTGTAAAAGTTAGGACAGTGCAAGCCACCGTTTCTTTTAAGGGTTCCATACGTACACGGGGGGCATTTTATTACAATTTTAGTGCCCGATGTAAAACTGGCTGTGCTAGTTTTGCATATGTAGGAGGCAGTCCTGCATTTACTTGCACAGAGCATTTGGTTCATGGCATGCCGGGGGGGGGGGGGTGAGGGGGTGACAACATATAGAAATTGGATCCTAGTCACCTTGCAAGGATTTATGCATGTACATAACTTCTAGGGGCATGAAGTCAGGACTTTATCAGAGTTACACACACAAGTTTGTGTAAGGTCCCAGCTTAAGTTTGTAAAGTGCTGGATTAGAAAGTGTTGCCTTTAAAAACCACAGAGTTGTATAAAATGGGATGACATAGGTTTTATCTCTTAAAATGATCTAGCAAAATCCAAGGAAGTTAACAGCAATATTAAGGCCACAAATTAAGGCCCCAGTCCTGCACACCTATTAGCATTTGTGTTTGCCTAAGAGGGGCCTTGAACACAAAAAAAACCTGGGAGGTGCATAAGTTCAATTTCAAAAGGGATAGCCATGTTAGTCTAGTCCAGTAAAAAAACAACAAGGAGTTGTGTGGCACTTTAAAACTAACAGATTTATTTTTTGCATGCGTTCTTGGGGGGAGATCCCACTTCCTAGGATGCTTCGAAGTGGGATCTTCTCCCACGAAAGCTCATGCAAAAAATAAATCTGTTGGTCTTAAAGTGCCACACAACTCCTTGTTTTTTTTACATAAGTTCAAGTCTTCATTGCAACATTGTTATTCTCATTGCACATGTGGAGTACTGAGGCTAATAGGTGTATATGATACCTAAATATATACAGTGTCTTCTGGCTAGTACACTTTTAGATTTATGGTTTAAAAGTAAGAAAATATTTCTGACTAAGTGAGAAAGCAGACTCCATTCTTTTTTCCTCTTTATTTTCAGATAGACAAAGAAATGTCCCACTCTGACAACAGAGGGCTGATATTGGGCATAATGGCAGGGGCTGCTGGAATAAGCTTGGTTCTGGTTTGGTATCACAAGATACGAAAATCTGAGGGAACTGTCACTTTGCCTGCATTTCTAGATTTACGCAGCAGGTTTCATTATGTGGGTTTGCAAAATGAAATTCAGAATGACCAAGGAACAGTAATGGCTTTACAAGGAAGACAGCTTCAGATACTGGAAAAATTGAATGGCTTGTTCCTGAGTGTGGAAGAACTGAAGAGAGAGGTGCAAATTCTTAAAGAAGCTGTTCCAAAGCTGGAACAGCTTGTTCGAGAGGAGCTTCAAGGGAAGGCTGATGCTCGTCGTATTAGCCCCTCACACAGAGCAACCAGAAAAAGAAGAGCTGAGACCACTTGTGGTGCAACGGAAACTACCAGTTCTGAAGAGGCAGATAGTGAAGGAGGGTGAGTGAGTCTTTGCAAATATTTCATGCATAATATATCTTAAAATAAGCATGCAAAGATTTTAGTACCAGATATGTGAAATTTTGTTTTGTAAACAACAATCTAACTTATTTATGTTTCATATGTACTCCTATATTCTGTATCTCAGTATCTGAAAAAGCTTTCCAAGCCAATAAGGTTAGATCCTGTACCCTCCTGCGATAGAATCGCACAGATCATCTAGGATCATGTCAATTTTGATGACGTTTTGTTCAGGTAAAAAATCAAAATTAAGCATTTTGGAACAAATGGGATGGAATGCCTCACTGTTTCAGCATGACTTTTAGGCTCAAAATTTATCTTCAGTTATATGAAAATTTAAAAGTCAAAATCAGAACAAAATGTTTAAATTTTATCAAAATGTAATCTTTTGATTAACTTGCAATGATGTTTCCCCAGAATTTTTATTTTGCCTGAAATTTTAAAGTTTTTCGATTTGTCCTTATTCAGCAAGAAAAATTTTAAAATCATGAAATTTCCTGCATAACATAATTTCTGGCTCCTGCGTGGCTCTCTTTCTCCTCTTCTCATGCAGACATCTCATATCACCGCAACTTCAGCTGTGATGTTTAAAAAGAAGCTTCTTCAGAAATGTGGCCGTGTGTTAGCCTTGTGTAATAATACTTTGAGAATCCCTGTTCTAACACTTATTTAGTGCTTTCCATTCAAAGTATGTTGCAGTCATCTCTAACTGTGTTCAGTGCTCCCCATTGCCTGAGAGGTGAGCGTACTGTTTTCTCAGTGCTATCATCATTTGCTGGCCAGGAGACACAGAATCTAAGCGTCAAGTTTCTGGTCTCATTTTTTATAAGTTTAAACAAGTACAATGTAGGCAGTGGCAATACAGGTTTCACAGTAATGCCCTGATAATGTCTGCCATATCTACTTGCCTATAAGTCGATCCTCATATAAGCCGACCCTCAGCTATTAACCCCAGAAACCTGAAAAACCTCATGACCACATATAAACTGAGGATCAAAATCAGGGCCAACTTGCCCCTTGCTGTCAGCTTCCTGTGCTGCCCTGGGCCCCTCCCTAACCCTCCCAACCCTGCCTTTGGCTTCCACTGAGTCCCCGACCCCTTCCTGAATGCCCCAGCCTGCCACGAGCTCCCTGCACTGCTCTGAGCTGCCCCAGTCCCCTCCCTAAGCCCCCTGCCCTGCCTCTTACTCCCCCTGGGCTGATCCCTTCCCCCCCGGGCCCCTGACCTGGCTGCTCCAGCGCCCACCACACACACTGAGGCTCCTGCCCCTTACTTTAACCCAGGGGTCTCAAACTCAAATCACCACGAGGGCCGCAAGAGGACTAGTACAGGGCCACATGAGGGCTAGTATGTTAGTCCGAGGGCCGCACCACTGAAATCTTTATACAACAATATTGCAAATATCGGTAACAACAGTGTTGTTGCGGGCCACGGGACATAGCTTTTGGGGCCATGTGTTTGAGACCCCTGCTTTAACCCCTGCCTGGGCTGACCCCCTAAACCTGGCTGCTCCAGCGGCCACGATATATGCTGGGGCTCCCACCCTCAGCACGCTCAGAGCATGCTCAGGGCAGGAGATTGAAAAACTCCTGGGCGGGGGCTGCTTCCTACTGGCTGGACCCACATATAAGCCAAATGATTTTATAAGATGATCTCACAGAATACATTTCTCGGCTTATATGCAAGTATATACGGTACATCCTAAGCTGGAGGGCCCATTTCTGGGGTCAAGATGTTTCTATACCATTCAGTGTTTGGGCTGTAATGAGTGCTAGTCATCATGGTGTCTTATGTGGAATGTTATTAATGGGCTACTGAAGTCCTTTGTATTTTTTTTCTTTTTGAGCAAAGAAAAGAGATATGAGCAGTTTGCCCCAAGTGTGTTTTCTCAGCTCATCAGCACATATACTGTCAAATCTACTATTCCAGTTAGAGGCTGTGTTCAAGAGAGTTCTCTTCATGTCCATTCACGTGTTCTCATGGAGTGACTACACACAGCTCTAAATGTGCTTCAGAATGTGAAAGGCCTGCATTTAGGGACAGTCTAAGACTGTATTGGTAGCCAGCTTCTGTGACTTCTTGTTAATGTAATGGGCTCCTGCTTTTGATTTAATAGTATTTTAGTAGGTAAATTCCACACAGAGAGCTTCTTTTTCTTTTTCTTTAACACATTAAAGGTGTGATACCATCAAAGAACTACAGATATGCTGCTCTTTTGTATTTACACTTTTTCTGTTATTTCTGACTTTCAGTGGCTTGAAAGCTATTAATTGAATGGTTCTGTGAACAGGTGTCACCTATGATAGTAACCTGTTAAGTATGAATGTTACATATGTGTAGATTGTACTTAGCATGAAAGCTGAAAATTAGTAAATATAACTTGTTAAATATATGATGCAAAGTCACTGTTGGTGACATTTGTTGGTAGACACACTGAGCTATTGCTCAGATATTTTTGAAGTTATAGGTAGGGTGTTTTTTAAATCAAATTAGTATAATAAATTTATAAAGTCCTCAGATTGTTTAAAAAACAACAAGGAGTTGTGTGGCACTTTAAGTTACAGAAGTCACATATTCTGTGACTTTAACAGACCTCTTTGACTTTAACCTCATTTGGGCTTTGGTTTCAGCCCCATGCTGTAGGGCTCCAGGCTGTCCCTCAGTTTTGTGGCAGGGATTTGGGCTGTTAGCAATCCCTCTGCAGCAGGCCTTGGGCTGGGACTGTCAGTTGTCCCAAGCAGCAGGGTTTCAGTTCCAGCCTTGCACCAGAGAGCTCAGGCATCTGTGATGTATTGTTTATTTCCATGTCTTGACCATGATTTTTGCTTAAAATCCCCATGACAAAATGTTAACCTTAATAGTGTGATTGTCTAGGAAAAATGTTTTAATGACATACAGGTGTACCGGAGGCTGAAATATTTTTAAAAATTTCTGTTGATTAAACTAACCTGTAAAAGCAAAAGTGTAGGACAAAACTTTGGCAGCTGAATTTTTTTTTTTTTTTTTTTTTTTTTGAGTCTGAGTGGATACTTTACCCCTCACCCTAATGGTTCTTTGTAACAAGCCTTCCTTTACAAATGTTTTATAGCTCTACTTGTGTTGAAAAGCATGTACAGAAGATAACAAACAGTCAGGTACAAAGCTGACACTCTTATCATTGACGTTCCTTAAGATTCCTTTTTCTTGGATATGACAAGAATCACAATCAGAATACAAAAACTAAACAATACTTATAATTTGAACTATCAAGCTATGCACATGCCTGACCTGAGTCACTGTATGATTGTATTGATCTAAAATCTAAACTTGCTCACAATAGCGCTCTCCATCTTTTGTGACTCTCACTCATCAAATTACTTCTAAATTTAAGTTCTGATCCTGCAAATAGTTACACTGTCTAACACATGTACGTGAGCGGTTCCACTGACTTAGATTACACAGGTTGGTCAGTGTCTGCAAGGTTGGCCTAGGATTGAAATGTCTTTAGAGCCCTAATTCATTAAGGTGTTTAATTAAGCACGTAAATAATCCTATTGAATTCAGTGGAAGTATTGATGTGATTAAAATTAGTACTGAGTAAAATTAATCACATCAGTTACTCACCCTAAAGTTAATGGAATTACTTGTCCTTAAATTTAGGCATGTGCTTAAATACCCTGTTGAATTGGGGCTTAGGGTAGGTGTCTGTATACAGCCCAGCATGCTCTTGGGAACTATAAAAATATTAAATAAGTATGGTAATGATGCAGGCAAGACTGTTGTCACTGCAACTGCAGAGGTGACTGGGCCATGACAACAGCATGTCTTTACGTAAATAAATATATTGTGTTCTAACCTTGTTTTGGTATAACCAAATTAAACATGAACACTCAATGCTGACATGGCTATACTCATATCTAATACTCCTTTCCATGCTCCTTTCTCAAGTGCCTCATGTTACGATGATGATATTTGTAATTAGCTGTAGGCCAGGCATCAGTTCCTCTACAAACTGTGGGAGAGAATCCCACTTTGTCGGTATACAACGAAGCAGGATTCTCTCCAACAAAAGTTCATGCGATAAATAAATTTGTGAGTCTTTAAAAGTGACACCGGACTCCTTGTTTGTTTTGCTGGACTGCACTAAAACAGCTACCCTTTTGGAAATCAACAAATTGTGTCTCTGAAGTCAATTTTTTTTCTTCAAGAGCTTTTGTGGTTTGACTTGCATAATTTATTTCACACAAGTATTCTAAAAACAAATGACATTGTGTATTATGAATAATGAAAGGCCTTATTTCGGAGTTCTCAAGAAATATATTAACTTTTGTGTAGATGCAGTTGGTACAGTGACCAATGTATTCTGAGAATTTCCAGCTAGTCCATTTGCCACTACTACTGCTATTAATTGTTTTTATAAATGTTGTGATAGCACTCAGAATGTGCCTGATGTTTTTCAAACACACCTCTCTCTTTGTGTGCTGTATAAATTTTACACTTGGGTTAGTTTATTATACTAAGTGTGTCCCCTTAAATTGGAGATCTATTTATTGAATATGCCAGACTATATAGAGAATATAGTTAAGGATCCTGCGGATGACATGCAGGTTAAAATATATTTTGGTCCAGAGTAGATTTAATTGAATTTTACCATTATATGATGTTTAATGACACTATAAATCTTATCTTTCTCCTCATCATCTCTCACAACTTCTCTATTACACAGAAAGATCTGAAAGCTAAGTTTCAGTCCACATTATGCCACTCATCTCTTCATCTTTGGAACATAGAGGAGTACATCACAAGTACATTGCTCCCATAAAACCATCTTTTCAAGCACTGTCACCTAAAGTTTCTCTAGTTTTTTTCCACAGCACTAAAGATTTTACATGCAGTACAAGGAAATGCATACGATACATCATATATTTTATAAGAAATACCCATCTGTTTATATTGGGAAGACAAGAAGACTCCAAAGATGGCTTCAGAAAAATAATTGGGCAGAAAGTAGAATCATAGAACCTGGAAGGGACCATGAGTCCAGTTCCTTGCACTCATGGCAGGACCAAGCACCATCTTAAATCATCTCTGACAGGTGTTTGTCTAACTTGCTCTCAAATCTCCAATAATAGAGATTCCACAACCTCCACAGGCAACTCATTCCAGTGTTTAATCACCCTGACAGTTTTAGGAATTTTTTCCCTTGCTGTAATTTAAGTCCATTACTTCATGTCCTATCATCAGGAGTCAAGGAGAATAATTTTCCCTTTCCTTATAGCAACCTTTTAGATACTCAAAAACTGTTATGTCCCCTCTCCTGTGACAGATAGCTATTTAACCTTGCAATTTGTCCAAGTATTTCATCTGCCATTTTGTTGCCCAAACTTCCATGAATTTAAGTCCCTCTGTAGTTTCTCAGAATCCTTTATAGATTTTCATAACCAGAAAACTTGATGTCTTCAAGAACATTAATTCATTCTCATCCAAATCATTAGTGAATAGTCTATCACTGATGCCAGTCCTGACTCACAGGCGAGGTTACTATTACGTTCACTCTACCCTCCACAGCAGTTTATTGTTAATTCATGATGGCATAAGACAATGGAACTCACTTTGTGTTAATTAAAGTCCTGATCAATAAAACATCTGCTTTTAATATTGCAAGACATGTACTTGAGTGACAATCTTTTCTAGAATTGGTACTGTTAAAACATTTTTCAGTGGAATTTAAATGGAAATAAATACACTTTATAGTAAGAAAACCCTGAAAATCAGGTTGCACCATGTGTACGCTTTTATGTCTGATATTTTATCAGCTCTTAGTCAGCACCCTGGTGACCATATAATTTGGTAGTCTTTCTTATGCCATATGATCAATCTTTTACATACTAAAGCAAGTTAATTGTAAGCATCTTTCAACATAACAAGGCCTTTATAAAGCTAACCCAAATGGTCCTGCTTTTTTTGGCAGGGGGTTGGACTAGATGACCTCGTGGGGTCCCTTCCAACCCTATGATTCTATGATTCTATGATTCTATGATTCTATGCAGTTAGTTCTGTCTGTCATTTTATAGTACAAAGTCCCATAATGTGTGACTCATTGGTAACTTTTAGAACAAAGGTGATATAACAGACTGCTAGATTGTTGTGGTAAAATCAGTCATTGGGCTCTGTTTAGCATTTTTCACACAAGTAATTTTTCATATTTTCTTAATTTTGTCATTCAGCAACTGGAAGAATTCTCTGCTTTGAGTAAAATTGCCTTTAAATAAAATTGATAGGATACATATGATCCTTTCTTGAATGAAAAGATATCTGATTTTTTTTTTAAATGTGTGTTCCCTTCTCAGTCTGTAATACGCTTCTACTGAAAATATTTTAAATATCTTATAAAGGTGTAGGGGAGAGAATAGTCATCGAGTAAAGTCTTAGGTAGGTCTGTTTACTTGCACACTAGGGCACCCCCATCTTTTCCCAGTCTGCAAGGCTCCAGGCATAACCCAATTAATTTAGGAACCTCCACTCTTTCAGTCTGTGGAGCTCTAAAGGAAAGGCACCTACCTCTGTTTACTCAGTTCACACTTTAGGGCACACACTTTAGGTCAAGTTTGCAAATCAGCTCCAGCTGTGCAGTTTCAGTCTGTTTTTGAAGTTCTTTTGTGAAGTATAACAACTTTCAAGCCTGCTGCAGAGTGTCCAGGGAGGTTGAAGTGTTCTCCTACTGGTTTATGGATGTTACCATTTTTGATATCTGAGTTAGTTCAATTCATAGGGCTCAGGATAAAGCTAACCTGGTTAATTTAAATACCGTTTCCCAGTTCATCGGACTCCAAATGTTTATTTAATACCTTTGCAGGATCTCTTACCAGTGAGAGAGTCTTACACAGTAATATCCTTACCTCTGTTTATTAACAATTACTAAACATAGTACACATGCTAACCATATAATGCTATGCTTACCAATCCTTACAAACAATAAGTGTACATTTTAAAACCACAACTGTCATTTGTATTTATCAAGCAAACAGATTGTTTCCTCCACATATTTCTGTGTGGATTCATAAGGATGGAGGTGAGGAAGCACTATGTATCAATGTGAATACAGACTAGGCAAGCTTGTTTTCATTGTACTTCTGTGTTAGAAGAGGTTGATGTGCAAACACACACCTGCCTATTCCTACTCACCTTGTCTCCTCCACTTCCCTACTATAGACTGTGGGCTGAAAATGGAGTTCTTTCCATTGTCCTAGGAGACGTGGCATATTATGTTGATTGATGGGGCATCATCTGATCACAGAACATTATTAGTTCCTTAATGTTTTTATGTTTTGTTATTAATGAAGCATAGTCATGTGTCATAATTTCAACGGCAAAATATTGCTCAGCTGTGTGCTACTGACATACTTACAGATTTCTCAAGTAAAGTTCTGGAAAAATGGCATTATATGATGTGGCTGTCTGGATCCAAGGCTTGGCATTGTCAGGTTTATGCTAGACCATAGAGTTCTCTGGTGAGTTTGCTTTGGGTGATGCAAGTACTTCTCAGCACAAATTTGACCTTGGTTTTTGCTTATAGGGGAACATCTTGCAATAATCACATTAATCTGTTTTTCAGCCATGCACAGACAGTGTTTTTACAAGAACAACAAAACAAATGGAGGAGATGTTATTTCTGCTAGTTACCATTAGTGATAATTGATAACATTTGAGATCTTGAGACCTTGAGCCCCATGAGTAAAATCAAACACTTTAAACACTTAAAGGGCATTTGATACAGCTCTGAAAAGTTGTTAACACTACAGCTTTACAGGGTATGTCTACACTAGAAATGTAAGTCAACCTATATTAGAGGCACATAATAATTCCACCTTGCACATTTGCTGTTCTTCCTGCTCATCAGAATGGTATCTTCCTGTGCCCTTAGCAGGGTTTCTTTAAAATGCAGCCAGCTCTCTTGGACGCCTTTCCCCTTCAGATCAACCTCCCAAGGGATCCTGCCCATCAGTTCCCTGAGGGAGCCAAAATCTGCTTTTCTGAAGTCCAGGATCTGCATTTTGCTTCGTTCCTTTTTTCCATTAATCAGCATCTTGAACTCATCATCTCATGGTCACTGCTGCCCAGGTTGCCATTAACTGCTACGTCCCCAATCAATTCTTCTCTGTTTGTGAGTAGCAGGTCAAGAGATGCAAGGCCCCTAGTTGGTTCCTCCAGCATTTGTACCAGGAAGTTGTCCTCAACACTCTCCAAAAACTTCCTGGATTGCCTGTGCTCTGCTGTATTGGCCTCCCAGCAGATGTCAGGGTGATTGAAGTCCCCCATGAGAACTAGGACCTGTGATCTGGAAACTTCTGCCAGTTGTCCATAGAATGCCTCATCCACCTATTCCTTTTGGTCTGGAGGTCTATAGCAGACACCCACCACCACATCCCTCTTGTTGCTCTCTCCTCGAAGCTTAACCCACAGATTTTCAATTGGCTCGGTTCCACTTCCATAATGGAGCTCTGAGCAGTCCTAGAGCTCTTTTACATATAGTGCTACTCCTCCCCCTCTTCTTCCCTGCCTGTCCTTCCTGAACAACTTATATCCATTCATGGCAGAGCTCCAGTCATGCAAGCTATCTCACCATGTCTCTGTTATTCCAATTATATCATAGTTCCTTGTCTGCGCCAGTACTACCAATTCTTCCTGCTTGTTTCCCAGGCTCCTTGCATTTGTGTATGGGCACATAAGATACCAGGCTGATTGCCCTACTTTTCCAAGTTGATTTTCAGTTCTGTTACATCTACCTCCTTGTGTTTTCTCCTGGGATTGTCCTGCACCTGCCTCAGGTATTAAAGCTTCATTAGAACATGTAACATCATTCTTCGATTCCCCCCCATGTTCCAACTACCTTCTCTTTTATCCCTGGTGTTATAGTCCCCGTTCCCCTCAAGTTCCATCTCTTCCCCCAGGTCTCCCACATTGTCACTTATCTGTGGGCTTTGGTCTCCTTCCCCCTTCAAACCTAGTTTAAAGCCCTCCTCACTAGGTCAGCTAGTCGACGTCTGAATACGCTCTTCCATCTCTGCCTAGCAGTCCTTCCTCCTGGAACAGCTTTCCATGGTCAAGGAAGCCAAAGCCCTCCTGACGACACCATCTTCGCAGCCAGGCGTTCACCTCTAGGATGCATCTGTCTCTACACAGGCCCCTACCCTTGACTGGAAGGATTGAGGAGAACACCACCTGTGCTCCAAACTCCTTCACCCATGCTCCCAGAGCCCTGTAGTCACCTTTGATCTGCCGAGGATCGCCTCTCGCAGTATCATTGGTTCCCACATGGATGAGAAGCATGAGGTAGTAGTCAGAGGGGCGGATGACTCTTGACAATCCCTCCATAACATCTCGGTTGCGGGCACCTGGCAGGCAGCATACCTCCCGCAAGGCCTTGTCAGGGCGACAGATGGGTGCCTCCGTCCCCCTCAGAAATGAGTCCCCAACCCTACATTTCCTCCTAGCTGTGGTGGCTGTGATCCTCCCAGCCTCGGGTGCATTGCGTTTCCTGTTCCACCTCATCCATCGTCTCTAGTGCTGCGCAACGGTTCTTCACCACAATGGAGAGAGGGATGGGAGCAGGGGTGGAGCACTGTCTGCTGCCAGAGGTAACCTGCTGCCAGTGTCCTCCCTCTACCATAGGTATCGCCTCCTTCTCCAGTGGTGCGGCAGTAGTCTTTGGCACCTGGAGAGTGTCCTCCTCTTTGCATCTCCTCATGGATGCTATCGAGGAACTTCTCCGGAGCGTGGATACTCCTTAGCCTAGACACCTCCTCCTGTAACTCTCCCACCTGCCTCCTGAGAGATTCCACCAGGAGACACCTGTCACATTGATTCATCTCCCCAGCCTGATCATTGGAGACAGGGAATTGCAGGCTGCAGTCCCTGCAAGTCCACACCAGGATCTGGGTAGAGATATCCGTGCTCAGGATGTCTGTCTGGCTACAGGCACAGGTGGAGGAGACAGAAGGGGTGCTGACACAAGCAGTGCGACTCCTCTTCACCATTATGGCCTCACCAAACTCCTCTCCAAAGTGCCTCTCAAACTCCCCTGTTAGCAGTCCCCCTGTTGGCCAACCCAGCCAACCCTCCCTGGATCCTGTGTCTCCCTGCCTCTTCCAGCTGGGGCCTGGCTGTCCACACAGCCAGGCCCCAGCCTCTGGCCCCGTTCCCCACCCAGCTCTTCAGCTTAAGGGGACTGGGAGGGGTTGGGGCAGTTGGGCAGCCAGTGGGGAAAGCATGGGGCAGGGAGGGTATAGGGGAGTGGGGGAGAAGGAGTCAGGATGGTGGACTGGGGGCGGGTTAGGGGGGCTGGAATGGGGGCAGGGAGCTTAGGGAGTGGGGATTGTGGCTGAGAAGCGCATGGAGAAAGGTGATGGGGCAGGTGTTTTGGAGGCAGTAGCTGGGGTGGGGGGCTGGCATGTGGGGGGCAGGAGTTGGGGTGGCGGGTTGGCATTTGGAGGGGCAGGAGCTGGGGTGGAGGGGTTGGCAGTTGGGGAGGCAGGAGCTGGGGTAGGGATAAGTGGGTGGGGGCCAGGAGCTGGGGTGCGGATGGGGTGCTGCTCGATTAGGAAGGTTCTGGGGCCTGCCAAATTATACTTTAACCCCTGAATGTAAACTGCCTTATATTGACCTAACTGTGTAGTTTGGACCAGCCCTTATTTACAGTATCATGCAGGAACATGTAGTTCCATTTACAATGACAGCGTGCTGCTTGCCACTATCTAGCTCCAAGCATTTTCAGCTGAAAGTTTAACAGAATAGCTCTTATCTCTTGAGTGTCAGGATTCCAACTGATGTGAGAGATGGTGTGCAGTACTGAAGCTTTCATTACAGCTAAAGAAACATCTAAAAATCCACTTTAAATAGTTTACATAGTCATTCTATAGGCAACTTATATATGCAATAGCTTTGCGACCGGGTCAAAACAATGAAAAGCAATCTATTACACTTTTAAATATGCCTCCACAAACTACAGTAAATATATAACAACTCTCAAATCCTGATTCTACTAAAGTAAGTGGAACTTTTGCCAGTGACTTCAATGGTATTAGGATTCAGCTCCGAATTAATAGACAAACAAAATATATAAATATCAGTTCTGAATAGTTCACTTCTTTAGTCCACCACACTTTACTCTGCAGTTATCGCCAAACAGTGTTGTATTCCTCTTCTTTCCAATTCCAGTGAGTTAATTTAAATTAAGAAACTACAGTGACAAATCTGACAATCCTGATTCTGTAAGCGATTATATTCATCCAAGCAGGCTGTAAATCCACAGTGTCATTTTCATTCTGATAATTTTCTTAGTGATTGATTAAAGACAGGATTATTTAAATAATCCTATGAGAATCATTTAGATCTATCTTTCCAACACATTTTAATTACTGTATTTCTAGAAAATGATTTGTGTGTTGGTTGTTCTAAGCAATTTAGTTTGAGTCAGGGGCATCACTGATGCTTGGCACAGAGGGCATGTGCCTTGAGTCCCGGCGCCAATGCCCTGAGTGTCTGGGCCAGCCCCTGCCTCTCCTGGACCTGTCGACATGGGGCCAGGGTGCCCGCCACAGCACCTACCTCTCGTCCCTGTCCCCAGCTGCGGATTGAGCCCGGGACGCCTGCAACGGCCACTGCTTCTCCCAGCAGGGGATCAAAGCCGAGACGCTTGCAGCGGTGCCTGCCCTTTCTGGCTAGGGATCCAGGCTGGGATGTCTGTAGCTGCGCCCGCCTCTCCCAGCACCAAACCCTGTTGGGAATCTGGGGCCAGGCTGGTGGCAGCAGGAGCCCAACGCAGGATTGGGCCCAGGGCACCGAATCATGGCCAGAGGGGCAGGGCCTGGGGTCGTGCCCCAGGTCTTTCCACAGGGCAGTGACGTTCCTGGATTGAGTTGCTTAAGATATGCAATAAAAATATTTTAAAATATGCAATTTATATTTTATTCTGGTCATGATAATTTGAGCACTCAGTTCCTGATAGCAAATAATTTTCAAAGATTACTGCATAGGGATTGTTCCATAAGAACAAGATTTTCAATATGGGTGTCAACAGTTAGATATAAATTAGTCAGTTTTATAAAGTGCCACCATAATCTGTGTTTTTTCTGGACTAGACTAACATAGCTACCCCATTGAAACAGTTAGACTTGTTTTTGTATATGCTGACATGTAAATGGATAGCCAGAAATTCAAAAGATCTTTTGGAATCCATTAAAAGTGTTGGATGCTCAGCTCTACGGAAAATAAGACCACTTATTTATCTCTGTATGGAAACTTATAAAATATGATTCTTTCCTGTGTTGCATTTCCTGATACCTCATTCAGTGAAATTAGTGAATTAGTTTAGTTCTTCCAGTGTGAGATATTAATCTTCTGTGTGTACAAAAATATTGACTTAGTTGATAATACTTAACATGTGAATAGCATTTGACATCTTTGAAGTGTTTTACAAATGTTGTGTAATTGATTCTCGAAACATTCTTGTGCTTAATCCTTGCACCCATGTTTCACAGAATGGTGAAATGAAACAGAATTCACATGATTTTTTCTCAAGGCTATTGTAATAGAATGCTAAACTACCTTGTATTTTTCAGGCACTAAACGTCACTATGCATAAAATACCTCATTTTAGCTAACCTTGGCCATATCTGGCATGAATTAGAAGATCTTATGATGAACACCTATGGTGTGTCTCTTGCAAAAAGCAAGCTCTGTAGCCAGTTCCTATTTGGTAACAGGACCATGACAGCAACAGAGGTGGTTTCAAAAACAGAATAAGAACTTGTAGTATTCCTTTGGTCTAACCATTAGGCAATGTCCCTTAAAATCGTGTTTTGTACACTTCTAGTTAGGGAGAATGCATAAAGATTATTTGCCTAATGCTTGTGATAAGGAAGCTACTCTCCAGTTTAGAATAGGGATACTGTAAAATGACTGTGAACAGCTCAGTTTCTGATAGAACTTTTTAAAAGTTGGAAACTGGCACAAATTTAGTTATAGGAGGTTTTGTCATTATTTTTTTACTATATAGTTATTGTTTGTACAATTTCAGGTATCTTACAGCTCACACTGATACTGAAGGAGAATCTGAAGAAGAAAAGGGATGGATTAGTTCACCTGCAGCACTTGAGAGACCAGAAAAAGAAACAGAATTATTTAATCTTCTGCAGCAGGTGGACAGTTTGCATTGTGGTTCAGATGATGATAAAAAGGAGAGCTTCAGAAAGTTACTTGAGAAAGAGGAGAAGGTACTAAGGGATAAATGTACTATTATTTTCATAATCCTGACTCTGGGTTAAGTACTGTATATGTCATCCTTCTTAATGCTTTGAAATATTAGAATTAAAATACCAGAGAATAAGGTTTTGTACAATTTACATTAAAAAATTCTTTCAAAATATAATCACATCATTATCTTTAATGAAGTAGCGCTAAAAGTTTGTTTTATTTTGTAGTAAAGTTAAACAGCTTGTTACAAGGTCTTAAGGAACAGACCTGTCATCAGTTTTTTTAGGTTATAGGAATAGTATCTCCAGCTCTTAAATTTGTCTCTATGGGAAAAATCCCATGGAATAAAATAGAGAAGAAACCAACAAGGTTCAAAAGAAATTTAGCAGGTATTTATGAAATGACACTAAAAATAAATAGAGATACTCCTCTGAAGTCAGTAGAACCACATTTTAGTTTACATCAGCTGAGGACCTGCCCCTCATAAAACTGAACAGAGTGCTCATTAGCGTGTAGTTTATTATAAAAAAGCATCCTATAGAGTTGTGTAGGAGGATTGATGGGACACTCCTCTAGAGTCCCTCCTAGTGACTGGGTGTGGTAATGCAGGCCTTTTCTGCGCACGACTAGGTTGTCAACCTCACTTTGTGGGTCTTCAGTGGCCTAGCTCTTTGGCAGAGTTGCACAGTCAGTATGAATGAATCCCCATGGAGTAACAGTTCCAAAAAGGACTATTGGTATGCCTTTCTTAATGTCCTCACCCTGCTTCTGGATCCTTTGAGTCTAGCATCTCTCTTCAGCTTTTAATAAAGAGTCCAATTAGGACTGTCAGTCTGTCCTTACCAGGGCAGGACCTTCAGTTTTGTCTTTGAGCCCTTTAATCTGTCCCCTTCTCTTGGGCTTTTAAACTAGCCATTTCTTCTTTCCAGTGCTTAGGCCATTCTAGCACTGGTTGCTGGGTGGACATGGGCCTGCCTGCTGTTTCATGTCCCAACACACAGCAGCCTGCCCCCTCCAATTTCTTGCTGCTATTCCTGGGCTTTTCCCATGCAGCCCCCTTTTCTTCATCCATACCTCAGAGCTGAAATTCTCAGAGCCTCTTCCTCATCATTGAATGCAAATACCCTGAGAACCTCCCTTCTAGTTTTCTCTAGCACTCCTGCAATCGAAGAGGAGCACCCTTCCCTGCATCTCAGGGCCTAGCCAGGAACTATCCTGCTCAGACCCTACAGCAACTTTTATCTGAGCCTGTTGGGTTCTGACTGGCTCCTGTGCAGCTTGTCTGTGCAGACCCGTAGTACCCATCTTCACTGTTCTTTTCATCAGGGAGGGAGTAGTAGGTTCTCAGGGGGCCACAAAGACCTGGTATACTCTGTCGCAATGGGATATAATTCTCTATTAAATTCTTAAATGTGATTTGAAAAACCAATAGAAAGCTACAATTTTCTGGTACATTCTCTAGGACTCTTCCTTTAAGGTGAGCTTGAGCTTTCAGCTCTTGTGCTCTCATTGGAAACACTGCGAGTTATATGTGTGGTAGAAATATGGTGCTCGCACTTCATACATTTCTTCTGGTTATGCATATATTCATGGTTCTACTAGTGTTCATCATTTAAGTGTAGGAAATGTCTGTCAGATTGATAGATATGAAACTTACTGTGTGTGTATGATGAGATTTTTTTTTCATGCATAAAACAAATCCTGATGACTTGTTTTATAATGGAGTACCTTTTTATTTGTAATAATGAAGTTACAGAACATTCTTTTGTAAGGCAAATAAACAAATAACCTGAACTAATACATGTACTCCAGATATGTGTTCCAGTATTTATCTTCTCTTTTTCCAGAGCAAAATGAATCTGTCAAGCTCCCCAAACATAATAAAAATAGTGTGGCAGGAATAAAAGTAGCCAGGGAATCATTATCTTTCAATGGGGATGGGGGACTAATGGAAAGAGAATAAATTATTTTGACTGTTACTCAAGGAAATTATATAGAATGACACTAACATTTTGCCAATTTAATTGTCTAATATATCTGCTTCTCTCTTCTCTCTGCAGTATGGAAACTATGTGGAGTTTCTTTGGAGACTTGCTCGAGCTTTTGGAGATATGTTTGAGATGACTACAGATGCTGAAGAAAGGAAGCAATATATTGTTAATGGTAGGTGGGGAAAAAATGCCTAGATAAAATGACACTCAATTATTATAGAAAGGTTCCTACTGTGAACTTTTAGTGGCACTTGCCTGAAATGTCCAAGCAATTTTGTAATCTAGTTTTATAACGATAGTGTTTGGACCTTAATGAAAATGTTTTGCATGGTAAAACTGCTGCATGTTTTGGCATCAATCACTTAGCTTCACTCCACTCAGAAGAGGTTCAGGACAGGATTAGAATGGGTTTTTCCAATCAGGACTGCTTCCAGTCAATGCTTTTAATCCTTAAATGCAAGCTAAACTGACACAGAATTGAAATAATCAAACAGAAAATCATCATCATGATGACCGTTAAATAAATGCCACAGACAAAGTTGGGATCCAGGGTTTCCTTCCTCACCCCGAGTCCCCACTGTCTAGTTGCCCCCTCTCAGATGAGAGGGGCTGAATATGGCTCTTCCTGGCACTTGGCAGTTCTGTGGACTAGAAGGAATACAAAGGAATGAAAAGTAGAACCTGCTGCTTCCACAGCACCTAGCCTGTCTGACCAATGTCTCCTGCATGTCCTGTCGTCAGCTTAATCTCAAAATGGTCAAAACTGAATTCCTGATCATCCCTCTCACTACTTCCTGTATTCTCTGTAACTTCTCAAAGCAACATTGTGCTTTTCATCACTCAGGTTCATAACCTGGAGGTGGTCATGGTTTGCATTCTCTCTCTGCACATTTAAACTGCTACTTCTTTCTCTTTGATATCACTAGAATCTTCCTTTCCCAATGCAAATTCTCACTCTTGAACTCACCTACTGCAAAATTCTTCTCTTGTTTCTCTGACATTCACATTGCCACCCTGTTGTCCATACAGCACATAGACACTAAATAATCTTCCTTGTTCATCTCTTTGATAACATCACTTCCATCTGTACCTCACTCCTCTGCTTACTTTTCTTCTACTGCCTCAATCTTCTCCTTATTCTCTTCCAAGCCCTGCTTAACTTTGCCTTTCCTCATTTATCTCTTTGTCTTGTTCTGAGTTTTCATTAACTGCCTCTGCTCCTCCAGTGATGTCAGCCTGGACTTCATTTGACAACTTCTCTCACAAACCTCTCCATGCCTTTTTTTCACACTATCCTTAACAGTGCCATGTCCTGAGCTGCTGTGCAAAGTACCTACATCTGTGTTTTGATTCCTATAGGAAATTTGCTAACTAACATTATCTTTCATCACAACTAACTTGGATATACGTGCCCAGTATGTGTTGGTTATGAGCACAGGGGTATTACTCTCTTTCCCCTTACTCGCTGTGTGTTATTTTACATTTGTTTTGCGTTATGAGCTTCTTCAGGCAGAGATGTTCCCTTCTTGCTTTGGGAAGTGCCCAGCACATTGGCGCTACCAAAAAATGAATAATAAAAAAGCCCAGTGTATTTTGGTCTCAGATACTTTGCTGCTACATATGATTAATTTTAGCCCTGGCAGTTATCTCCTATCAACATGGCACAGGACAGAGAGGAAGGGAAGCAGTGGTGGTATGTGAAGTAGGTCGTAGGTATTCATGGGATCATAGTGTTGCATTAAACCTGTTCAGATATTTATCCTACAATGACTGAGTGTTTTGAGCTCTAACTTCTCTTGCAGTATTTTTTTTTATTTTTGCTTTTGGAAGAGGTTCAGAGGAAATTACTTCTAAAGGGAACTTGACAGTAACCTTTATTTTTAATTCCAACTGGCTGGTGGACTGTTTGATTTACATATTGTTTTTATAGTGTTTTTAGAATAATAATTATTAATAAGTGTAGGTTAATTTGCAATAGGTAAGACTTCAGAAGCAGGAAGCTTGTCATTTGGACTCCTTGCTCAAAATGTTAATTTGGTCAAGTGACTTAATTTCTTTGTTCCCATGTCAGAAGTAGGATATCACTTAAAATCAGGTAGTTGCATCTGAATTGAAGTATCCTAAGTAAACAAAAGTATAAAAAATACATTTGTGTATATATTGTGAATCCGTAATTTTAGAATATCCCTCTCACCATTTAAATGGAAAGACAGATGGCTTCTTCTTTATATCTGAAGTATATTATCTAAAGTAAATATATCTGAAGTATATTGTCTCACAGTATAGTTCATCCAAGATGGAGAGAGCCTTTAGTGTATATTTTTTTCTTTTACAGGCAAAATTGTAGCTGAAAAAGCTGTTCAGCTAGATAGCATGAGTGCTGATAGTCATCAGTGGTAAGTCTCTGAATAATGGAGAAATATTGTTCATATTATGGTTTTCTGCAAAGTCAAAAAGCTGAAATTGTCTGTAAATAGTGCCCACAACAAGTCCTAGAACAGTTATGGGCTCCGTATGTTATTAATGTAGATAATTGGTTGGGTATCAGTTTTTCAAGTTAGTTGTTTATTTACCCAACATAATGCAGTCATATCTAATAATTACAGTTAAGTATTTTGTGAAAAGCTTACTGTAGTTCCTAGTACATGAAACCTCAGTGTTTGGCAAAAAAAGGCACTAACAGGTTTCCAATAAATATGATGAAATACAGAAATGAGTATTTGGTTACACCAGTATCTCATAATGATGGTCATACAAACAACAATTTTCCATTTTTTTCCCTATACTGTTCAAAACATTTATGTATTTGACATGATTTTCTTTTTGATATAATTTCTCTTATCTGATTCCAATGCACCTATCCAAAGGTCTACATAAACTTACAGTCCAAAGCAATAAAAGTTACACAGTTAAGGGCCAGATTCTGATACCCTTCCCCATGTTGAGTAGTATCTTTCTATGGATGTATTTCCTCTGGAATCTAGAGTATTAGATAGATCATTGTAATAATAAAATGCAAATACAAAAAATTATATTAATACTTTAAGAATAGCAAATTTTGAAAGAAACAAGATGAAACTGAAAAATAACTGGAGTAGAAAGACAAATGGAGAATTATGTCCTGTGAACATTTGGAGATAAAGGTATATCCAGCCAGTAATTTCTGCATTTTATCATACTGCTTACTGAAATGGTGTTAGTTTGGTATGCTAATGTCTGTCCAAAATTGAAAATCTTCCCACATCCACATGAAAAAGAATTAAGACTTTTTCATTGCTCCTCCTAAATTCATCCCTACTCCACACAAAAAGACAGGAACTCTGCCAGTAGTTAAGGCCTTGCAGCAATAATTTGGGGTCCACAAAATTTGGATTCTGGTGGACCAATGGCAAGAGGAAACTCCCAAGCAGGTCTTCAGCCCTCTGCAATTTAAACAAGCGAGTTATTTGCTGGAGCACTTCAGCTAATCTCAACTGTGTAATAAATTGTAAGGAAATAGGTGATTTCTGAGGCATCAGGCCTTTACTGGTTAACTCCAGTGACATAAATTGCACCTGGAAATGGGTTGGTGGCCAGCGCAGATCATAAACATCGTATGCAACATGCTGGCTTTGAAGAACATTGCACAATAAATGGACTACTATTTTCTGCAGTAATAGAAGTATTTTTTTTCAGCCTTGCATTTGAAAATTAATTATTTCTTTTCCTGTAGCTTGATGTAGAAACTAGGGTCATGAACAAAATGGCATGTTAACAGTTGGTATTAGAGCTGGACAAAACTTAGAATTTATATAGTATGGGAAGTACCAACATTTCAAAATCCTCCTTAGTCCCAAATTGGAACAAAAGTCAACCTTTCCCACAAAAAGAAGTTTCTAAAAATTTACTTTTGGAGATATCAAAATGACTTCAGTGAGGCACTTAGTTTCAATCAGGTCAAAATACTTTGTTTTGACTTTTATATTTTACAACAAGTTTAGAGTAATATAGTTGAAATTAATTGTTTTGACCTTTTTAAAATGAAGCACTTATCAAAGTCTATATGTTCTTATGAAATGTTTCAAGTTCATTTCTGACAGAAAAACATTCCATTGAAAAATTTCTTGCAGCTTTAGCTGGTGTCTCCTCAATGCTGCTATTTTATTTACTGATTGTTTACCTCCTTTCTCCTTTCTGTGGAAAGTTTTGTTGCTGTTCCTTTCATTTAGGTGTTAAAGTATTAATCCTTTGCTAATTATTGCATCAGTTTGGTCTTGTCTGCTGATATGCTGAGATGTGCACTTTATTGCATTGTGTGCTTTATTGCACAGGGGTTCCTGAGAGAGTTGCAGTGTTTTTAAACTGATGTATTTTCCCCTTCTTTGATGTTACTCACACCTCCTTTTGATCCATCTCTGGTTTCTGGCTATGGGTCATTAAAGAAATATGCTATGGAAGGGGAGTTTAGTCTATGCCAGAGAACATCACTGTCCCTCAAAGCTTTTAATTATTCATGTCCTCCTTGCTGACTTGTCAAAGTTTAGATTTTAGAAGTAATATACTGTAATGATGATAGACCTGTTCAGCTGGGGAAAGTAAAGGCAAGAGTAAGGAAAGAAAAGATGTCCCAAAATTAGACCGATCAAAAAGCTTGCTGTAGCGGTTGATGTGTGGAAGGAAATCCCATGTTTCTTAGGATGTGATGTCCTGTTGCAGAAAAAATATTCTGTATGTTATACAGTTTAAACTTTGTTGTATTTCTGTCCTTGGTAGGTTTGAACTTCTCTTTTACTATGCATCCAGTAGTATGGTGGCTTTCCAAAGGAATAGTGACGTTGTAGATTGAATTAGTTTGAACGATCAAGTGCTGAGCATTATTGGTGATTTTAAGAACTAATATGGTAAAGATTGTAAAGTAGTTTATAATCCCACTTTGTTTTTGGAAAATATTGCAATGTCTGAAATTGTTCCCCTGATTAGTACCCAGGATAAGGTTATCTGTAATTCACTTTGTGAACATCATATTGATCAAATGCAGTAATAAAGGCAATAACATCATAGTATAATTCCTAGCAGGCAAGTAAGTCTACTTCTCAGTTTTTATTATTTTTATTCAGTTCTTTTTCTTCATATTTCTTCTGTGATTACACAGACACTTGTAATCTAATAACATGGTGGGAAATGAAATCCAATTAGACAACTCAGAACTGTACAGCAACTTGTTATTCTTCCCTTTTGTGATAGAAAATTTGTTTTATAACAAAAGCCCCTTCAGCACCAAAGTTGCTCCGGATTTTATTCTGTTTGTCTATGGGAAGCATAAAAAATATATGTAAAAATGGGATTAGGATGATGGCATCTGTGAAAAGTTGTCCCAGAAGCTTATTCCTAATAAGAAGGAGCTCTAATTAGAACATAAATAAATTTCTTTATGTAGCAAGCCACAGAAGCTCAGCAGCCATGAACTATAATTGTTTGAGAGGAAATTGTCTCTTTGTTGTATCTAAGGAATGCTAATCCTGACCTCCTTTTCCCACCCATGCAGATTGTTTAGATTTACTTGCTTTTGTAACCATGTTCTCTATGTTGTATATCAAGCTGGTGGCTCCATTTAGCCTGTTCAGAAAAGTTCTATAATATGAGAACAAGTAATGGGCTTTCTGAGCAAAGACAGATATGTCCCTCAATGAAGAAATACCTACATGGCTGCCTATCTATAGACTAAGAATTTTTCTAGCATAGCTCTGTTGGGTAGGAGTATAAAAAAAAATGTACTTCTGAGAAACAAACATGGCTGTGCTGACAAAAGCCCTAGTGTAAACATAATTATATCAGCCAAAAAGTCATTTTGCCATTATACATCTCTTAGTCCGCAGAATTGGTATAAGCTATTTGGCAAAAGAAGTCTTCTGCTGGAATAAGCAATGTCTCGCTTAGGAGGGTTTTGCTAGTATAGTAAAGGTGATTTTTTAGCCACTTTCCATACCTACTTCCATAAAAATGCCTGGAATTTGGCCAGCTGCCTGTCTGTGTTAGTGGTATGGTCTGTCAGTGCAGAAGATAATTTTTTAGGCAAAAAGATATCAATACCAGAGATAATCCAGGGTTTTACCAGAAACTTTGCAGGGGCTCAGTATTCTTCTTCAAATTCTGTATCTATCTGTGGATAAATGTAAAGTACTGAGCAAAAACATCCTTTTATCATTGTCAGCCTTGGCAATCAATCTTTCTGCAGCCACTAATAGTCTCAAAATTAATAAATGCATTCACACTTCCTCTGATGAGTGATCCTACTTTATTTTATGGTTCCGGGTAAATCATGATGAAGCCTTTAGTTTGTTTGATTAGACACATTTTAAATTGTTTCTTTACGGAAAACTGTTGGCAATGAAAATCATAGTGGTAACTTTCCGCTGTCTAATCATCTGATCTCCTGTGCAGAGAGATTAGAGCTATTGTAAGATTTTAGCAAAATATGTAAATGTTGCAGATATGTTTGAACCCTTGCAGCATTTTAACTTGTTGAACTTGTTCCAACTTCCATGGGAGCTGAAGACTAAAGTTGACATTTAACAGTTAATGAGCTTTGTTGAAAACCTCCAACAGAATCTTGCTTGTGGTTGTTCTATGATCTTAATAAATACAAGGGGCTGTTAAAAAATATACCTATTATATTCTATTTCAGCTACAGCACTATTTACAAAAACATTTCATTCTGCTATTTTTTTCTAAGCCATTTTTCTAAAATAATTGTAGAAACTAAATAAATATTTTTCTGCAAGTAGCAAAGTTTCCCATGCTTTTTCCCTTTACACTTCCTGTGCTACTGCTCAATCTGCCGTACCCATTTTTTGGATGAGGAAGGTTGGTTGCAAAGAGCAGAAGGATTTCAAAATAGAATCTGTTTTCACCGACTCTTGTTTACACAGAAAATTTTCTGTTCTTAGCATGGTCTATGTTTGTATTAGCTACAAGACTAACTGAATGCTGAATTTAATAAGCCACTGAATGCTGCATTTAATTATTTATATTAGTTTATAGGCTACCCCTGATTACAGAAAGTTGAAGAGCACATAGACACAGTGTCATACAAATGACCTTTTAAAGTAAAATCCTCACACCATGCAACTGCACCTAACATTCCTCTCCCCCACCCCCTATAAGTTAAGCAAAGGCTCAGTACCAGGCTCAGTACCAGGCTCAGGGTCTTTGACATCAGCAGGGGAAGTGAATTGAAGAGTTGATAGTGCTCAGCCATCAGGGACAGAATATGCTGGTGTGGGAGTCCTTCAGTTTCTCCTGTGGAAGCTGCTTCACTTTGTATAAATACTTAGTCATTGAGGCCTGGGGATTGTACTCTGGCTCCAGCAAGTGACCTAACTACCAACCTATAGAGTCATTTATCACCATCTCTCTCCAATGACTCTTTTATGATTTATCCAAAATGGAACGGCTTCAAAAGGGAGCCACACCCCAGAATATAACGTAGCCCAGTGGTTAGAGCACTTCTCTGAGATTTAGCTCCAAAAGAAGTAGTCATGTTAGTCTAGTCCAGCAAAACAAACAAGGAGTATGGTGGCACTTTTAAAGACTAAAAAATTTATTTATCGCATAAGCCTTTGTGGGAGAGAATCCCGCTTCATCAGACACTTGAAGTAGGATTCTATCCCATGAAAGCTCATGCAATAAATAAAAGTGCCACCAGACTCCTTGTTTGTTTTTCTGAGACTTGTGGGAGATCCCTGTTCAACTCATTTCCCCCCATCAGGCAGAGAAGGGAACTGAACCTGGGTCTTCTACCTCCCAGGTAAGCATGTTCACCCCTGGGATAAAAGATATAAGTTGGGTGTAATTGCCACAGACTCCTCTGGCTGTTTTGTGTGGAGTGAGACATGCCTAGTTTATTCTCACAAGAAGCAACTTAGGTATCTAAACAATGAGCCCAAAAGAGGGGTTCCCAGCTGTGGATCTCATACACAGGTAGGTACCTAAATCCAGGCTACAGGGTCTAACTCTGTAAGAGGACTGGCAGTGACATCTCCTGTTGGCTGTCATGGGCGGCACCCTGCCTAAAGTGCTGACATCCATGAATTGAAGTCTTAGGCACCTGTCTCTCCCTATTTATTGTATAGGGAGCTTAGGCTTCAGACTCAGGCATTGTGGATCCCATTGTTGTTCCAGAGATTGCCTAGGCACCTAGAAGTTAGGACACTAAGTTACACCTAGATCCTAGTGTGGATCGATCTGTGTGCTTTACTAGCTTAAATTTGCCAGTGGCATTAAGGGTAATTTCTGAGTTTTATGTTTGTTTTGGAAACAGCACAAGACACAACAGTAGTCAAATGTAGAGCATATTGGAACTTCCAGACTGGCTTATTGCAAATGAATGGAGAGGTCTGGATGTGAGAGAGTTGGTTGTATGGATGTCCAGCCAAAACATGCATTTGGCTATTCCCCCTGAAATTCAAAAATAATCAGGGCTGCAAAAGCATTCTCAAACCATAAACGTCTGAACTGAAGATGAACAACTCCCTCAGAAATTGGGGCACTCAATGTAACCATCCCCAGTATAATTTGGGAATCTTCCTCAATCCCAATATCATCATTTTGACTTTACCAGAACTAAGCTTTCTCTAGCTTCCAGTTGGTGTTACAGTTCCCAGTCCTAGCAGAAGTTACTACTGCTCATAGATGAAACCAAGTTTTAAAATGCTTTAACTTGGTTATTACACATCGGTGCACACCTGTGACTAGCAAAAAACGTTAGTCCTCAGGTCTAATCAACTTGGACATTTCCAGTTTTACAGGATTTGAGGTGTGTGAGGATAGGAGAGAGCTGGGGGAGTGGAGAGGAGTTGTTTATATGAATAAAAAAATCTTTATATTAATCCTTATCAAATACAGGGCTGAAGGAGTTTTACACAAAGATCTCTTTTTATACAAAACAGAAAATATTGTTAGATATTCACAATAATAGAAATTTTCTAGATGATTTCATGGCTTGACATGATAATAGCTTTAAAATACTTCCCTAGGGAAGCAAAGTTCCCTAGGATTCTGAAATATATGTGAGGAAAATACTTTACAGCTAAGGTAACTTCCTAATGTGGAAGCATTATTTTTGCATATTTTTGTAGCTATGGCTCATAGCAATTTTCTTCCTTAATTATCCATTTGTGTATTAATTATAACTAAGTCACAGTGCACCAGCATGCCTGAGATGAGCAGCTATTTCCATTATAAACACTTCATTTTTTAAAAGAGTTAACATCTTGAACACAAAACTTGCTCTCAGTTGAAACTTGGTATAACAAAAAATGGGTTGAGAGAAACATGATTCCATGTATGATTTATGTGGAGGGTTCCTATGTTTGATTTATGAGACAAAAGAAGTTTTCCATATATGTATGGATCTGTTTTTAAATTATGCTCAGTGTCAGCCCAGTGTATACACTTTCATTATTTCTGTCAAAATAATAAGTGATAAACTTCAAATACATAGGCCCAGATGCAGGGGAGATGTTTAAGATGCCGTGTATGATGCCTATTGGTAGGTGGGTCTAAGGCAGCTTATATAATTCACAGTATATTTCTGGCCTCTAATCAGGGGTTAAAGTAAGGAGGATCCCCTAAAAACAGATGAATGTGTCAGAATGCAGCGTTCCAGAGCTTCCCCCAGGGCTGGACCAGGGAAGGGGCTGTGGGCTGGGGTGAGCCTGGCAAGCCCTCTCCAGCCTTTCCTGGCGCCTGCGCTGGTCCCACCCCTTCCTTCTTGGCCTGGGCAGCACGTGGCCCAGACCCAGTCTCTGGCCCGTGCCCCCTCTTGCTGGTGCCGCGGCCTCCCTGCCCCCAGTCTGGCTCCTTGGCCACTCAGCAACACAGGTTAGCGGGTTGTGGGGGGGTCTTGGGGACAGGCAGAAAGCTGGTGGGGGAAGTGTGGGGGGATGGGAAGAAGGGGTTGGGATGGTGGGCTGGGAAGGTGTGGAGGGGGTTGGGGTGGGGGGCTGGGGTGGGGGCATGGGGACAGGGAGCTTAGGGAATGGGGATTGGGGTTGAAGAGGACATGGAAAAGGAGGGGACTGATGCGGGCTGGCATTTTGGGGGTAGTAGCTGGGGTCATGGGCAGTACCTTGGGGGGTGGGCATTTGAGGGGCAATAGCTGAGTTGGGGGGCAGTAGCTGTGGTGTGTGCAGGAGGCCTGGACTTGTGGGAAGGGGGCCCAGAAATTTAGGAGGGTTCTTGGGCTCGCCAAATTATACTTTAACACTGCCTCTAATCATATAAATTGTGCACATTTAGACTAATTCACTATTGATAGAGGGTTGCAGCAGTAAGATTATATACATGCTGAAGTTAGGGATTAGAGCAGGCTGATTTTTTTTTTTTCTTGCAGAAAATTTTGAGGACGGGATGTGGTTTGGAGAAAAAAAAGAAATATTTTGGTTGTCAAATGCTGTTGTAGAGCCTCATAGGAGTTATTGTTCAGGTAGCCTGTGCTCCCATACTCCTTTTGTAAACTGGGCTCCCCATTGAACTACATTTTCCCTGGTAAACCATGGTCTCCTTCTTGGCAAAGGAAAATGGTGAATTGTGGAAAATGGAGTCCAGCTATGGAGCCCAGATCACAGAGGAAAAGTGGGGTATGAAGTACATTCTTCAGCAAGGTTTTTGAATTAGTAGCATTCTGGTGGAAATTCTACAGCAATTCATATAGGTGCATGGGAGATAGTTTGGAATTGTGGCATAAGCACATCGGGTGGTTGTTTCTGCTAAAGTAGTAAGAACGACAATTGAACTATCTTTTAGGTTTCAGAATTAACACTTAGTTGAGATGGACAGAGCTATTCTCATGTCTGAGAGCTATTATTTCACACTGTGCAGGCTCCTGAAGATGTGGCTATGTTGATTTATGCTTCATTTTCAGAGTTATATCTGCAGCCATAAGGGATAAAAACAAACCTTTTAGAGTTACAATTTAGCTTCTGAAGGATAGTTCTGCTATAAATTCCATGGTCTCAAATGCAGAACACACAAGTTTCATATTATTCTGTTAATGTTGTTTTTGGTACACAAATTTATCTGCACTGAATACTAAACGAAAATGGCGAACTTTAGGATTCCTCTTTGTGTTTAGCTGTGTCTTTTACTAAGTTTTACTAAAAGAAAATTCTCAAATTTAGTTTGCATTTGTGTGTGGATTTTATTTATTTATTTATTTTTAAAGTGTTGGTTTCCAGCATGTTTGCTGCACAGGTGACTGCTGTATCTGACAGTGCCATGGAGCTGATCTTTACTACTGTCTGGTGTGTTAAGACGAAAACTGTTTCTTCCAGCCTGGATTAATTAATGTGTTCTCTGTGCACTTCCACAGGGCCCTCTCTTGGGGGGCTACCCGACAACTGAGAGTGGGATGTGGGGAAACCTGAGCAGTACTGCATTGCTTGCTCAGATTTGGCCTTGCCACCCTCATCATGATGCATGGGTATAGACTAGGGGGAAGAGTGGGGCATTTGGGAGTATCTATATGGGGTGGGGCATGTAGGAAGTAGAAGTGCTTTGCTTTCTGGTTTTTGAAGGATGTGGTACAGGCAATTTCCATAGTGTCCATGGCCCGAAAATACTTAATACCAGGTCTAGTTCCTGCAGTGGCCTATATAGTATAGGCTCTGATGCATTCCAACTAAGGAAAAACTCACTACTCTGCTTCACATCTTGGCAGGCTTGCAGATTCCTGAGTCCAACCTGACACTTTCCCCAGCATAAGTAAATGAGCATCCTTGCCACATGCTTTTACATGTGCTTTGAGACTAATCAGGTGCATTTTTATAACTCAAACGGTATATAATCAGTGGTAAAAAAGGCTATAACTTTAGGTAAAAACCCATATTTGTAATGTAAAGCTACAATAATCCTTACCAGTATGATGAAAATCAGAGCTGAGAGTAATTCTGCAAGACATTAGTAGCTGATTCAAAATGAGACTAGAAAGTAAGTCTGGGGCACTGCCACATAAGCGATCTGTATGTGACAGGCTATGAATACTGTGTAAGCAGCACATTTAGCCATGGAAGGGAAGAGCGCTGTTCTCCAGCTGTTTTGCCTGACCCAGGAGACGCGGTGGCAAACAGAATCAGAAAAGAAGTGTCCATTGGAGGGATGATCATTGTGAGACAGAACTGCTGAGAGAGGAGCATTGACAGGAAAAATGCAGGATACAGAAGGAAAATCAGGATCAGCATTTATAACTATGTGAAACATGAACCTTTCTTTTCCTTGGCTTTGCATGTATTTGAACATTGTCCTTTAAATAAAAAGTTTCATTAAGAGAGCAAAAGTGTATGTGTAAAATGTTCATGAATGGAAAATTATCTGGCATGCACAAATAACACTAACCCTTCTCCCTTGTTCCGAATTACAGACAATTGATTACAATAAATCTAGCAAATCCTGGCCTATTGAAATGAGGTTGTTTAAAGCCTTCTTAGGAGATCTCAGAGCTCTTCAGTGTTGGTGAGTTTCCAGTCTAGGTCTACATGGGAGGAAAGGGAAGGAGGTTGGGAGTAGAGTGGACTGAAGGAGGTGTGGGTGGGTTAGAAGCAGAGCAGGTCTAAGGAGATGCATATAGGTTTTTTGCCTCTGGGCTCATGAAACTTACCTGGAAGAGTAACAGCCTCTTCTGTGGATTCACCTCCCTGGGATGCATATTCTATATGGCTGGGCCCTGCCCCTCACTGGGAGCTTCTGCTTGTACCCAACTATTGAGACATGCTGGTATAGTACGTAAAACTCATGAATTTAGGAGTGTCTTATAGAAGATTTTTCATCTGATGCATGCATTATGTTTCTAGGGAATGGATCTATTAAAGTAGAAGGCACTGCAGTGTCAGTGTGGGCAGGGAGACCACCAGGGATCAGAGTCACAATGGGATATGAAGCTTTTGCACTGGTGGCGGTGCCCTTCCACCAATCCTAATCAGTCAGTTAGGCTAGTATTGCCACCTTTCTGATTGCTGCTAACCAGACCCCGATGCACTGCTGTGTGCCACATCTTCTCCTGTAAGCCACCCCACTTCTCTGCCTCTTCCCCCAAGTGTTGCCCCACTATACCTCTTCCCATCCAAGCCCTACACCAGTCACTCGCACCTGTCCCTCCCCCTCTGTATTGTTGGATGGATCATCTGAAGGAACCTGTCTCAAGGTAGGAGGTGGCCCAGCTGAACAAAAGCTGGCATGGATGCCTGCGGGGGGACCTGGTGCCTCCTCCAACCCTGTAGTATACAAGCTTTTGATCTGAGTGCCATTTAGGGCTTTTAGATCACCAAAAACCGAACAACCCTAAATGGCACCAAGATACAGAAGCCAAAAACCAGAATAAGTAAAAACCAGACAGGTGGCAGCCCTAAATTAGGCAAACCCTAACTCCCCCACTTTCCTTTCCACCAATGGCATGGTGTGGAGTAATTTCTGTCAATGTATCCTCAGAGATTTCCACTGAAAATATGCCCTCTCTCTGCTTTTCAAGCTTGTGTGGAGATGATCTGGGCCATTAATGTTTAGCAGATTATTAGAGTTTGCCTCTGCAGGGAAAACTAACAAGAATGATTTTGGAAATTCTTGGATTTTGTCTTCTGTGCAGAATGCCAAACCCACAAAAGCATTTTGGCTTTGTTTGCAAGATCAGATCGTAATTCTCATCGGTGTGCAGCAAGCAATCACATTTCAAATATTACTTCCCCAGAATGAATGGGGGAAGAGGGACAGTGGTAATAGCTATATGTAGTGACAAAGCAGCAGTATGCCTCAAGGAAGGCAAGCAGCAGAATTGCTATTGATTACTGTTGAATTGCATTTTAAAAATTAATCATACCATGCAGAATAACTCCTTAGATTCATTTAACTGAGATTTAGAACAATTATAGGACATTTTCTGAACAGTATACCTCAGCTTGTTTATGTAAGTGTGATGAAGCAATAGCCATATATTACAAAGAAAGATGGGTTTATAGTAGTTAGAAGATGGTCCCAGGACTGACTAAGGACTAACATCTTGGTTCCCCTGTACAGCTTTTCATATTTGACACACTGTGATAATAAATCTGAGTTTAATCTTCATGTGTAACTTTTATAGGTTTTAATATTTTGTATTACTAAAGCAGACTACTTGGAGCTATTTCATTTACAACTTCAAAAACAACTTATAAATTTTTCATTCTTCTTTAGCTGTTCAGATTTGGATAGCCTCCTAAGTCACTTAAATGCTTTGGCAAATATTTTACTACATCTTGTTTTATTACTTCCAGAGAATAATGTAGGCCCCTAGCATATCTGCTGAGAATCATGTTTCTTCTGTCTAGCATTAGCCTATAGTGAGGATGATAGAACAAATAGCACATATGTGTGCCACTGTTGGCTCCTGCAGACCCACAGATAGATCACCACAAGGGGAATGGTGATATTTATACAGAACAGTAAAATTAAATTGTATAGTTCACACTTGCACCACATTAACCCCCCAGAATATGGACTATATGGAACAAAGACTCATTCATCTGTAAATTTCCTTGTTTTTAAGACAGACCTAAACCTATTGTTGCTGAATATGTAAGTTAGAATTGGCTGAATGTACTGGCTATACCAGAAATGCCCCAATATGTATTAGTTTTGACTGCATGACAGTAGAGCACTTGAAACATCAACAGAAAACCTGGAACACCAGCAGGGGGAAAGTTAATTCACTTTACCATGATTCTTCAATGAGTTCCACATAGGCAGGCCCATCCATTTTTATGGAGCCTTGTTTACTTCACATCAGCAGGGCTCCATAAGAGCTCCGGCATCTGTCCTTCCAGAGTTCATTTCCGGATTCAATCTTTTGTGACTGCTGAAAGCTATCTGATTTTTCTTGTGAGTGTTAGTTAAGAAAAAGAGAATTAATTACAGGAAAATAATTGTTTTCAGTATTGTTTTCTTCTAGAAATCTAGACATTTTATCTTCACTTCTGTTTTTCTTGGTTTGTCTTTTTTTATTATTATTATTTTTTTTTTGTATATTTCAGTGTCTCTTATAGTGATGAAAATATACTGTGGTACAAAGTTCATAATTAGATTTAACTTTAACATAAATAATGTTTTCTCAATTAAAAGTAGTTATAGGTATATCCATTATGTTTCTTTAATGAGCATGTTTGAGTGTGCATGTATTTGTTGTATTAGTAAAATGCCAAGATCAACTCTTTGTCTTTTAAGTCCTTAGTCTTTAAAGATCTCCTCCTTATTTTTCCCCTGTGTCGGTGTTATAAAGTTTTTTTTCTTTTATACAGTATTTGAACATTTTGTTTTTCATAAATTTTATATTATCATACTAAAACACCAAGGAGTCCTGTGGTACTTTTAAAAACTAACAAATTTATTTCTCTCATGAGCTTTCGTGAGTAAAATCCCATTTCATCAAATGCATGAAATGGAAACTACAGTGTGTAGGGGCAAATATAAATGCAGAGAAGGGCAAGTCACAAAGGTCAGTTCAGACATTTTCAGCAAACCAAGCAAGTCGTTTTGATTCAAACAGTGTAGACCAACAGTTAAGAAGGTGGGAAGGTTAAAAGAGGGGAAATCCAACTTTTGTAGTGCCCAAATCTCTATTCAGACCCAATTTAATAGGGTCAGATTTGCAGATGAATTCTAAAGCTGCAGTTTCCCTTTGGAATTTTGTTTTAGGGTTTGTGTTGAAGCACAATAATTGTCATGTCTTTCACAGAATGTGCATGGAGATTCAAGTGTTTCCCTGATAGTTTTTGAATGTTACAATTCTTAATATCTGATTTGCGTCCATTTATTCTTTTGTACAGACAGTTCAGTTTGACCAGCCTAAAAGGCATAGTGGCATTGTTGGCGCATGAAGACATATGTCACATTGGTGGATGAGCAGGTGAATGATCCCTAATGGAATAGTTGGCATGGTTAGGTACTATGATGGTGTCACATGAGGAGATATGTGGACGCAGTTGGCAATGGGGTTTATTGCAGGGGTGGGTGCCTGCCTTAGTGTTTCCATTGTATGGTGTGTAGTTGTGGGTCAGTGTTTCCTTAAGGTTGAGGGGCTGTCTATAAGCAAGGAGAGGCCTACCTCCCAAGGCTTGAGAGAGTGAGGGATCATCTTTCAGGATAGGCTGTAGATCCTTGATGATGATCTGTGATGACCAGTGGGATTCTGATGTTTTCCTTATTGGTCTTGTCCTATTGTAGTTGACATAGAATCATAGAATCATAGGGTTGGAAGGGACCCCACAAGGTCATCTAGTCCAACCCCCTGCCAAAAAAAGCAGGACCACTCCCATTAGATCATCCCAGTCAGTGTTTTGTCCAGCTGGGACTTGAACACCTCCAGAGATGGAGATTCCACCACCTCCCTAGGCAGCTTATTCCACTGCTTCACCACTCGCCTAGTAAGGAAGTTTTTCTGGGTATCCATCTGGGTATCCATCTGGACACAAATCGGATATCAAGAATGGCAACATTCAAAAGCCAATAAGGGAAGACTTCAGTCTTCCTGCACATTCTGTGAAAGACATGATAGTTGCAGTGCTTCGACAGAAAAACTTTAAAACAAGACTCCAAAGGGAAACTGCAGTATTAGAATTCATAGGCAAATTTGACATCATTAAGTTAGGTCTGAATAGAGATTTGGGCTGGCTCACTCACTAGAAAAAGTAATTCCCCCTCTTAACTTTCTCACCTTCTTATCTGTTGTTCCACGTTGTTCGAATAAAAAAAAAAACTTGCCTGGTTTGCTGAAAAAGTCTGGACTGAACTTGTCACTTACCCTGCTCTTCATTTGTATTTTCCACTACATACTGAAGTTTTCTTTTCATGTGTCTGAAGTTCGATTTTACCCCTGAAATCTCATGCTTTTTGTTAGTCTTTAAAAGTGTCACAAGACTCCTTGTTTATTTTGCTGAATTATATTAACACCACTACTCCTCTGGAAATTATACTAAAAATCATTACATACTGCCCTCTTTAAAGGTGTATGCTGCTTCCTAATTGAACCACTAGATGGGGCAAGTGACTGTGCAGTGTACTCTTTCATAAGGAAGTTCCCTCCCACTGCATAGCGGGGATCCCTGAACATGCAGGTAGATGGTGAATTTGGATAGAAGTAGATTGTTCATATTTGGGTATGTGTAGTTTAAAAAAAAAAAGGTTCCAGTTTTGTTCTTTTTGTTAGTTAAGCTAATAAATATGCCAGAAATTCATACAGAGATTTTTATGCACTGAAGACTCTTTTATCTTGTCTCTTTGTTTAATTCCCCTTGATTTTTTTCTTTGTTAAACATTTGACCAGGTCTGAAATTATTATGTATTACAGTAATATTCATAAAGTTGGGCAGGACAACAAGTGGCAGTACAGTAGCATCCAGATGTTGAGCTGGCCAGTGATTGGCACATAACTCGTTGGTCCTGTGTTTTGGATATTGTTTTAAGATGTGCCTGTTACTAGCCACAGATGTCCAGACGGTGAATCCATTTAGTAGAGAGTATCAGTTTACAAAAAGGATAAAACTTCATTTTCTCCCCTTCTTTTGTTTTCAGTCAAACACATCCACACCTGCAGAGCTGGAAAATTATGAATTCTGTTCTGTCTTTAGCCAACTGCTGTCCACAAATGATTGCCCAATGTGCTTTTCAGTTTTAACTCTACAGTTAGTTACATTGTATACAGATGTTGCCAGCTTTACTGTTTGTTCAGATACAGAAGTGTAAAATAGAACAATGCAAGAAATATAAGATGTCCTCATTTTTGGAAAAGAGCATGTATTTAAAAATGATAATTTAGCTTGTTTGGTTGGTTTTTATTGGTATCTCTTCATATCACAATAGCTATGAATAAAAGCAGTGCTCTGCACTGATTAAAGATAGGGTCCTTTATTCCTTGTCACACAGAGACAGGAAAAAGCTGCAAGATGCTGGATTAGTTTGTTCACTTTTCATTGTTTTCTTTTCCAGCAGCAATCCGTTTAGCTATGGAATGCTGGGTTTATCTGATTAGCACTTAATGAGGAGAGTGGGTAGGAGACATGTTGCCTAAGTTTGAGCAGTTTATGCCAAATCATGTTTTGAGTACTTTTCTTCTCTCTCTAAATACTTAACTTTGTTGACCTTCCTAGCTTCTTTCCTTCTCACCAGCTCTTTCCCATATGAAATCATGCTACTTAAGCAGACAGCAGTATCAGCATGGATTAGACAGATCGTGTTTAGTGCTCAACAATATTTGATAATCTGGCTGAGAGTTGCATGAATTCAACATTTGTTATGCCCACTTTAATGCCCCTACTAAGAAACATCAGCAGTATTAGAAATTAACAATTCACAACATGCTTATTTTTATAGTTGATTTTTATAGTGAAAGCATTGGATTCAATTACAAGCAGCGAAATATTTTGTTAATTGTATTAACAATTACGCTATATGCCTTTAATGGAGTCTCATTATAGTTTGACTGTTAAATTTTGTATGGAGGCCAGTAAAACTGAAATGTAATCATGTTTAAAAGAAATGCATACTAATGCTCTGAATGCTCATTTCTTGCCGTCATTTACTTGCTATTTATTTTGCATAATTCTTTCTTTTAACTCTATATTTCAACTTCTTTCTCTTTTAGATTATTCCTTATTTGATTTAATTATGCACTATGAAATCTTAAATATCATAGCTGAATTCTCAAGGTATCAGAAAGCATATTTATGGGTTTATGTTGCTTTATTACCTCTATAAAGTGGTGCAGAGCGGCCTTTGGGCAAATATAAAATCATGTCCAAGGGATCTGTTGATATGCATGCATGATTCCATTATAATTGAAGTAACATGTACACATCAGTAAGAGTTCATTAGCTTCTGGAGTGTCAAGAAGACGAGAGTATTGTTCAGATAATACAAAGAGAGAGTTCATTCAAAAATATTTCTAAAACAGCACATTTTTCTCAGTTATAACTTTATATAATTTTTTTGCATAGCCCTAAATTTCTTTTTGAAATGCTAATGTCACCATATGTAGTAATTTATTATAATTTGAAATGCCTCACAACTATAGGCGGTTTGGAATGAATGCCTTGATCTTCTCCAACCACTTAATGCAGATGTTTAACTTGATGCATGTGAGTAATCCTGTTGAAATCAACAAAAGCTAAACATTCCAGAATTAGAACCTAAATCCATAGTTCCACTGGGACTTAACAGATGCCCTCTTAAAACACTGCTTGCCTCCAATAACTGATCATGAGCTTATAATGAAAAAGGCGGAAGGAAAAAATCAAGCTATGTTGAAGGGGGTTGGTGCCCACAAAGGCTTATGCCCAAAGAAATTTTTTAGTCTTTAAGGTGCCACAGGACTCTCATTTTTTTTTACTGTATGCAGACTAACATGGCTTACCCTGGAAATTGTCAAGATATGAGAAGGTGACTTTTTTTTTTAAAGTTGGGGTCAGTTTTCTTTGTGAAATAAAAATTTTAAATAAGACAATTAGTGCAATAGGTCCTAAGACATGGTGAGAGAAGAAGAATGTGATAGATAGTGGGAGACTAAGCTTGGAACCAGAGAATGGAATAGAAAGAGCAGTATTGCATGATTTGGTATAACAGAACATGAGGAAATTTAAAAATTAACTAGACAAAGAGCACTAGAGGAGACACCAGAGCAGCTAACGAACACAGAAGACTGGGTAAAAAGGAGAGAGCATGTTCTGAAAAATGAATAGGATATTTAAAAAATTACAGAAATGCAGGCAGCAGAAATAAATTAAAGCATCGCTTAATCATTTACAACAGAAAAAGCCATAAATCAAATATGTAAGATTCAAAGTGTATATTTATTTTCTGACGGTTCACTCATAAGTGTGGGTACATCACGAATAGCCCCACCCTTCGCTGAGAATACTCTGCCCTTATCCAGTAGCAACTTTCACTCTTCTCTGAATGCCAGGATATGTGAATATTGCATAACTCATATTGTGGAACTTTCTCTGCCTCTAGTGGTTGGCCTAATAAGGAAACTTCAAAGAGAAACTACAGAATTGCAATTCATATGTAGATTTGACACAATTGCCTCAGGGTTAAATAGGGACTATGGATTTTTTTTTCTTATTGCAACAGGTAATTTGACCTCACCTTCCTCTGTATGCTGCTGTTCCCGTGTTTGAATCTAAACCAGTGGTTTTCAAACAGTTTTTCTTTCGGGACCCAAAATGAAAAAAATCATTTATGCCTATGACCCAACAATTCCATCTCTGAGCAATGCACTCCAGTCTTTTTGCAGCGGCAGCAGGTGTGCAGCAACCTAGTGCCTGAGGGTCTGTGACCCAGTACTGGGTCCTGACCCTAAGTTTGAAAACCACTCGTCTAAAAGACTGCTTTGATTTGCTGTAACCGTCTGACCTGATCCTGTGACTTACACTCTCCTGAATTTATTTTGCTCCCATTCTGTAAATCCCGCATCTTCAAGCTTCCGATGAAATGGTATTTTCTCCCACGAAAGCTCATGCAAATAAATTTGTTAGTCATTGAACGTGTCACAGAACTCCATGTTGTATTATATTACAGTACAGCAGGCCAGTAGATTCTGAAGAGCAAATAGTTTCAGAAGCGCCTAATTCCAGTTATTTTGGAAGTGACTGAAGTGCTGAGGAACCCAAGTCTCTTGAGGGTCTCATAAGTGCCTGGGTCAGTTTTGTAAATGGGATTTCAGTGCCTAAGACACTTGGCACTTTTGAAAACACCTTTAATGTCCTAACATGTTTTTAATGATCCATCTCTGTTAGATGATGGATAATTCTGTGACATTTTATAAAACAAAATGTTGTCCATACTGTCTTGTTTTCAAGACTTCAAGTTACAGAGAGTCCATCCTTTATTTGAGTTCAAACCAGCAACTGACCTGTGCTTCATACTTCCAGCTGCAAAGGAAGGTCCCTGGTTCAAACCCCACTGACAGCCCAAACAGTCAGTTATACTGTCTCAGCGTCCAACAAGTTTTTGCTACCATTTTATCACTTGTTTCTATTTCCTATATGCATATTAAATTTTGGCCCAGCCAATAAATCTTCAGGAATATTCTAGTGATGTATGAGGTAATTATGGAAATATTTTATAATTCAATTCAAAGGAATTTGACTAAAATGATCATAAATGTATGAACTTTATTTTTGCTGCCTTTCTTCCTCTCCTCCCTCCCCTCCACAGGTTTGCAATTATGTGCGGCTATATGTCTGAGTTTGAAAGTGTACAAAACAAAATCAAGAATGGGTATCTCTTTAAGGTATGTTTTGGTAGTTTCATTGTCAGTTATTCTTAATTAACTTACCCTGATAGTATAATAGGTAGGTTTTTGCAGCAAACTAACAGCCTCAGGGCCTGTGTAAGTGCCAGTGTTATGGCTAAGAAACTAGTTTTATGGGGTCTTACCACGTATTGTCCATTAGCTTTCAAACTACCAGGATTTAACTATAACTTCATATAACAATGGCTAGATTTTCACTTTATTCCTTGACCTAAGCAAAGTGGACAAAAGTTATTTTGCTGTTGTAATTTTTAAAAAACAGAAAATTGAAACACCTTTAACATTAAATGCAGCAGTTTCCTACAGTCATGGGCATTGCTGCATGTCAGCCTTGGAAAGTGATTGTTTTGTTCAATGTTGTCCATTTGCAGATAGAGTATATTTCACATTCAGAAATTTGGGCTATAACTTAGCATTGTAACATGAAGGAAGGCCTTGCTGGGGTCTATGTCCTCAATCACCTCCTCCTTTTCTTGCTTTACATGATTTGCCTGGGATTCACATACACGCACATGGCTTCAATTACCATCTCTACATGGGCGACTCATAAAACTGCCTTTTTTCTCCTGACTGGCCATTCAAGCCTGTTTTTGAGCCTTTTTCTGGTGTCTCCTCCACCGCAGCAGAGTGCGTCCTCCACTGGCATCCTTAACCCGCTTCTTGGGATTTCGGCCCCTTGGATACTGACCAGAGAGAATGCAGTGGCTAGCATCCCTGTTTCTATTAGCTACATCAAGTAGTGCCCAGTGTCTTTGTATTGTTTCCTTTGTTGCGCCAGTATTTAAGGTTTCTTTCAAGGTTTAATTTTTATGTATTACTCGCACCATGGATGGGCATCAGACTTTACCAAAATAAATAATAAGTAAGGAAACAAATCTCTGCCACAGAGAGCTTAAAATCTTAGTAGTAATTTAAAGGTGTCTAAGGAGTTTTCCTGATTGCTGTCAAATTTTAAATGTTGTTTAAGCCCACACTCACGTATATGATCCACATTAAATACCACCTTACTGCCCAGTTAGTGCCAATGAATAAATGAGATGCAGAAAAAGAAAGCTGATATACTTGTGGAGCTATTCAACATGTGCAAGGGTGAAAGAATTGTCCCTTATATAGGACTGTTCGGAGGTATCGACATTTCACATTACACAATAAATAACAAAAAGAGAAAAAAGCACAACTAATAGACACCTATGGCAAATAAGGCAGTTTATATCAATGAAGATATATCCATAATTAAATAAAATTATTAGCAATAGTATAAATTGAAAATGTATTATTTAAGTTTGGATGTGAAAATGTATATAGTATAGTATCAATATAGTACAAATCTCATCTCAGAGCGTTACATCCTAACAGCACCAAGTGAGTAAAACCTAGGATATCAGGACACACAGCAGAGGATAAGAACAGAGGAAAAGAAATTGAGCATGAACCAGATACAAGGGGTCATATAAATAAGAAACAATTTCTGTAATTATAAAAGGAGTGAGTTTAAGAAGAATCTCAAGTGTTTGCTGTAAATTTTTCAATAAGCTTCTCTTTTTCAGAGGTAACTTCTGAAACTGCATGAGTAATATAAAAATGGGAATTATAGGAAAAAATGGATTGAAAAGGTGGTAGAGATTTGAATAGTTTGTAAAGAAAAAAGATGGAATAGGAAGATCTCAGATCTGCTAGAATTTGATCATTTGGATGGTTCAGATGAGAAGATATAATACTTTATACCACTCTGTTAATGATTGGCTTAGTTAAAAAAAAAAAATAGAAGTTGGAAAAGTGAAACCCATAATATCTGACGACAAAGTTATTTTGAGAAGCAAATGATAACTCAGAATTGAGGAAAGAAATTCCCTATGCTTGAAATACTGATTATGCAGAAAGAATTTACCTCAATAAATGGGACCTAAAAAGTGGGGAGGAGGAGAAGAAAGGTGGGTTTGGAAGAAACATCTCATTTAATTTTTATTATCCTTCATTCTGTCTAATGCAGACTTAATTTATCTCCTGAATTGTGGGGCAGAAGTGTAGGGTCAGCACTTCAAGTCACATTTCAATTGAAAAGTTAGCAACATGGTTCCCTTCATGTCTCACAGATATGTCAATTTCAAAAGGATAACCATGTTAGTCTAGTCCAGTAAAAAAAACAACAAGGAGTTGTGTGGCACTTTAAGACTAACGGATTTATTTTTTGCATGAGCTTTCATGGGAGAAGATCTTCGATCTCCCACGAAAGCTCATGCAAAAAATAAATCTGTTTGTCTTAAAGTGCCACACAACTGCTTGTTGTTTTTTCACAGATATGTGTCAAATTAATTCTAGAAGTTTCCGACTATCTGCCATGGGTGTATTTTCACATTATCCACCTCACAGAAAACCAGCTCTTTCTTCTGAAATAAAATATATTGTGTGATGTTCCATTTCATGGTAACTTCCATGTTTTACACAAGAGAAAGTTACACTTCAGTGACTGATCATCTGTTCAAGAATATAGTGTCGATGAAGCAAAATAAATGTTTTCACTAGGTTGATGCACTATACTTTTCCAATACTAAACACGATTAAAACCAGTTTAATAGGTTTGGAGTACATCAGTCGTTTTTTGTTCTAAAGATCTTTCAATTGTTTGTTTGTTTGAACTTGAGAGTTGCTAGGTCTTGTTTTAAATGCAATATGTCCTGGTACGTTATGTGCAAAGTTGTGTTTGTGGTTTTCTTCTACAAACAAGAGTATTGCCAATTAAAATATTTACAGATCATTAGAGCAACTGTGGCAAAGACAGTCCCAAAAGAGAATGTAAATGATTTTGCAATGCTGTTTTAAAAGGTTTGGGAAACCACACCCAATCAGAAATGAATATCCTATTTTCTTTCTTTTGAACTTCTTTCTAATAGGAGCATCTAGACAAAGCACTTGAACTTAAACCTCAAGATCCTTTTTTATATTATCTAAGGGGAAGATGGTGCTATTCAGTAAGTTGTTTCTATGCTTAATGTTTGATTTGAATGTGCTGAAAAATGATCATATGTTTACAGTGGAATACTGTCACTGAAATCTGAGAGAAATGACATTTATTGAAGTGGAAACTTTGAAATCATAAACAAAGCACTGCTATGTACTTGTCTTGAAAATATTTCTGCATGTCTGGTTTCTAACACAGACTGTCCTTGCTACCCATTGTCTTCACATACGTTCTATGCCACATACACATTTTCAAAGCACCTAATTGTTTTGAATTTGTTTTATTATTTACACATATTAATGAAATAGTAACTAAGCTTTGGAGAGGACACATTGGTAGTTAGGTGTTAGGGCATTAGTCTGATGTTTGGGAAACCACAGTCTGCCACAGATACCATCTTTTAATTCTCTATGCCTCAGTTCTCCATGGGTCAAATAAGGACAACAATACTTCTTTGTCTCACAGAGGTGTGGCGAGGATATATTTTAATGAAAACCCTGCCATATGAGAGGAGATGTAAAGAGCTTGGTTTGCTTAGTCTAACCAAAAGAAAGCTATGGGGAAATACAGTTGCTCTCTATAAATGCATCAGGTGAATAAATACCATTGAGGGAGAAGAATTATTTAAGTTCAGGATCAATGTGGACACAAGAACAAATGGATATAAGCTGGCAATCAGGATGTCTAGACTTGAAGTTAGGTGACATTTCTAACCATCAGGGGAGTAAAGTTCTGGAACAACCTTCCAAGGGGAGCAGGGAGAGAAGAAACCTAGCTCACTTCAGGGCTGAGCTTGATAAATTTATGTGGGGGGGGAGGGAGTGATGGTATGATGGGGCATCGTAAGTTGGCAGTTCACTGATCTTTTGGTGATAATGTACAAACTCAAAGGATCAAAAAAAAAGAAAACACCTCTTCTATTGTGCCTAGAATATATCCTCTCGACGCTCTTTGCCCCATTCCCAGGCTCTGAAGAATTCCTTCTCACTCTGTCACTGAATGCTGCTTTCCAGAGCTTGCTTCTGAGCCAGTAACCTTAAGGACTTCTTCTCTGGAGCCTCTCTTCTTCCAGGCCTGCTTTAAAACTCTCCCAGGCAGGCCTTTCACTTCAGGGATGCCTCAGGGTACAAGCTACTTCTTGCAAGCCCTTTTAATCTCGGCCTTCTTCCCTAGCTCAGCTTTCCTAGCCTTGGCCCTGTATCAGGGCTTAACTCCCTTTTCAAAATCCTCATCCAGTTCTGCTTGTCTTTCTGGACCTCTAATCCAGAGATATTCCCTTCTTCTGCTCCCAGCTTTTCTTCCCAGCCTCCTCTCAGTCTTGCTAGGATCCCAAAGCTGCTTCTTTCCTACCTTTCTGTTTTCAGAGAGGGATTGGAAACTCTCCTTGGAGCCTCCATTCTGCTTTAAACTTCCTGGCTTTTTGGAAACCACATAGGTCCTTCCCCACTGGCTCTCATGTTTAATTAAGCCTGGCTCTTCCTCTCAGTGCATTGGGGAACTTAACTGCTCTCCCCAGTCCACATTAGCCCTTTCAGGCTCCATGGGGGGTACGCACCCCATCACAGTACTGTAGTTTTGCTATATTTTCTTGAAAGTTATTCAAACAAATATATTTTATAATAACTTTTTCAGTGCTCCAGTGGGACAAAGGGGCTATAAAATTAACCTTAGTCTCTGGTTGAGATGGATTTATGGCTGTTTCATATCACAGGAGTAGTATAGAACAACCAAAATGTACCAGTGAAACTGCACCAGGGCCTCTAATAAAGGCCAATTAAGCATTAATATTTGACTCTCTTGGGTTTTCTTTTGCAAATTATTAAAGATTGCCTTCAGTGATGTTACATCAGGGATCAATCTGACCTAATTACTTACACCATGTTTTTTGTAACTCTTTTCCTCTCGTGCACTGTTAAATGAAAAGCGATTGGAGTTTATGCTGACTACATGGATGGATGCATATGTGGACTGTTATGGCATTTTCTCAACTTTCATGCTGGCAAACATGGAAGTATTTGTGTTGGAAGCAGATAGTTTCTAGCAAGGCTGCTATCCAGTTAGTTTCTGCCAGCAGTCCTAAGACACAAAATTACTTAATTCAGTTCCATCTTAATATACTGTAATAAAACAAGAAGAAACTCTGAAGATATTTAAATAGGTGACTTAGTGATATTTTTGCTAAAATTGGATGGATTGGAAGGATTTATTGATGACAACTGTATTGTGTGTCTTTATTTAGCTATTACCAAGGAAGCACTGAGGGAGGAAATTCTTTAGGGATGCTAGTCACTTCCTGGCTGAATTTTCAGATTGAATTGGTTTGTTTCCTTGGTAGCAGATTCCTGGTATTTGAAAAGGACTTTGAATGGACACAGTTTGCATTTTATTAATTAGCTAGTAGCACTAAATTCTGGTTCCACTGGGCCCAAAGAGAAAAGGAGTAGGCTATGGACTTCTCTTCCTCCCACTTCTCATCTAGCCTCAACATTTCCAGTAGAGAATTGCAGTGTACTCCCCATCCTTCAACAGCAGGATTTTGTATGAGATTTTTGGCAGGCACTGCCTCTGGCAGCCACAACCCATGAGTAAGTTGCTTCCCTCCCTTGAAGTAACTGACGGAGGCTGCTGCCAGTCCTCTTCCCTCTCTGTTGATACAGGCAGGGGCATTGCTGGCATTGAGCTTACGGGGCTTGAGCCCTGAATGTCGGCGCCAGAGCCCCAGGTCTGCTGTGTTAGTGGCTGCAGAGGTGGCGCGCTTAAACTGCACAAGCCCACCATGTCCGCACCCAAGCCCCAAATCTTTTTGTGAGCCAGGGGCTCTCCAGGATACCGGGGTTTCTAAAGGTGACCTCTTGACTGTTCCCTCTTCATCATGAAGTGACCTGGAAGACAGCCCCTCCAACATTAATATGGTTAATTAGGGAGTTGATGAATCTTTGGGCTTTTTCCCCTGATGACCTTTTTCAAGCAGAGTGTGGAGAGGAGAAGGGGAGACAGGGGAAATGTAAAAAACCAAACTCTCCTCAGATGGGAGAAAAACTATCATAGTCTTCAGACTCCAAGGTATGTGATGCACTACAGAGGTGAAATCAGACTTTTTAAGACAGCTGCCTTCAGTAGCTAATCATTCATCCCTCAAAATTGATCCTGAAAGTAGCATGGGTTCTATTCTTCCAAGGAACATCAGGAAATGATAAAATCCTGGGATGAAAACTTGCTCTCAATATCTGGCTTCCTGAAAGCATAATGGACTCTGAACAAAAAGATCCCATAGAAAGAGGGGTGTCACAAGATTATTCCAGAAGGTAGTATGAAGTTCGAAGTGGGAGGGTATCAAAATTCTCCATTCTTACGGGGGATTGTGAGGGGCTAATAAAGCCACTGTTTGGGTAGCAGAAGTGGGCATGCTCAAAGATCCCGGTAACAGTGATGAGAAGCTACTGTTCTTCAAAACATCCATGATGTGAAGGGAGATGGAGCGCAATCCCATTAGGGTCGGTGGGGTTTCCCTTTGCATAGAGGAAGCTCTTGGAGTATAAATCTGAATACTTAAAGCTCTGTAGAAGGCAGTAGGATGTTATATGGTCTCCATAATAATAGTACCAAAAGCAGTGGACATTAATTATTATTAAAAATTAAATATTACCCATGCATACTTTTAAAATATAGATAACTGTTGCCTTAAATTGAAGTTTCCTTTTAATGTAGAAAAGGCAGAGCAAATCTTTTTATTTTAGTTTGAGCAGTGCAGAAGTGCACCCAAGCCAGTCAAAATACAAAACCAAACCCTAGGGAAGCAATTTTGATTAAATCTTGTAAGAAAATAAAACAATTGCCAGACAGAACTTGTATTTAAATATCAGCCCACAGAATTAAAGCAGCTAATGAGAAATTCCACACTGGAAAAACTTGGATATCCTTTTGTTGTTGCATCACAGCAGGGACATGTGTGAGTGTGAGGTGATAACTAAGTAGTATGTATATGTGTAACTCTAGAAGTTTGGGTGGTCCAGAGAGGTTCAGTATGAGCAATTTTCTTGCTTTCTCCTACCCTACCAATGGGCACTCTGCATCTGGATCGGATGGACCTAAAGCTACCAGCAAAATCTTCCTCCAACTCCAAGAGAGCAAAGAGCATTGCAGCAGTGTATTGACCTGAAGAAAGCAATATATTGTTTTAAACCAGGGGTTTCAAACTCAAATCACCACAAGGGCTGCATGAGGACTAGTACCTTAGCCGGAGGGCTGCACAACTGAAGCTTTTTCATACAATAATATTACAAATATCAGTAACGATAGTATCATTGCAGGCCGCAGTGAATAGCTTTAGGGGTCTCATGTGGCCCATGGGCTGTGTGTTTGAGACCCCTGTTTTAAACTCTGCTGCAACCTCCCTGTTCTGCTTAATAGGTTTTAGAAAAATAAAGAGCTGGCGAAAGGTGCAGTGTGAGGAGGAATTATTTCATCTGCATACCAGTTTACAGTTGTATGTTTTAAGTCCCATGCTGCTCTTAATAGCACATTTATTGGTACTATGCAGTGTAGGGGTGGAACACCATATTGTTTTAATGAACAGGGAACAGTGAATGTTTGTTAGTCTTTAAGTGCCACAGGACTCCTTGTTTATTTGTTTTACTTGTCAGACTATTCCTCTTGAAACCAGAACTTTGAAAGAGGCATGAGCGGGGGGGGGGGGGGTTAATGAAAACAGCTTCAGTGACTTATTAATATTGTTTATCTGCAGAATATTATTTTAGCAGTTTCAAGTGAAAGACTAACTGATGATATCTAGCAAATAAATATTTCTCAGAAACTGGACCTTGCCAGAAGACCAGCAAAACTTGGCCAGAATGCTTTGTCTCCATGCAATGCCACTTGAACTTAGCCAAAGTGATTGAGGTTAGACAAGAAAATAGTCTGTATGCACTTCACTGCTGTATGCTGACCATATTATTATTTCATAATGGCAAGTTTTATAAAAGAGTGTATAATCAGAAATATTTAAAAATTCATTTTCAGTGAAAGTAAAACATTGTAGTGAATGGTAGTGGCTTGGTATATGTTAGTCTTTAGTTTCGGATAGATTCTTTTCTTTAATAGAAAGCAATCAGCTTTCAAAATCTGATGGATAATTGCTGACTGTAGAAGAGATCAGTAAGGGTCTGAAGGTTCTAAAGCTCTCTGTCCCCCACTCTCAATAACCCATAGTCATAAATACTGTGGAAGAGCAGACACAAATTTGTTACAATGCAAAACTCTGTGGATGAGCTGGCTGCTTCACCACATTTTTAAGGTCCTGGCTCTTTCGAGTTCTTCACATCTCTTCATTTTCTGACTGCTTCCTCTCCTCTCTGACTCCTGTATGTGGGTCATGCCAGCAGTTCTTAAGGAATCATAGTGCCCGACTTCTTGGGCATATGAATTGTCAGTCCTAGTCAAATTTTAGTAAAAATCAGAGCTATGGTTCAGGTATTTTTGTACAAGAGAAACATCCTGCCTTTCCTCTACAGAGGCACTAGTACTCCAAACATCGCTTAGGGGGAAACATGTAGTTCTTCTATGCAGTGAAGTAGAATCCAATTTAACAAAACCAATTTCTCCATCTCTGTATGTTCTTGCTTTGATTGGGGATTTAAAGTCTCGTTTGATTAGATAATGGAACTAAAAATATTATGGCAATAACCCCCTCAGTTGTGACTGCATGAGTGTACCTAAATAATGAGTGTACCTATAGATATAGATGTATAGATCATGTGACAATGAGTGTACCATTTATTTTTATATGTATGTAATATATATAATATATATACACATACAGTTTGAATTAACAAATTCAAACTAATTTTTCCTAGTGTAGACACGTGTATAATATAGTGTGTTGCAGTGCCTGAGCGTACATATATATAGTGTGACAATGGCAACACAACATGAGGAAAACTCTTGAAGGTCCCTTTACATTATACCGGCCTGTAATCCTGGCATGTCACAGTCCCCTTAGCATGTGCTATTGATCAGAATTCAAGCGAGCAACTGGGCACCTACTGAGTTTCTGTATTTCCCCACTGCCCCCCAAATGAACCTGTCTTAAAAGAGCCTTAGCTATGCACATAACAGCAATAGCAGCAGCTGCATCTTCAGGAATTTTCAATAGGTGGGCTGTCGTGCCATGCTATTGATCCCTTGAGGTAGATAAGAATTTAATAGAGTGTATTTCAACCCTGACATTTTACAAACTGATGTATGTTTATGAGATGTATGTATGTTATTTGGCTTGAATTTTAATCTTCATACCTAGTGTTTGGTTTTATCTCATGTTGGTTTAATTAATATTTTGCACTGAATTGCTCATGATGTGTATATTGTATTTTTATAGTAAAAAGGAATTTTATTTTAAAAGACTTTTAAATAATGTCAAATATTCAGTGTTCCTATGAGGGGTGACTCTTTAGCATAGTGAAGCAAAAATATTTTCTTAAAGATATCTTTTTGTGTTCCTTTGCATATCAAAGTGTACAAGTATACAGTAATACAAGGCAAGATTTTGCTCCACAATTGAAAAATAAGCCTTAAGTCCATTTTCCTTCTCTGATTTTATTACAGGTAGCACAGTTGTCTTGGATTGAGAAGAAAGTAGCCACCACTCTTTTTGGGACTCCACCAACTTCGACAGTGCAGGAAGCCTTGCAGAATTTTCTTAAGGTAGATCCTAGCTGATCATTTTCCTGAGTGGCTATTTACCAAATATTCCATGTGACTGTTTTCAAGAGATCAGCTCAACAAATTAGGATCAGCAGCTATAAATTCAAACCTTTTGTAAATACCACAGATTTGACCTATTTTACGTATTATCACAAACTGTAATATTTTTTAAGTCAGTATGCAGTAGTGTGCATAAAATCACACTTATTAAATCTCTCTTAAGAAAATTCAGTAAGCTCCGAAGTTAGTTGCTATCCAATTTAATGTCTGACCTACAGACACCATTGAGAAAAAAGTAAGCTGAGTGAACCACTCTTGTTTTATTCCCATTTTTGGAGGGACTTACATAAGTGTGGATGATTTTCATGCAGGTTCAATGGAAAACTCTGACCCTGTGACATTTCCCTGTGTCTAATCTAAATTTTGCATTCTCTAGCTATGAGTGGGACATTCTTGTTTATGTGTAGGAGATGAGTAAATACTAATAGTGCACATGGAATGAAGCAAAATGAATGGCTTCATCACATAGGAGCATATTCCTGTGCATTTGTGTTTGAATTCACAATTATAAGAAAACTGTGTGTGTGTGCACAAGTCAAAATAGTCATTGGGCAGCTTTTATGTATTTCTGCCATTTCTGCGGCTGTTAAGTATAAGCAAGTTACTTAACAAATTCAGAAGGGTAAACTTATCATAAATGTGATTATTTCTTGAACTATTTCTCAGACATATGGGACAAACACATTTTTTCCTCAATATCAAACACACTTTTTTCAATATCAAACTACTTTGTTTAAAAATAAAACACAAAAAATTCTTGCATTATTGGATAAGGTGTGTCCACATCTGCTCTCTGGCTAGCCCAGTATATATAACATGTTTATTTTATTTAAGGTTCACTTTCTGCTAAGTCATTGGAAAGACTCCCATTGACATCAGTGGACTTTGGCTCAGGCTTCAGTGCTGTAAAGTAACTAGTTTTAAGTGATCTTCTGCACCTGTCGAAGCCTGATGAAATGTGTTTTATTGTGCATTTTTTCCCATTGTCTGGTAATATGCAGTACCACCAATAACAGCAGATGTTTTGACCTAAGAAATAGAGCAACACTACACGCCATTGAAGTGCTTCTTTGCTACTGTGGTTTGTGCTGAAATACGTTTTTGAGTGTGTGTGTGTGTGTGTGTGTGTGTGTGTGTATATATATATATATATATATGTATATGTGTATATATATATATATCAGGCATGGACAAACTGCAGCTCGGGAGCCACATGTGGCTCTTGAATGAAAAAATGTGGCTTATGGAAGCACATCAGAAATCAATGTAGTAGGTAAAAGTATATGGCTGTATGCCTCAGTGCGGCTCTTGAAGGTTTAATAATCAACTTGTGTGGCTCTTGAATTGCATAAGTTTGGCCACCCCTGATTTATATATCAGACTCTTTAGGGCATCAGAGGAGTATATCCAGAGATCTTATGACTAAGTTAACAGTAGGGGGGCAGAGGAAGCAGGGTCAGATGCTCCAAAATGTATTGTAAAAACATCTTGAACTTTCCAGGAGATGGAGGTGAAGAGAAGGGTGCATACGGAGATAAAAGAGGCAATGAGAAGAGGAGAAGAGTGAAAAACGTGATAAAACCACCATGTATAGGTCTTGCCCACTTGCCCAGAGTGTTCAGTGGTTGCTTGGTTGTTTGACCAGGGAGTAAAATTTCACACACTTTTTTTTCCAGTGTTATTTTCCACCTGGTGCAACTGAGTGAGCATTGTTGATTTTGTCCCTAGATTGATGCATTTTCTTGATCCTTTTTCAAGAGACTAAGGGAGAGGATACCCAAGACTTTAGCAGAGTCTCAAAACTCTGCTTTTCCAGCTTTTATGTGTTAACCATAAGAGTTTTACATGTATTTTTTTTAAAAGATCACTAAAATTATTATGGAGCATGCAGCATGAGATGATTCAGACAGCAGGGAACTAATCTAAATCTTTGAGGAAGCTTTGTGCATTATTGGAGATTGTATTTTGACCACACTAGTCTCATCATGCTATATTTCTGTTTCACTTGTTTTCCTGTATTTCAATTATCCAGGCTGAAGAAATGCATCTTGGATATTCCAAATACAATTATGTGTATTTGGCAAAGGTAACTGAAACAGATTACTTAAATCATAGACCCTAGTATTGTAGAGGATCAGGTTAGTTTTTACACCTTTTTATTTTTTTTAAATTTTCAGTGCTACAAAGATCTTGGACAGAGAAGCAATGCACTGAAATACTGTGATTATGCATCATCAATGTTAACAGTTACCAATGAGGTGGGTACTCAAAGTGACAAGTTTCTGTTGTGATTGATGTCCGGTCTTTTTAGTACTCATCACTGCAGCATCCAAATGCACTATAAAGCTACATAACTTTACCTCTCGAAGTTCCAAAGGGTAGCCATGTTAGTCTAGTTCAGCAAAACAAATATATGTAGGGAAGTGTAAGTCATTGGATTAGGACAGACAGTTACAGCAGATCAGCGCAGTAAATTAGATTCAAACACTGGGGAACAGCACATAGAGGAAGATGAGTTTGCTGTTCTCCAGTGTTTGAATCTAAACTATTGCTTTGATTTTCAGTAACAGTCTGACCTGACTTACACTCCCACACGTTTATTTTCCTCCCATTCTGTAAGTTCCTCCATCTTCAAAGCATCTGACGAAGTGGGATTTTCTCCCCTGAAAGCTCATGCAGTAAATAAATTTGATAGTCTTTAAAAGTGCCACAAGACTCCGTGTTTGTTTTTTACTTTTTGACAGTGGAACCCATTTTCTTCTCTTTAAAGCTAGTTTATTACAATGTTTAATTCCATCTGTGTGAAATATCTTACAAAATGTTTGTTTGAGAACCTTCTTAAAGCTTGCTTTAAGGATCCCTGTTTATGTTAGAGAGTTGAGCCATTTGTAATAAATACATCTAGTTTCATTAAACTAGCTTAAATGCAGTATGTCCACGCTAGCTGTGCTGAAAAGTTTTGCCCCACGTCCACATTTCCACTCACCTAAATAATTTTGGTCTCAATGACTTTGGATTCTGGATTTTTGATTCTGCTAGAAGCAGTGTACTCTGGGGCCTTGTGATTCTGGAAGGATACTAGTGCATTGTGGGTCAGTAGCAGAAAGAGAATGTTTTAACTTTTCCTTCATCCACACTGCTGCTAACTTAATACAGTCTGAACTGGATGAGCTGTCCCCAGTTATCTGCTGAAGGAAGGCTGTTCTAACTGACTGTTAGGTTACTTGGAACTCTTTTGTGCATGGCCACAGTGTCCTACAAATTTTCCAGAGACTTTAACTGATTTAATTTTTCCAGTGTAGGCCAAGTCGTGGTGATAAGATTCATGCTCATTCTCTAATCTCCTGTAGAAGCAAGTTCTACAGTTACAGACCTTCCACTAATAACATGTTAATGTCTTACAGCTTCATAAGTTCAAATGTGGGCTTTGTTAGCTTAAGGGACCCTCTGTGAGCACAGCAGACATAGTGGGAGAGGAGAGCTAAACAGAGGTGTGATTCCTGAGAGGAAATGGCCAAATTCCATTCAATTCCTGTTGTTAAGGAGAAAAAGTGATTATGTGGTCACACAGTTTGACTGACAATCACTATAGCATGCGGAGCTCAAACAAGTTCATGTCAAATGTTCCTGCTCAGATGACAGTCTACTGTCTGCTGCATCAGTAGTGGCTTCTGGAGGGTGATAACATCAGCCAAAGTTAGGGTATGTTGTAATAATGTACTACAAGTAATAATTTCCAAAGGGATAGCTGTGTTAGTCTAGACCAGCAAAAAAAACCAAGGAGTCATGTGGCACTTAAAGACTAACATTTATTTTTCACATGAGCTTTCGTAGGAGAAAATCCCACTTCGTCAGATGCTTTGAAGATGCTCCTGGTTTTTCCATAAGTAATAAGACATCACATTATCTGGTAATATTTATTGGGTTAGAGATGAATATTAATAATCTCATTAGCAACATTCATTCTTCACTTAATGCTAAGATATGTCTTAAGTTTACACGTGTTTCCTCAAGTTAGGAGGATCTGCTATCAGCTGGCAATACACAATATTGTATTGTAGAAAAAGCAACATCAGTGGGTTAGGGGAACAGTTTATAACTGAACTGGTTTAAGCAGAAACAGTTTAGTATGTCCACACTGGCTACACTGAATAAGCTCAAGTTTTGCCCCTGCGTTCACCCTTATTGCAGTGAGTGCTGGGTGAAAACGTACAGAATATCATTTTGGATACCACACAGTAAAAAATGTGTTCAGATAGAATAGACAGATCCCAGAAGTTTATGGTGGGCACAAGAGCCCCTCAAACACAGCAAGTCAGAGATATACATGTGATATATCCTGCAGATATACGTGTGAAAACTGGTTGGAGAGAGCCTGAGGCAAACAGTACTGTGTTAAAACACATTAGGGAACATTTGCACACCAACACAGTCTACATCTGTTAGTGCTCAGCACCTTAGTAATCACACCCTTCTAGAGCATCGTGCCTCACAGTGTAGAGAGGCCTAAAACTGGGGACCAATTGAGCCCCTCTTAACAAGTCTTGTTCACCTAAACAACTCAAATGATTTACTCTTTTCTATTTTGCCTGATTTTAAAGATATCACAACATTCTGGCCCAGGATTGTTCTTTGACTTGGCCTGTTTATATGGGAAAAATTTTGGCTTGATTTAGAAGAAAGTCCAGGAAAAGGACTTATGGATCAAAGTGAGTAAGACAGTAAAACCAACATGGTGTGAAGACAGACAAGCAAAGTCTGTGAAAGGAGTAAATATAATGTAGAGATTTGAAAGATGAATCGTGCCAAATTTCAGCACTAACTTCATTTGAATTAAAATAGTGTACTGTTCTGATCACTGTGCATGAGAGATACTATACCTGAAATTGGAAAAATGTGATGGAAAAGCTACTGGAATGATTCAGGGTTTTGAAATTAAGGTGGCAAGAATGATTAGGCAGATTTGTTTTAAGAGAAAAGAGATTGTACTAAGATGGCAGAGATTCATTAGTTTTAAGAGAAAAGAGATTGTACTAAGATGGTAGAGATTCATGGAAAGAAAATAGTAAATAGATAGTTGTGAAGTATCTAAATGGCAACAGATCTGAAAATCAGAGGTGAGTTATTGCATGGGCCTATGGAGCCTTGCCTAGGGTCCCCCACTCTGCCCTGCTAGCGTTGGGGGAGAATTGGAGAGTGGGGCCTCCTTGGGCTTGTGGCTGGCCTCTGCTCTCCCACCTTACTTCTGGGCCAGCTGGTCTGCCTCCAGAGAGCAGGGAGGGGCAGTATGACTGGTTACTCTGTTCTGGGGGCGGCGCTGGCTGGCATGCAGTGCGGCCTCTGGTGTGGCCTTTGGGCTGCATCACATGCACCAGTCGGCCCTGCTGCCACCGGTGGTCGACCAGCCAGTCTGGGTCTGGTCTCAGAGCCCCACCAGCACTGGCCTGCCCACAGAGGGAAGGGCCTTAGGCTGCAGGGGCAGGAAGCCCAGGTGCCTACCAATTGGGGAGGCCCAAGGGCCCCCAACATCTCTAGACTACCTCTGCTGAAAATAAGGAGGTCATAGATTGAAGGAAGAGAGGAAGCGATTCAGGCACAATGTATTCAATTACTTCAGGTTGTTTTGGTATCATTGTGCAGAGTCTCGAGGTTTGTCATCTGCTATGTCCTAAGATTCTGTCATAGTCATGCTAGAAATCAGTCATTTCCGAATATAATCACAGTCATCTTCTTACATGGTTAAAATGTCAATTCAGCAGGGGAATTCTTTGATTACACTTCCTTTTTTAAAGACTGGCTTTTATTGAGAAATGTGTACATTTACAGAAGCAGCAGAAGCATAACATAATAATATTGTGAACAACACTGTGATTCTACTTGTCACTTGGGCCCATCACCTAAGTGTCATTTTTAGTTCAAACTTCTTTCTAGGATCTTCACTTCCTGACTGTGTCTAAGTCTTGAAGATTCTTTCTGCATAACATCTCTAAAATAAGTCCTTTTCTATTCATCCATACAGCTGAAATGCTTTTTCAGGCTCTCATCTAGTGTGTCTGTTATTGCAACTCCTCTGGTCTTCATAAATACACTCATGCCCCACAGATATCCAAGAAGCTGCTGCAAAGATAATTTTCCTAGTCCATCACTTTGACCATGGCACTCCTTTCCTTTCTTTCCTTCAGTGTCTCTTTCTTCTCTATTTTATCAAACATAAACTACTTGTCTTTACTTTCAAGGCCCTGCATGACTTATCTCCACCCTTCTCTCATCTGCTAATGAAAAGTCAACTCCTTCCTCTGGGCAACCCAAGATATCAGCCTCTATTGTCCACTTATTAAATTTTCAAACAGAAACTTTTGTGCTTTCTCCCATCCTGCCCTCATGCTTATGAGACACTCCCTGTAACCATCCGCAAAAATAGCTCCTTGTCCTCTTTCAAACTCCTGCTTTAAAACTCTGCTTTGCTCAGGGTCCTACAACAACCTTGTCTGCAGATAGGCTGCTGATTTGCAGAGATCTCTGCCTGTCCTGCTGCCAAATATTGTCTCACTTTTTCCTTGTGCTTTTCCTCCTCATGGGAACAGGGATTGGAACCTGAGTTTACAAGGTAAGTACCCTAACTATTGAGCTAGCAAGCTATCATCTTTTTTTCAGGCTCAGTTAATGTTCAAGCATTTCATACAGATTGGAGTAGCTTCAACAAGAGTGACCAAGTAACCGACCACAGAACAGTCTAGAGTCTAAGGCCTAGAGGTCAGGGCACTCATCTGGGTGGGGGAGTGATACCCTGCTCCACATTAGGCAGAGTAGGAACTTGGACCTGGGTATCCTAGATCTTGGGTGAGTGCTGTAACTTGTGAGTATGAGCGGACTGCTTTTGCCATGACTGCCTCTTCTTCCTTGGCTGGCATTTTGAGGAAAAGGGGTGGCAATTTGATAGGCACTGAGAATGCCTACTGGACTGGGCCATGCAAACAAGACAGGCAGGGAAACACCTACTTTCTAGATTCTGGTGGTGTATAGTCACCACACTATTTGGCAGCATCAGGAACCTTTATCAGAGGGAACTTAGATGTCTACAAGGTTAAGCAGCAGCTTATCAGGTATTCTGAGGATCTAAATTTCGTGCTTAGGTGTGTAAAGTGGCATTTAGCACCTGGATATCTTTGTGGATCCAGCCCTAAATGTCAAAGTCCCTGGAAGAGTGCAACAGTGAGTTTTAAGGAACAAGCACTTACAGCATGTTATGGTGCAGTTTATGCTGCTGCCTAAATACGAGAAATAATAGTCAGTGATTACTTGAGTTTTTGAGAGCAGCTGGACACCCAGGACTGAGTTCAGTGTGGGTTGCAAGTGCCTGGCATCTCTAAAAATCAGGCCATGAGCACATTCATCTTTGTCCTTGATGAATTTTGATCCTAGGAAACATAAGGCCATGTCATCTGCTGGTTTAAATGAACGTAGATCCAGGAGAGTAGGTGCACCCAAATATCCTCTCTTTCTCTGCTCTATCAGTTACAAAAAGTGCACTTATTCCAGTTGGCTGCATCTAGCTAGGAGTAGCTCCACATGAACAAGACATCGCTCCAGGGGAGGAAGGGGCGTGGAATCAGTGAATCACTTTCAAACCAGGAACAGTGCTTCAAAAGGGACACAAAAGAAGTCCTTAAGTAAAATGACAAATGGCTTCTCAAAGATTATTTATTATCCTTCAGGGTCATTGCTCCTGTAAGTCCCCATGTCATAAGGATTTGGAAATGGGCAACTTGGCATCTCTGAAGCTAACAAAGGGCCACAATCTTGTACACAATTTTTTTAAAAGCAGGGGAATACAGGAGGAATGTCACAAACTAGATTTGGGGGTAACTGATGCTATTGTACTCTATTAGGAGCCTTTTCTTTTATCCCCTATATTAAACACAAAGCTTTGGTGAATCACATGGTCTACCACTGGCTATAAATTTCCTTATTGTAAAGGGGTGTTGAACAGTAGGAAGTGCATGAGACATTACCTTGTTCTGTCTGTCTCTGGATGCTGTCCAGGTGGATAACCTTAGGTTCTGGGAAACATTTGTCCTCCCAATAAAATGAACATTTTTATTTTAGTGTACATCTCCAAGGCTTTGTGTGAACTATGGTTGAATGCATAATGGCTGGTGTGTTTGGGAAGTGGTCACTGGCCTAATGTTACTAACACTCTTTACCTTGAAAGGTATTTTGAGAAACTGTGAGTGTGAAAGGCATTATACAAATTCTTTCCAAAGCAGATGTGGGGTTCTACTGAAATCAAAACGGTACTTTTTGAAATCTTAGGGGGGAAAAATTTCCCATTTAATTTGAACATATGAACAGTCATCTGAAATTTAAAAAGGAGTTGTGTACGTACAGGGTGTCAAAAATACTTCTAAACAGGCAACAGAAACGTGCTGTTGTGGAATGGAGAATGCTGATTTTGTGTTTTTAACAAAGAATTTTATATATTGTCGGTAGTGAAATGCGGAGCGGCAAGAACTTAAAAGTATAATTTTAACATGTCCAAGAATAAAAAACAAAACAAGAAAAAAACCATAGCTTCTATAGCCAACATATGGGCTGCAGTGGAGGCAACATGGTTGCCTATTGGGAACAATGAATTTAGCAGTAGACAGTAAACTGAAGATTATAGTAAAAGATTTAGTGGCATGTTAATGAAAAAATTGGAAGGTTCCATCACCCACGGCCTCTTATGAAAATAAACATGAGGAACAGTTGTTATAAATGGCCACCTTCCCTTTCCCTCCCCAAAAGCATTGTAGTTTCAGAAGAATTGAAAACAGCAAAGCCAGAAGAGCTACACTGGGAGATGTGTCAAAGTTTTACTTAAATCCAGATAAAAAGGAATTAGGACTGAGGCTATATACAAGTATATTAATGGTGGCAGAAATGTGTCAAAATACCATAGTGGGGGCAAAAAAACCCTACCATTAAAAACACAGGAAATTCAGAGATAAAGGTAAATATAAGAAAAACAAGATGGGTGCAGTAATATCTGTTGTTGAACCAACTTCTCTTTGTGAGGCAGACAAGTCTTCAAACTACAGAGAGATCCTCAGGTATAACTCAAAAGCTTGCCTCTCTCACCAACAGAAGTTGGTCCAATAAAAGATATTACTTCCCCCATCTTCTCTCTCTAATTCCTGAGACCAACATGGCTACAACAAACCAAGAGACATAAATGAAATACACATTTGAATCCAGACTCCTTGTTTGTTACACATTTGAATGTTATAAAAATGCACAATGCATGTGCGTTGCTGGTGCTAGACACATGGGGCACGAGCCTTGAGTCCTATCGGCATTGCTGGCTTAGAGAGTCTGTGACTGCCATATGGTCCCCCCATCTGACCCTGACCCTGGCTTGGGACCTCGGTCTGGGCTGACAGCCAGCAGCAGTAGGAGCCTGATCCAAGCCCCGGCTGGTAATTCAGGGCTGGCTCGCTGGCTAGTGGCGATGGCAGGAGCCCAATCTGGCACCCAGCCAGGGGGCTGGCAGCAGTGGGAGCCTGATCCAGCCCTGGGCCCTGGGGTCAGCAGCAGCACTTGATTTGGCCCACGGGCTGGATCAGGGTCACGGGCAGGGCAATGTGTGGGGAGGCGGGTGCCTAACTTTTTGGAGAGCAGCAATGCCCCTGACACAAGGAAAGCATAGTCAGGAGACAGGCTCATAGGTGGTCGTGCCCAGTTGATGGAGTCCAAATGCCAAAACTGATGTTGAGACAGAATCAGAACTAGGGCCAAATGTCAGAACCAGAATCAGAGACCAAATGCCAGAATGAGAGAGATTTGGAGTCAGGAATCAGGAATGAGGGTCAGAACTAGAATACCATGAGTCAAAGAAGGCAGGAGCGAAGCTGGGACAGGATGGGGACAAGACTGGGATGGGGACAGAGCAGAGGATCTGGCCTGGAGCAGGACTTGATGAGAAGTGAAGAAAAGGAGGCAGAGAAAGCATTGATGTACGTAAGAATTTGACTGTTGGCTTCCTCAGCTATTCAGGAAGAATGATCAGTCATGCAGCCTACCTCTCTTATTAGGGTGTCAGGAGTACTGAGCAGGTGCAGCTGCAGGGTCTTAACTTCTGGCAGGCATGATCTTGGTAGGTTAGCAGCAGGGGTTAAAGGGGCAACGCACCAGAATGCTGTTCCAGGGCCCACGCAATTTATGGGCCAGCATTCTGGGGCCCCTAAAAATAAAAAAATGGGGCAGAACGCAGCCCTGAAGTGTTCTGGTGCTTTCCCCATTACTTTTTTAACTCCTGCCATACATGTGATCCCCCCGCTCGCTGATGAGGGCTCCTGGACTGCTGAACTAGGCTGCGCTCCTGCAGGGCTTGGCCAGCATGCGAGGAGGAGGTTTCCTCCCAAGGGAAGGAGAGTTGCACAAGCTGCAGTCCTGTAGCATTCTGGTGCTTTTCCACCACTTTTTCAACCTTTGCCAGACACATGATCTCCCCCACTCGCTCCACTCTGTCAGCCTGGCAGCCCTGCACCATGTGATGTCTGCCACCTGCTCCCTCGCAGTCACTGCTCCTGGCCATGCTGCTGCTGCCACTTGCCCTGCTGCTGAGGGAGTCCGAGACCCCGAGGGGGAAGGACAAGGTGCTGCTCCAACAGGAGGTGGTGGTGGGCATGGTGAGCTGGAGACCAGGGGTGAGAATGGAGGGGTTGAGAGCAGTGCCAGTTGCTGCAGCAAGGGGTTGGGATGGGGAGATAGGGAGGGGTGGAGGGGAACGTGGGGACAAGGAAACTGGGTAGAGGCTGGTGGGGGCTGGGTAGTAGTGGAGGAGACTGAAAGGCTGGAGTAGGAACTGCAAGGGGGCTGCAGAGGGATGGAGGAGGTTGAGGGACTGACGGGGACTTGGTAGGTTTGGAGGGGTTGGGGGGCTGAAGGGGGGTGGAGTGAAGATGGGGGATCTGGGAGGTGGCGGGTTAGGAAGGCTGGAGTGGGGCTTGGGGGCAGGGAGCTTAGGGGATGGAGATGGGGATGGGGAGGACATGGAGAAAGAGGGGTCTGATGTGGGCACTAGTGAACAGGGTTGGGGTGATGTGGATTTGAGGCTGTGCTTCATTTGTGAGGAAAGAGCTAGTGGGGCTAAAGCAGTTTGTTTGCACTCATATTATAACTGGGGCCTGCACATGCATGAAGGAGGCCCCGAGATGAGGGTTACCTTAACTACTGGTTAGCAGGAGCCATGGGCTCTCTTAAGAGTTACAGTAGGTCTTGCAAATATTAAAAAGTTCATGAGGAGGTAGCTGATACAGGACTAGAAGCAAGAATTAAGATCTTGGAACTTGTGGGATCAAGAGTAGGAGACAGATGAGTCAGGGTACTTAGCTGGGGAGTTTGAAAATAATGAAGAATCCCTGGGTATTGGACAAGAATAAAGCAGCACAGGAAAAACTCAGCCTGAGTTTTCCTTGTGTATATATAAACCACCAATGACATACTTCCCTAGTGATGCATACACATTTTCAACACTCTTCACAGGAAGGGCCTAAAGGCATACAGGCACATTTTTGACCTGTGTGTGTGGAGAATGTATGTGTCTATATATCATAGAATCATAGGGTTGGAAGGGACCTCATGAGGTCATCTAGTCCAACCCCCTGCCAAAAAAAGCAGGACCTCTCCCACTAAATTATTCCTGCTAGAGTTTTATCCAGCCTGGCCTTCAACATCTCCAAAGACGGAGATTCCACCACCTCCCTAGGTAGCCCATTCCAGTGCTTTACCACCCTACCAGTAAGAAACTTTTTCCTAATATCCAGCCTCCAACTCCCCAGCTGCAACTTGAAACCATTACTCCTTGTTCTATCCTGTGTTACTACTGAGAACAGCCGAGCTCCATCCTCCTTGGAGCATCCCTTCAGGTAGCTGAAGGTTGCTATCAAATTCCCCCTCCGTTTTCTCTTCTGCAGGCTAAATAAGCCTAGTTCCTTCAGACTTTCTTCATAGGTCTTGTGCTCTAGCGCCTTGATCATTTTTGTTGCCCTCCGTTGGACTCTTTCTAATTTGTCCATGTCCTTTTTGTAGTGGGGAGCCCAAAACTGGACATAGTATTCCAGATGCGGCCTCACAAGTGCCAAATAGAGGGGAATGATCACATCCCTCGATCTGTTGGCAATGCTGCTTCTGATGCAGCCCAGTATGCCATTGGCCTTTTTGGCAGCAAGAGCACACTGCTGACTCATATCCAGCTTCCCATCCACCAGGACCCCCAGGTTCCTTTCTACAGTGCTGCTACTTAGCTGATTGCTCCCCAGCCTGTAGCAGTGCATGGGGTTTTTCCGTCCCAAGTGCAGGACTTTGCACTTGTCCTTTTTGAACCTCATGAGATTTTTATTGGCCCACTGCTCCAATTTGTCAAGGTCTTCCTGAATCTTCTCCCTGGCCTCCAGCGTATCTACCGTTCCCCCTAGCTTGGTGTCATCTGCAAAGTTACTGAGTGTGCAATAAATCCCATTATCCAGATCATTAATGAAAATATTGAACAGCACTGGCCCCAGGACCGACCCCTGGGGCACACCACTCATTACTGGTTGCCAACTAGACACGGAGCCATTGATTCCTACACACTAAAATCATTGATCTAGCCAGTTCTCTATCCACCTTACAGTCCACACATCCAACCCATACTTCCTTAACTTGCTGGCAAGAATGCTGTGGGAAACCGTATCAAAAGCCTTGCTAAAGTCGAGGTATATCACATCAACAGCTCTTCCCACATCCACAAATCCAGTCATGTCATCATAGAAGGTGATGAGGTTGGTCAGGCACGATTTACCCTTGGTGAATCCATGCTGACTGTTCCCAATCACTCTATTTTCCTCCAAGTGTTTCAGGATGGATTCTGAGAATCTGTTCCATGATTTTTCCAGGGATTGAGGTGAGGCTGACAGGTCTGTAATTCCCTGGATCCTCCTTTTTGCCTTTCTTGAAGATAGGTGCTATATTTGCTTTTTTCCAGGCCTCCAACACCTCCCCTATTTGCCATGAGTTTTCAAAGATAATGGCCAGCGGTACTGCTACCTCATCGGCCAACTCCCTCAGCATCCTCGGATGCAGGTTGTCCAGCCCCATGGACTTGTGAATATATGTGTACCTGTGTGTTAAAATAAATGTATGTGTAAGAGAGAGAGAGCTGCAGTCCCCATCAGTCAATTGATGCTGTTTGAAAGTCTGCTTACCATAACAAGCCCTTTTGATCTTTGTAATAAACCATGCATCTTGTCAATTTCCAAAGGGGCAGCTATGTTAGTCTAGTCCAGCAAAAAAAGCAAGGAGTCATGTGGCACTTAAAGACTAACAGATTTATTTTTCGCATGAGCTTTTGTGGGAGAAAATCCCACTTCATCAGATGCTTTGAAGATGGGCGAACTTGCAGTATGGAATGAAAATAAATGCAAGGGAGCGTAAAACATAGGATCATTTTCCATTCTGTAAGTTCGCCCATCTTCGAAGCATCTGATAAAGTGGGAATTTCTCCCACGAAAGCTCATGCGAAAAATAAATCTGTTAGTCTTTAAGTGCCACATGGCTTTTTTTTTTTTTTGTAATAAACCTGTATTTAAAATGTGCTTTTCCCAATCACAAAACCAGTTCACCCTTAAGCAAATCTTGCCAATATGTTGCAAATAAACCTAATTTGAAATTTCTGTGATAAGTTGTTTTGTAGATATGGCATGGAAAAGAAAATTACAAAAATACAAAATTATAAATGGAAAGAACATATATTGAGGATTTGGGGTTGGAGAGGAATGAGGGTTCTAGAAAAAAGTATCTGAATATTAACCATAGAGAGGCAGCCTCCTTTTCATAATCCTGTCATGGAAAGAAAGCTAGAAATCTTGGTAAACCCCATGTTCAAAAATATGAGGACTTTCAGTGATTGCAGCCACTGTTCCCTCTAAGCTGCGCACATGTGCGCAAGCATACAGGTCATGAAACCTGCGCACACAAAAAAATAACGTGCGCACAAAAAAACTCAATAGTGCTAATATTGGGGCTCACAAAGCAATGTTTTTGCTCACACAAAGAAATTGTTTGTGCACACAGTCTTGAGAAATCATGGCTCTGTTACAGAGGAAGACATTACAAATATGGGAAACTGTAAAACACCATATTGTGACATACAGTAACAACACAAAGTTGCAAGCGGGTGACTGCAGTGATTTACTGAAATATATAAAGGAGGAAAACAGTGTTATGAAATTATATTTAAACTGATGATTATTGCAGTCACACTTATTATTTATAATGTGCCAGTGGTAGTTATTAAATTGGGAACAGGCAGCATTTAGTTTGTATAACTAAATATATTATCCACAGGAGATTTTAATCTCTAATTGGCCACCATTGTGTATAACCGGGTCTCTCTATACACTACGGTATCTCATGGAACTGTACAGGAATTGTATAGCTATAACCAGAAGTTAAGAGAGTGGATCTTAGAACATGGCAATGTGTTCAAGGCCCAGCTGGACAAAACCCTAACTGGGATGATCTAATGGGAGTGGTCCTGCTTTTTTTGGCAGGGGGTTGGACTAGATGACCTCATGGGGTCCCTTCCAACCCTATGATTCTATGATTAAATCAGGGGTAGACTGACTGTCACACGAGCCCATTTGGAGTGGCACATGGCACCCTCTGCATTACCACAGAAATTGCTACTCCTGCCACTGAAAACCACTCTGGGTGGCTTCTTTTAAGGAGTGGCTTGGTGTGTGGAAGTCACTGCCATGCCCATGCCCCAGGCATGCCATGGAAAGAAGCCACCCACAGCATCTGCTCTCCGTGGCATGCCACCACCAGAAGGAACCACTCTTGGCAGCATCTTTCCGGGGTGTGCCTAGGGACCCCCGAGAGGAACCACTCTGGCCAGCTTCTTTCTGTGACATCCCTGGGGGGTCTTATCGCCAGGCATACTGCCAAAAGGAGCTGCTCCAGAAAACTACTTGCCTCAAGCAGTTCTTTTCATTAGCATGTCTAGGAAGTGTCTCCCTCAGCTTTTTTCCAGTGGAGGGGGCCACCAGCACTAACTGAGGGTCAGAATGGAGGAGCTGGCATGGGGGTCAGCAAAGGTTCCTGACCCCTGCATTAAATGAATATTAGAGCATAGCTTTTGATGCTGATGGCTAGGCTTTGAACTGACAACATGCCTTGCAGCCCGCTTGACTTAGCAAAGTCGTACAAGCAGGATGACAGTATAGAATTGGACCCAGCAGTACACACTTGTGTTCTGCTTGGCTGGTACACTCATTTTGGCAGTGTTGCAGTTGTACACCAACTCCCAGTGATAGGCAGTTGGGGCTTTATCACCAAGACACACAAACATCCATTGTGCTTAGTATGTTCCATGCATCAGGAAATATGTAGCCAAGAAGTGGGAGCTAAATTTTTTTTTCTTTCTCCCATATTCCAGTTAAAAACATTCAGAAATTAAGTTCCAGAGGGATAGCCATGTTAGTCTGTATATAACAAAAACAACTAAAGTCCAGTGACACCTCAAAGACTAACTGATTGGACATAAGCTTTTGTGGGCTGCAACCCACTTCATCAAATACAACTGACAAAGTGGCTTGCAGCCCACAAATGCTTATTCCTAAAGAAATTAGTCTTTAAGGTGCCACAGGACTTCCATTGTTTCTTCAGCTAATTTCTAAAGTCAGCAAATACCTGTCCCCAGCCACCTTTCTTTCCTCTTTACCCCTTTTCTTAGCTGCCTCTTTTTACTTTTCCTATCGCTCATCTCCCAGATCTTTCTCTCCCTTGCTTATTCCCTGAAGTAGGTGGAACAGAGACATTTAAACGGGAAGAAAGGGGGGTGGGGGGTAGATAAGCCCATGACCTTAAATATCTTTTAGGGAGCAGTTTATGACCCACAGAACATGTGGAACTCACATTTGATTATAAAAAAATATTAGAAGGATTTTTAAAATGTGTGTTTTTTCAGTAAAAAGTCAAAAGTTCAAAATGGCAATTCATCCCACCTGCTCATCTAGAGCCAATCTTCATCCTAAAAGTGAACAGTTGGGTCTTTTCCTCCAACATCACAGTCAACAGCACTGCAGGCTGCTTCCTTGCCAGTGTGCCACAAACCTCACCTGGAGGGACCTCAGCTAAGGGTGATATAAAGGCTCTGTTTCCATTCAGTGTTTGGGGTTTTTTTCTTGTTATTACCAGCAAAAATGCTAATTTATGTCTTTTCTCAGTATGGTCTCTTATCACAGCATGTTGCATAGGCCATCAATTAGTTTTGACACTTTTGACAAGAAGACTTCAGGCTTCACTGATGTGGTCTGGCTTAGGATTTTCACCCCAAAGGTACACAGTTCTGCGTGCAGTTACCAGCTTCTTCTTTCATGTAGTTTTTAGAACAGTCACATTGTGGTTTCTTTCTCTAATTTCTTTTCTTAGCAACAGGGACAGATGCAGGAATGCTTAGCCAGCCTTTGGCTCTGGATGCATAGCAACTCTGAAAAGATTGCCCAATGTATTAGCCTTCCTTTTACTGACAGGAAAGAGATAACTATGCAAGACTCTTTTGAAGACCTATTATTTAAAGTATAATTTGTGGGGTTAATAAAGAACTCCAGCACTCTTTAAAATACTGAACAACATTCACTAGGATATAACAGAACCTGTGTCTGTAAAGCTTTTGGCTGAGAGAAGTGTGAAAAGACAAAGATTAAATAGAACTCATGGGTTTTTTCCTAACTGTAGGAAGAAAATGCCTGCACAGTTACTTCTGAGTTTAGCCCTGGAAAACATTTCTGAATTCCACTGAATAAACAGTAATACATTTATAAACCTGTGTATACTTCCTCTGGACTAAAACTGTGGCAGTGTCCTGATGCAAAGATTATGTATTTTTGAACTGTATATTAAGATCCTTGGACCAGGCACTCTAAGGGGATGCAGTGGAATTTAAGGAGTGCAGAATATTATATGGCATTTCTTTCTGTTGCTAAGAGTGTTTTGGCAAGAGTGTGCAAGCTGTACAATATGTGCCTTTCAAGGCTCTGATAAATGATTAGGAAGATAGTTTAGCCTATTGTTGCCAGTGAGCACACATATTCAAGAGAATTTTTCAGCTAGCATATTAATGCCTTAATCAGGCCTGATAGTATAATATACTTTGACATTTCTTGCATATGTTTTTAATCAGTTTCAAATATTTCTCTTTATTCTACCATGCCATTATAGACAACTAACCAAAATAAAAAGCAGCAGGAGTTTCTTCACCCTTAAACTATATTTTAAACTGTCCTCTATTTTGTTCCAGTTTTTCTTTTTTTTTTCTTTTTTTTAATTTAAGTGATTATTTCACTGTGTTGGTCTGCAGAATTTTCTTTTAAAAGTTTTCCTTTGCTGAGTTATCTTGGCTGGGAAAGAAACCATGACTTTTATTGTAGAAAATACACGTCCAAAATACCTGATATATGCATGCCTGTGCTTTCGTTCCATATGAAACCTGGAACTTGTGTTTGTGAATCAAGTGTTTTCAACCCTACTTGTTTGCATGCGTCACATGCAGAGTTATAAAATGTACCTTTATTTGAATTGATACTGATTTTGTGAGGTGAAGTAGTCCATTGGCAGGGAGAAGTAATGCACAGGTAGTAATTTTCAGGGGAAATGTTTTAATAATTAGAATATCATATTTTAATTTTAATATTCTATATAATTATACTCTAGCTTTGTATAATGGATTATATTTAGTGGCCAAAAGATACTCACTTATAGCCTTCAAAGAATTTTGTTGGCCAGGTTTTGCCTTTTGACACAGCCTTACTGTAAGTGTAGTATGTTCATCTATATACTATACTAGGAGGAGCTCAAAATTCTTTCCCTGCTCCCAACTTATTTCCAAATTAGTACAATCTGCCGTATTATAGGTCCTAAACTGTAGCAGATTACTACCTTTTAGCTCCCATATTACCTCAGCTCCCCAATCAGAGTTTTGTTTGGGGGGGGTGGGTAAGGGATGGAACCAAAATCATGGAGCAGGTCTTCAGAGAATCTATTCTAAAATACTTGGAGGAAAACAGGGTGATCAGGAACAGTCAGCATGGATTCACAAAGGGAAATCGTGCCTGACAAACCTGATTACTTTCTATGATGAAATCACTGGCTTTGTGGATGCGGGAATAGCTGTCAATGTGAAATACCTAGACTTTAGCAAAGCTTTTGACTGTTTTCCCACAGCATTCTTGTCAGCAAGTTAAGGAAGGATGGTTTGGATGAATGGACCTTAAGGTGGATAAAAAGCTGGCTAGATCATTGGGCTCAGTGGGTAGGGATCAATGGCTCAATGTCTAGTTGGCAACCAATAACAAGTGGAGTGCGCCGGGGATTGGTCCTGGGGCCAATTTTGTTCAACATCTTCTTTAATGATCTGGGTGTTGGGAAAGACTGCACACTCAGTAAGTTTACAGATGACACCAAGCTGGGGGAAATAGTAGCTATGCTGGAGGATAGGGATAGGGTTCGGGGAGACCTAGACAAATTGGAGCATTGAGCCAAAAGAATCTCATGAGGTTCAACAGAGATGAGTGCAAAGTCCTACACTTAGGATAGAAAAATCCCATGTACTGCTACAGGCTGGGGACTGACCAACTAAGTAGCAGCCCTGTGGAAAAGGACCTGGGGGTTATAGTGGATGGGAAGCTAGACATGAGTCAACATTGTGCTCTTGTTGCCACAAAGGTCAATGGCATATTGGGCTCCATCAGTAGGAGTGTTGCCAGCAGATCAAGGGATGTGATTATTCCCCTCTATTCAGCGCTGGTGAGGCCACATCTGGAATATTGTGTCTGGTTTTGGGCTCTCCACTACAGAAGGATGAGGACAAATTAGAAAGAGTTCAGCAGACGACAATGAAAATGTATAGGGGGCTGGGGCACATGGCTTAGGAAGAGAAACTAAAGGAACTTGGCTTATTTAGTCCACTGAAGAGAAGATAGGGGAGGGGGGATTTGCTAACTACCGTCAACTACTTGATGGGTGTTCCAAAGAGGAAGGAACTAGGCTGTTCTCATTAGTAGCAGAGGACAGAACGAGGAGCAGTGGTTTCAAGCTGTGGCTGGGATGGTCAAGGTTGAATATTGGGAGAAACTTTCTCTCTAGGAGGGTGATGAAGTACTGGAATGAGTTGCCTAGGAAGGTGGTGGAATCTCCATCTTTGGAAACTTTTAAGATGCAGTTGGATAAAATGCTGGCTGGGATAATTCAGTGGGAGTAGTCCTGCTTTTAGGAGGGAGTTGCACTAGATGACCTCATGAGGTCCCTTCCAACCTTATGATTCTATGAAAACTATACCGCTCCATCAAATCCTCTCAAGCCTTTTCTCTCCTACTTTAGTTCTGAAACTGGGGGGAGGAGACAGCAAAATGTATCATTACATAGGGTTAGGCCAGGATCTGGGACTGGATTATTAGGTATGTTTCCCATTTTTCTTGATAATTGAATGACAGAATTAAAATTCAGAAAAACATTCTCTCAAACACAGTGTATTCACATCACACAAAATACAAAGCCCAATGTCTTCTGGTCCAAACTCTACACATAAAAATAAGGGTCTAGCACAACTGCTTCCGTGGTGACTGTATTGTAGGTAAGGTGGAAGCACTTTATTGGAGCTGAAGAATAGTATTAATGAAGTATGAAGTCAGCTGCTACCTGGCTCTACTTTTCCCACACCTCCATACTTTACTTTTAAGATCATTGAAAAATCAAAATTGACAGGATCTGCAGTTTGTATTTTTGTACAGTCCTTGACTATTAATTTTATGTAATGTCTTTTGTTAATAGAGAATCATGCCTGAGCACATACTAGCATGATAAAACAAACTGCAACACAAGATGCATTTCACATCTAATTACCTGTTTGTTTTTCTGTCTTAGGATAAAGAGGCCCAGAAAGAGTTAGAAGGGTTACTTCTAACACTGCAGCTGTAATAAAAAGCACTGTTAACTCGATGCTGTGATGGTATTGTGGAAGAATCACAGAAAACTAGCTACCAGGAATCTGATCCAAAGCTCATTGAAGCTAGTGAACAGCTACCACTCACTTCGGTCATTTTTGGATCAGGCCCTTGGTGGATGCTGGTTACAGTATGAAAATAATGCCTTTTGTCTCTTTGAGTCATAGTTTTAGCTTTCATTTTTGGATCTATAATTTGTTTTAAATTGCTGTTGATGGAAGTATAATCCCTCAGTGTGAAGTCCATTGCTGGCAATGGACATCACATAGGCAAGAACACCAAAGGCATTAACTGTTTCTTTGACTGATTAATCAACTAAACTTCAATGTTAGCACAAGACTGTATGGAATAATTTCTTTGTTTCTGCATTAAATTATATTTTTACCAATTGATCTATATAAATGTATATGATGATACATTTTAAATATATGTATGTATGGTCATTTACTTTTATTCACAATAATACTGAAGAAGTTAAGGGAAAAGGGATAGTCTTAAAAAGGCTATTTTTAGTTTAACCTATTTTTGATTTTAGAAGGAAATGTGAAAACTTAATAAATCATGTTTTAAAGTTATATTGTATGTTACTTGAGACCTGTCCAAGTAAAATATTAAAGAGCAGACTGATGAATGAAGTATTTTGGTTAAATCTGTTAGAATTGTGATACATAAGCTGCAACAGATAATGAGTCATTTGTCTTTTAGTAATTGTGTGCTGTGGTTGTGTCAGTTTGGCTTTGAGAGCTTCACCCACATGTAATCTTTGTTGACCTTTCATGTCACCGATGTAGTGTGGTTCATATATACAGATGTAGTAACTAAGACATGCCTCTTTTTCTTAAGCAAACCAAAGGTTAATAGAACAGCAGGAGCCTAAATAATAAGGAAAGACACTGAGATCATTTTGTTTGCCTGGAGCCTGATCCAAAGCCCACTGAAGTCATTTGAAAAAACTTCAAATGCTTTCCATGAATTATGGATCAGGATTTTAATCTAGATTAAAGTATGTGGCCAGAACAAGAATATGTTCCCATAAATGAAACAAATACAGGTGTGTATATATTAAAACTGCATTTGCCAGCTGCTAATTTGGAAAGTGAGATAGTAAGGAGGACCGACTCACAGCTAGCTTAAGAGTAGAACTCTCTCAGTTTATAGCCAATTGTCCTTCTCACCTTGTTTCTGAAGTCAGTGCAGTTGCATCCACATATATATGTTGTGAATCTGGCTGAGTGTAGACCATGTACTGAACATGATAATCCAAACACTTGCCATTTTTTTCACAAACTGTTGGTTAGACCATTTTAATATGCACATTTAACCATTGAGCCTCTGGTGTCAATTAATATGTATTAAATTGATATGCTAACTTTTTTGTAACATTCTACCTTAATAATTAAATTACTATGCTTTTTCATAGCAGTTTTTCTGAACTAAAGCATTCTGCCATTTCAATTTTTGCCCCAGAATTGTTAATCTGTGTATAAAGTGACAAAACTTTTTTAAAAAATGCTATTTTAAGTTAATTGTGTTCAAGTTATGAATCAAAATGTGAAAAAATTCTTTGCTTACAATTGTATCAAACAGTAATTTACTCCTTTATAAATGCAAACATGTTTTCCCAATTTTTTCTCCCTTTTAATGGCTGACATAAGTGAACTTTCTCATCTTGTTTATAAAACTTCATGATTTTTTTATTTAGTCAATCTCATAACTTAAAATTATTAAAGCAGTTTTTTTCAAAATTGATTAAAAAAACTTTGCCCTCATTAAAAACTCTAAATGCCAAATTTTAGCTCAGAATTTACTTTCTTCACATTGTCAAAACTTGGTTTTATAACAGAAACTGAATTACTCGGATTTCAACAGGAGGAGCAAGAATCATTGCGAACAAAGGGCCATATATTCTCCTTTATGTTTACAATGTCCAGGAGAGGAACACTGACATTGCAGATTTTGTGCAATGTTGTTGTGCCTATGTCAGTCCCAGGATATTAGAGAGACAAGGTGGGTGAGTTACCATCTTTTATTGGACAACTTCTGTTGGTGAAAGACTTGAAGAGTAGCTCTGTGCAGCTTGAAATCTTGGTCCCTTTTACTAAAAGAAGTAGATCCAATAAAAGATCTCCTCCCCCCATTTCATTAATTTCATCACTTTTAGCGCACTACTGACTGACTACTTTAACCTCTTGGGACCTATAGGCAGTGTGGAAGTGCCAAGGGCACTACCAGTACATGGCTGTGACCTCTGCTTATCATGCTGATTAGTATTGTTTTCTTATGGTCTCCCGAGCTGTTTGGATCTCTCTCTGTCTTTTCTTTATACTTACATTGAGAAGCACTTTGGGGTAGTGATTTTCTTCTTTCTCTGTTGTACAGGGCTGACTACTATGCTTCATTGCAATGAAAGTAATAATTCTGTCAGATATTGCTTGATGATCTGCACCCTTGTTCTGATTGCTTTTATTGCTGGAATGTCTAGCAGCACTTCTCATGGATCACCATTACATTGCACTAGGCACCATGGAGTAAGAAACAGTCCCTTCCTCAAAGACTCTACAGTCTCAATAAAGTTTTGATATCTGATCTAATAAATTAATATTACAACAGCAAGTGTGGGACTGTCATAAAAAATTACTCTTAGAGAGCTGCCCTCTTTCATTCTATGCAATCAAAAGAATTTTTACTGAGCCTTAGGACATTCATTAAACTACCACCTCTGGGAGCTATGCAGAAGCTGTTGAAAAACACTATAGTGCTGGGACAAGAGACCAGGTAGGTGGGCTGGGGCTGATTTCCTGTTTTGAGGCAGTTGCATAGGCACAGGATGAGCGACCTCCCAAAGGGGTTGATTAGGTCAGGAGGTGCAGCTATCCTGCTGGCTTAGCAGGGTTTAAAACCAAGCCCTAGGGAGTTTTTGAAAGTCAAGAGGGAAAAGGAGTGGGGCATGGCATGGAATGAAGGCTTTGCCTGGATCCTTGAACCTTGAGTACCCTGACAACAACTGGCCTAAGGCAAGTGCTGTATAGCAGTGGTGGGAAATTCTAAAATGCTGACAATAAATGAAAGCTCATGTGACAAATAAATCTGTTAATCTTTAAAAGTGTCACAGGACTCCTTGTTTGTTTTGCTGAACTAAGCAAACACAGCTACCCCTTTGGAACTAATAAATCATGGGTGACTGTGAGCAAAAAAGTCTCCAGGTGTCCTTTGTGGGTCTACAGGACTGGAGGTGCATGGTAGAGTGGCAGACCTGGTATGCACTGACAAAACAGTTTAGAAAAAGGTGATAACTCCTATATCCAATTGAATACGCTTTTAAATCTCTTGTAATAACCAAAAATATGGAAAAGAAGCTACGAGAGAATGTAGATTGACATGACTTTACTATCCATCTACCTACCTATTTGTGTTTCTGTATGTATCTTTGCATTTTATACTTTTGGCCCGCCCCAGAGTATCTGAACATTTTCATGTAAGGTTGATAGTAGTAGAGGACCCTAATGAAATTCATGGAATTTTGGAGATTTACCTACATGGGACCATGAGCCTGAGATTCTTAATGGGCATAAGAAGTCATAATCTATCCTTTAACTCTTACCTGAAATACACTGACTCCCAGAGTACAGGGACCAGTAGGATTTTGTGATTTAAAAACTCAAAATTTTCCAATAAACCCAAAAATCCATGTGTTTCCACAATTAAAATGAAAGTTGACACCTGGAATATTGCTGCCCGTGGCTGCAGCATCAGTTTCCCATATTCCTGTGAATGCTGGTGGCACAGGACTTTATGGTATGCATTTTTCATAAGATGTAAAAACAAGATTTTCTGTAAAAATGCAAATTCCATGTTTTTCCAGGGTAATCAGCTTTCTAGGATCCCTGGTGGTCAATGATACTATAATCCAACTTTATTCAAAACCAGCTCAGACGAGAAAGCAGTACCTACTTCATCTCCAATATCACTTCCAGCAACACCTGAATTTTGCTTTATACGTAACAAAAGTTATGCTCTGATTTTTATTGCTTTATTTACTACAAATATTCTCAACTAGACTTTGAAACAAAACATGGTGGCTATGAGATAATTCCTGGCAGTGGATGTAAAAAGCAAGCCTTTTGATCCATAGTACATTTGTATACCCCTGCATTTATTTCCAGAGGGGTAGCCATGTTAGTCTATGTACAGGAAAAACAATGAGTCCTGTGGCACCTTAAAGACTAACAGATTTCTTCCAGCATAAGGTTTCATGGGATCCAACCCACTTCATGGGTAGCCATATTAGTCTATGTATAGCAAAAATGAGAGTCCTGTGATACCTTAAAGACTAACAAATTTCTTCAGGCATAAGCTTTTGTCTGCTCCAATCCACTTTGTCAGATGCTGACAAAGTGGGTTGGAGCACACAAAAGCTTATGTCCAAAGAAATCTGTTAGTCTTTAAGGTGCCACAGGACTTTTGTTGTTTTACCCTTCATTTATGTCAATGGTAAATGAAATACTATAATGAAAAATTAGAAAAGTTTTTCATCTTGAAACATAATGGCTTTTCAATAAAACATGTAATTGAATTTCAAAAAAGATGCAGAGATTTAGAAATATATTAAGAGGAATGTCTTCAAGCAATGAGCAGGGACTCAGGAGCTCTAGTTCTGTTCCTGGTGTCTGTCAGTGATCTGCCAGATGGGCTTAAACAAGTCACCTCATCTGTGTTTCCGTTCCTATCCCTCATCTGTCTAGAGATTATGAGCTGGTTTGGAGAGGGGCTGTCTGCTGTTCTGTGTTTGTACATCGCTTAGCTCAAATGGGGCACTGGTTGTCATATAAATAATTTTCACTAGATAACATGGGGCACTAATAGAAAAAATGTTTAAAGGGTATCAGGTGTGAATGAAGATAAAATTTTTCAGCCTAATAAGTAAAGAGAACTCAAGTTATAAGTTCCAGCTTATAGAAAAGATGACTAGCATGGTGGTTAGAATTTCAACACCTGGCTATGTCAGACAGATTCGTTTTTCCTCAAGTAATGTCCTTAGGGGTGCTGCAAGTGTACACAACTTCAGATGTTGGTGTGCCTCTCAGGCCCTTGATCAGGGATTTTTAGCTAGAGTTCTCTTTCAGCCTGAATATTGAAAAGACTTCTCAAAGACTTTCAAAATGGATATCAGGTGCTGTCTACAACTGTTATGAGTCTGCAGGTGCTCAGCCTCCTGACAGGTGCACGTGAATTCAACCAGAGCATGAGTGCCTTCTAATGCATTTCAAAAGAATACCCGAGTATCAGATGCATAGAGTGGCTACCGCTTCCTCAGTCCATATGTTTTCAAAGCATCACACGCTGCTCCCTGCCACCGGATCCAATATAGCACTCGACTCTCCAGTACTATCTTCAGTCCCTGATACTGTCCTGAAACCTCCTTTCTCCTTTAGGAGATACAGTTTGGAAGTCACCGGAGGTGGAGCACTCATAGGGACACTACTTGAAGAAAAAGAACTGTAGTTCTTCAAAAGATGTCCCCACATGAATGCTGCAATACCCACTCTCCTCCACCTCTGCTTCAGTCATTCCCAATCATGCACCCTTGATAGCCTCCAGACATCTGGCTCTAGGAGGCATAGTGTGCATGTGTGGGCCAAACAAGCGCCACTAGCTAGAATCAGGGCTCAAGAAACACATGCACACCTGAAGTGGAGCACCCAAAGGGGGACACATTTCAAAGAACTACAATTAGCGTTCAGGGTAACATTTCCTTGTCAATGTTCAGGAGTATAATGAAGGACAGGATAGCAAAGTTGGTGCAAGAAGTTGTCCCATAGCTTGTTATTCTAAACTTGTGAACATGGACTTCCATTTTTCAGATGCTGAAGAGGATCTTCTAGGGAAAAATGAAAGTCATTTTTAAGACTCCTGATTGTCTCTTGATATGTAGGGTGAGTAGGTTCAAAAACACAGGGTCACATCAGATTGTTCCTCTCCTCAGATAGCAAGTAATATATTACATTTTAAAGCAGTACCTAAGATTATCAGAGCTGCAAAATAAAAACCCAGGAAGTTTTTGTGGTCACATACTTAGTGTAGCTAAATATTCAGACAAAAGAACACTACAGAATGTGTGCTGGTGTCACTGTTGCCTGCTTCTGATTCAGCTGAACTTGCATGTTGCTGTGAGTGGAGAATTTGCTCTAGACACAATGTTCTGAATAAGTTTATTATGTAGCCCTGCAAGAGCATAAGGACTATTCAATTAAGAACAGCTTTGAGAGTGTTTACACTCAAATGACATCGCTCAACACATGAGGTTGCAATGAACCCCATTGTAATGGACTGGTTACCTGGCAAAAATCCCTTAGACTTCAGTGGGGTCAGAATTGCACCCTGTGGGTGAGATTGTCCAAAGCAGACAATTGACTTATGCTCCTTTGCATTTAGGTGCTTTTGCAAATCTCCCCCAGAGTAAATTCTACTCATTATAACAAAGCCTTGAATAACTATTTTGCAGTTGCTAACAATTTTTTATAGGTTAATTGAAAAATAGGCCTTTCAGAAGACCTCAGAGAAGTTCCTGGGATAGTGAAGAAACAGGACAAATGGTCATTTCAACAATACTTTGAATCAACAGTGCATCAGGAGTGGTTTCCTTAAAACCCATTTGTTTTTTCTTTCTTTTCATTATAGATGGAATTATTTTAAGGGTGGAAGGGACTATTAGCAACTGTGAGCCCCACCTCTAGCCAGGTAAGCTGTGAGCCTCACTGCTTCCTCCCAGTAGAGGAACATGGGGGTAGGTGAGCTGTGATACACAGATACTGCTCCTACCCCCCCACTCCAATGGTCCTCTTTTTCCTCTGTACATAAGGGGAGGGCAGCCCAGGTGAGGAAAGATACTTGGATTCAGGGAACTCTAACCTTGCTCCTTGTGCCTTCCCTCCCACAGCCTCCTAGGGGGTGCATGGAGGAACAGGTCCAGAGAGGAGCCAGCAGCAATATCAGTCACTCTGCATGCAGGTCACTTTCCCCATGTGCTTGCAGGCTTAGGGACAAACAACACACAATGCAGGGCTCAGGGCAGAGGCATCGCTGGCACTGGGCACCCGGGGCATGTGCCCTGAATCCCAGTGCCGGTGGGACCCAGCTGCCCACGGCCACTTCTGGCCCCGTCCTCAGCCGGGGATGTGGGGCCCGGCCTCCTGCGGCCGCTTCCAGCCTCATCCCCAGCCGGGGATGTGGGGCCTAGCCATCCGCGGTGGTGCGGCGGCTTCTGGCCCTGTCCCCAGGTCCCTTCCCAGGCCAGTGATGCCCCAGGCTCGGGGTAGAAGGGGGACTATGTTTAAAGTATAATTTGACAAGTCCTGGAACCTTTGTAATTTCCAGGCCCCCTTCCCATATTGTCTGGACCCCCTTCATGCATGTGCGGGCCCCAGCCCAGGTAAGCATTTGCAACCACTTCTCAGTACCACATGCATCAGTTATTGCTCTATAAAAATATAATTTTATATGGTGCTTATGTCTATAGCAATTATTGTCACAAACTAGCAAACACTGCATAACACAGTAAGTATTCTGATTAACAACATTATAATTAAATAAAATGTGAGATGTAATTGATTGGACACAATGCAAGGCATAAGCAGAAACAATCGAGACTAACCAAAGCACAAAACTACATTTATTGCTTGCAGTAAAACATGGATACACAAACTCTTATTATTATCAACACACATACATTTTTGATTGAAACTAACTTCAACCAAAACAGCTTATGAAATCAATTTATTTTTCCATTGTCTGCCACATTGATTTCATTGCTGCACCTTCATCTTGAAGCCCAGTCCTTTTTGAGAGATCCTGAGTGGTAGTTGCTGCTCTCTGGTTTAAAAGTGTAACCCTTCTGCCAGGGCGGGCTGGCAGGACAAGGGCCGGGTTCTATATCTAGGGGTTTCCCAATAGTGTAACACCATCAGCCAGCTCAAGCCCCCACCCAGATTTCTGAGGAATCCTGCACTGTTCCCTGGGCATCCCAAAAGGGTAAGGGTTCCCTACTCACAAGCACGAGTCTGAGTGTAGTAAACAGAACTTTTAATAATAGTAAAATAAAATGCAAAAGGCCAAATACCAGAGATCAGCACTAGCAAAGTCAGGATAGAGTGAAGTTCCTAACAACCCACACCGCATAACAGAATATACAAACTTAATGGGAAAACTGGCATGGATCTGGAGAATCAGCGCTAAATAGGATACTAACCCTAGGGTATATAGGGAGCGTCTTTCACGCCAGCTGTCCAGTGATGCCATCTACTGGTCACTCACTCCATCCTCTAGAACTGTTCCTTGGCTCTGTCCTCCAATCACTCACACCACCCAGCTCACCAGTGGCCACTCTTTCCATCTGCTGCTCCTCTTCAGTAATTTCAGCTCAGAGAAGGGGAGCGTCCTCTCAGCTCAGAGAGTCTGCCTTTCTCTATTCACAGCAGCTCTTAAACATCAACTAGTATGAACACCTACTGTCCTTAACAAAGAAGCCTCAAAGAAGCCTAGCCGGATCTATCATTTGGACAGGAATGCCAGTTTCCAAAGGGGTAGCCATGTTAGTCTAGTCCAGCAAAACAAAAAACAAGGAGTCATGTGGCACTTAAAGACTAACATTTATTTTTCGCATGAGCTTTTGTGGGAGAAAATCCCACTTCAACAGATGCTTCAAAGATGGGTAAACTGTCAGAATGGAATGAAAATAAATGCAAGGGAGTGTAAAACATAGGATCAGGTCATACAGTAACAGCAAACCAGAGCAGTTGGTAGGTTCAAACCCTGGGAAGGCTGAAGTCAAATTATCTTCGTAATGGGAAAAGAACCCATAGTCTCGATTCAATCCTGCTTTCACACAATTTAATTTCCATATTAATTCCAGTTCAGCTGTTTCTCTTCGAAGTCTTGATGTCCCAGTCACATCTCTGATGACGGTTGTTAACAAATCATTTATCGAGTGATTAGAAAGATGGAAGTGCTCAGCAACTGGTTTTTTTGTTTTGTGATTTCTGATATCACTTCCATGTTCATTTATTCTTTTGCATGCCCCCACCCAATATATAGAAAAAGGAAGGCACCCTGGGAAGAAGGCCAAGTGTTTAAATGTAATGGCTATTTTGATTTCTTAGTAGGTTTTACTGTTTCAAAATAAGGTTTGTTGTTTCGAAATGACAGGGCTCGTCATTTTGAAACAACGAAACGTCGCCCAGATATGACTTTTTTAAAATCAAAACAACAGTCATTGTTTCAATTTAAAAGCAATGTGTGGACATAGCTGGGGTCTTTTTTTAGCTCCTCAACCCCTCCCCTGGCCCTGTAATGCTAAGAGATGGTTAACCAAAAAGATCCACTGGGTATGTCCACACATAGCTTTTAAATCAAAATAACCACCGTTATTTCAATTAAAAAAATATTAGGTCCACACGATGTTCTTTTGAATCGAAATGACGAGCTCCATCATTTTGATTCAAGAGACGTTGAATCGAAATAGCTTAAACCTACTTTAATACGAATCATCTGTTAAAGCAAAATGGTTATTTCAAAATAATGCCATTCGGACGTGTTATTTCAAAATAACACGATTTGATCTTCTTCCTCCCAGGGTGCAAGGCACCAGGAAGAAGGAAGTGCCATCCCCCTCCCCTGCCAGGCAGTGTGCTTGGAGCCAGCAGGAAGCATGGCAGCATGTGGCCCAGATGCCACACAGGGGAGACGTCGCGGCCCTGTGTGGACGAACGAGGCGGTCCTCTGTCTCTTCCACGTATGGAGGAAGCAGGACATCCTTGCCCGGTTCTGTGCCAGGCACAGGAACTGGGATGTCTACGTGGACATAGCCGCAGAGCTGTCCTCCCAGGGCCACGCATGCACAACAAACCAGGTGTGCTCCAAGATCAAGGCCCTTTGCCAGGACCATGCCCGCACCATGGAGGCACACCAGCTCCAAGGGGGCAAGTAGCAGTGCCATCTGCCCGTTCTATAAGGAGCTCCATGAGATGCTGGGGGCAGAGCCTAGTGGCCTCCCAGCTCAGGCCATCAACTCTGGCCAGTCCCCCTCCATGGGCTCACCCCCCTCCCCCGAAGGAGGTGATAGTGGCACAGAGGCGTCCCTGGACGTTGGTGACGCCTGCCAGCCTACCGTCACAGCACCGCCATCGGAGGCTGCACCAGGGAGTCTAGAGCTTTTCCCTGTCCAGGAGGAGAGGACTGCCACCCCAGAGGAGGAAGAGTGGCATACAGAGATGCCAACCCCTGTGGAGTCGGAGCCCAAGGAAGGGACATCCAGGCAGACATCTGGAGCACCTGTTGGTGAGTGTTCCTCTCCCCCACGTGCAGGCAGGGCTGAGCCTACCCAGATCACAGGCACTGAGGGGGCACAGCACAGGGACAAACGAGGCACAGGGCCAGGGGGTGCAGAGCCCCTCCCATGGGCACAGGTGCCCAAGGGACATGTGGCACCAGGGCCACAGGCCCATGCATGCCTGGGGTTGCTCAAGAGGGGGTGGAAGTACAACTGCATCTTGGGTGGATAGCATACAGGCCATGCCACTGGCAAGTGGCCTGGGGAGACTCCCCAGACCTAGTCTTGGGTGACTGCAGCTCACTATTGTGGGCACTGCTAGGCCATGCATGCCTCTCGGGCAATGTCACACAGGACCCACATCCAGAATCCTGCTGACATTTGGGGCAGAGGTGTGTGCTGCAGACAGGCTGCACACAAGCAAGGCCAGCAGGCAGCAGGGGCCAATGCTGTTTTGTTTTTCTCTCCAGCAGTTCACGCAGCTGCCCACCATGCTCCTGCATGGACCTCGCCAGCCACCCCAAGACAGAGGAGGAGGAAGGGCTGCCAGATGTGGAAGGAAATTCTGGCCAGCCTCCTCGACCTGGGCCAGCAAGCATAGGACTCTGCCCAGGCCTGTAGAGAGCAACAGGCCTGTCGCCAGGATGCTGCCATCTGTCTGCTGCAACATGTGGCCACTGCCAATGACTGTGTGGTCGCCACACTCGAGCGAGAGACTGTGGCGATGGAGTGACAGAGCACTGCGCTCCAGGTCCTGAGCACTGCAGTGCAGGACATTGCCAAAAGTCTCTGGCACATCACTGTGCTTGTGGTCCCCCCACCAGCTGAAGGAGGTCCACACAGGGACCCTCGTGTCCCTCATCGCAGGTGCCCCCAGACCCGGGCTGGCCATCGGCAAGAGCCTGGGACACCACTCCAGACCTCCCACAAAGGTCCCCCATAGGGACCCCCCGCTCCCATCCAAACTCCTCATCCCCACACCCCAATCCGTCTCCTAATTTGAGGCCCTCCCCCAGATCTCCCCCCAAAGTTCCACATCCCCTCCCCTTCCCCCACCTTTCTTTGCCCCAACCCCCCATGTTATGTTAAATAAACGGTTTGTGACAACATATTAGTGCATGTCAGTGTTTTTATTGGGTGTGGTTCACGGTACGGCTGGATGGGTGGGGGCTGGCTGTGGCAGAACGGGGCAGATGGGGGTGTGACAGGGCAGGCCTAGACCTCAGAATTGCTCACTGGCAAAAAGGTTCATGAGTGCGTCGCGAACTGCGGTTGCCCTTTGATGCTCACTCCCTTGGGGCCAGAGGTGCGGGTTGCTCATACTGGCCACTGATGAACAGTGCCTCGGCCTCCCAGGCGGCAGCAACGGTCTTGCTGCGCAGCTCGCAAAAGTTATGCAGGGCCATGCAGGCACTGATGATCTCTGTGGTCGTCTCCTCTGCAAGGTGGAGGCGTGTAAGGAGGCACCTCCATCGTGCCTTCAGCTGGCCAAATGTCCGCTCAACCACCTGGCGGCAGCAGCTCACATGGCGGTTGAAAAGCTGCGGGCTGGCAGTGAGGAGCCCTGTGTTTGGGCACATGAGCCAGGGCAGTGGGGATAGGCCGTGTCGGCGACAATGAGGATGGGCACCTCTACTACCCTGACAGTGATGTTATGGGGGGAGAGGAAAAGGTGCCTGCCACCATGCCCCAGTACAGGGCAGAGTTACGGAGGACTGTTGCAGCATGCGCCCTCCCTGGCCATCCCACATAAGAGTTTTGAAAGATGCCCTGGTGGTCCACAAGGGCCTGCAGGATACCTGAGTGGTATCCCTTCTGCTTCTGGTACTCAGCTGCTCAGTGCTCTGGGACTCTCACAGGGATGTGCATGGCGTCCAGTATCCCACCACAGTTGGGAAACCCAAGAGTGGCCATGCCAGAAATGGCGTCTTGCAGCTCTCCTTGGGTGACAAGTTCTGGCAGCAGGATCCTGTTGATGGTGCTGGTGAGCTGTAGCAGCACGTCACCAATGGCGGACCTCCCTATGCCAAAGAGGTGTGCCACAGACCTGTATAACTCAGGAGTGGCCATCTTCCAGAGAGCGATAGCCACTCTCTTGTTGACAGGGATGGCTACTGTTATGACAGTGTCCCTTCGGTGCAGGACTGGGGTGAGTTCCGCAACCAGGTGGTTGAAGCTCCCTCTGCTCATTCGAAGATTCCTCCGCTACTGCTCATCATCCCAGTTTCCAAGCACTACCCACTCCCACCAGTCTGTGCTGGTCTCCTGTGCCCAGATGTGATGAGGCACAGAAGAGGGGGGAGGGGAACTAGGGCTGCTCTGAGGTCGAGTGAGATGGTACCCTGGGGCACAGTCTGGGCACCATCGGGGTCTGAGAACAGAGTATTCCATAGTAGGAGGACACCCTGAAGGCAAGCAGAGGGTCTACTAACAGCATGGCGATGGCTGGGAAGCCAGGGAGCATCCATGCTCTGTGTCTCACAGTGTCCTGCTAACCAGAATGGACAGGGAGGTGAGGTCAGTTTCTGCTTTTATGGGCTTGGCCGGGGGCATGGCCCATTGAGGGGGCCATGTTGCAACACCTCCCACGGTGCCCCTCTCCTGAATCGAAATAGGAAGTCCTGTGTCTGGACTTGCTATTTCGATTTGGTGTTTTTCCTTAATTCGATTTAAGTTTATTTGAATTAAGGATTTTATTTTGAATTAGCTTATTTTGATTTAACTGAAATCGAAATAGGCATCTACGTGTGGACATAGCCACTGAGTTTCTGTAAGGGGCTAATATAGTCCCTCTCCTCTTGCATTAAGAACATTCATGTAGCCAGATGCTCAGCAGAGGGAAGGAAGGCTTTGCCAGCAGCATTTGTTGGTGAACAAGAAGGAGTGGTTGAATGGGCCAGGTCCCGTTAGCATTTCAGTTATGTGATGCTTTCTGGCACTTTGGTTAATAAACGGTTAAGGAAGACAAGAAGCATGTGTCTGGAGTGAGGGGTCGCCTGACCTTTACCTCCCTGTGGTAAAGCTGGGGCAGGGATCCCTGAATGAAAAGAAAAAAGGGTCCCATTCTCTGACAGGAAGGTGTCTCCTAGTAAGGCTTCCATTAAAGAACTGGGATACTGCAGAACCCTTTCTAAAGAAGTGAGCAGAAAGAGCCGCAAAAGACTGGACTATGGACCCCTGAGATGTGGGTGCATGTTACAGTTTTCCAGTGGCAGTGCACAGCAGGGTTGAGCTGGCCTGGGCTAAAGCTGTAGAGAGCTGCAGCCTATTTGCACATTGCTGGGGCTGGCAGTCCTGACCAGCAGTCAAAGTGGCTATCACTTCAGCTGGAAGAGCATGAAAGACAGTCTTGGCAGCAGTGATCCTGCCAGAATCCTTAGATTCCTCAAACCTAGGACTCCAAAGTGTGAGCAGGGGAGCTGGGAAGCAGGTGGAATGTGTTAGTCCGTCCCGAGTGGGGATGGGAGTCTGAGGTGGGAGCCCCTCTTAAAACAGCCTGGCAGTGGAGTGTTGCCTAACACAGATGTGGCCAAACCGCGGCTCGCGAGCCGCATGTGGCTCTTCAGTGAAAAAATGAGGCTCGCTGCCACATGGCCCTACCTGGCCCCGGAAACATCCCCCCGGGTGCCAGGCTTGGGGGACAGTTTATATTCCCGGACCCTGAGCATTGCTCGGGGCAGAGGAGCAGAGGGTCACGCTGGCAGGCATAGGATCTGCTGGCTGGTCAAGTAAGGGGAAGAGATTAAGGAGGCCACCCTGGGGGATCATGCAGCTGGGTCTGGGGTGTTGTTAGAGGGAGGGAGAAGGAATCGGGCCAGATCGGACTGGAACAGAGGCAGAAGCCAGGGAGCGCTGGGGAAGCAGGGGTGGGGGGTGTTTGCAGGAGGGAGACAGTGGAGCGGGGAGGGGAAAGAGGGGGGGTGTTTGCAGTGGCCAGAGCAGAGAGGGGGGTGGAGGGGGAGTCTGCAGAAGGGAGAAGGGCTTAAAGTCTGCCTGGAGCAGAGAGGCAAGGGGGGGGGGGTTGGTGCGTGTATGTGAGAGAGAGTGATCTCCGTTACATTAGCAACTTTCATTGGTTGTGTTTTGTTTTTAAATCTAACCTGCAACATTGTCATTAAAGTTAACTTTTCTTTCTAGACCTCAGCCTCTCTTTACTAATTAATAAACAGTAATCATCTTCTCAGCACAGTACTGATAATTAAATAAGCCACCTCTGATAGAAAGAGCTGTGCTTTTCCTGGGATCATTGACCAAGATCACACAAGGATTTCCCTAAATCAGGAAAAGAAGCAAGGAGTCCTGTGGCACTTAAAGACTAACAGATTTATTTATCACATGAGCTTTCATGGGAGAAAAAATCTGATGAAGTGGGATTTTCTCCCATGAAAGCTCATGTGATAAATAAATCTGTTAGTCTTTAGGTGCCAAGGGATTCCTTGCTCATTTTGCAGAACTGGACTAACACAGATACCCCTTTATAATTCTTAAGCTTTTTAGAAAATCACAGTTATATGATGTAGCTGACATAGGGAAATTACAAAATCACAGTGGGAAAGGAAGTAGTCTCTAGTCAACAAAGGTAGGAGAGGTGGTCCTCAAGGCAACTTTTCGGATAAACAGAGGTCCACATGAGCACCTGACCTACAACACTGCAACCCACTATTCTCATGTGACCTTGTATTTTGTAGTATGCTTTTATTCCTCCAGCTGGGAAAAAACTGAAAAAAGTATCATGGTTTGAGCGTAGGAGTGACAAACTATTTAATTTCAGTAGGTTTCAATTCATAGGTTTCAGTAAGTTTTCAGCAGAAAAAAAATACTGCTATTTACAGCTCAGATATATCATTGATGTTAATAGCATACTCTGCAGTACAGTATATTAAGAGGCATAGGAATTGTTTCAGTGCAATACATAGTTTGTTTTTGTGCATGTGCTGGAAATTTTTGTATGTGAGCCCTGAACCCTATCTCATTTACTAGTTTGCTGTATATCTGTTATCTATGTCCATTGGTTTCTTGTATTCTAATGCATGACTTAGTAAAATAAGTTTTTATAGGCCTAGTTTTCATGGTAACCTTAAGTAATGATTAGAATTTGATATTAGTAGCATCAATATTTGCCCTCTTTTTACAACAAAATTACAGTGTGCAATGAATTATAAACTTAGTAATTTTGGAGTAGGTAAAGGTATGGCTATATACCTCAGTGCGGCTCTTGAAGGTCTAATAATCAGCTTGTATGACTCTTGAGTTCCACAAGTTTGGCCACCCCTGGCCTAACAGATACTAAGTTCCAAAAACCATTCATGTATTGTCTGCTGCCCTTCCTAACTTTGTTCTGTTGTTCCATGCCCTATAGCATTCTTTGTTTTAAACCCACTGCTTCTGAGTGTGGAAGTATTGTCTCTCAAGGACACCTAATGTGATTATTTAGGTTCTATGTTAGGTTCTCTGAAGGGGGCTGGAGCTAGTGATGTTTGCTTTCAAAAAGACCATATATAGACTTGCACTTGGTCCCTTTTTTTTTTTTGATGTTGACAATACCTGGAAGAAAGTTTATTTTAAGTAAGTGATCTTTTTTTCATTTGGGCCTAAGTAAAAGAGGAAGACAGAAGCTTGTCTGTAGGGATATTACCCATAGGCATGATATGGGAGTTCATAAAATAAACGTGCCTTCCCGAAAAAGACTACAAGCCCTAGACCTGCAGTTAGCTCCAGGTAGGAAGACACACACCTATGTGGAGCCCATTGGCTTCAATTAGGTGCCTATAATAAGGTCCCTGGGGTTTCAGTGGCATTCTCAGGGTCACAAGAGCCTACCTATGTTGAGCCAGTTATAGCATTGGGACCCTCATTAGTAAGATGAGTTATTTTGGAGACAAATTATTTGCTCTCTGTATGTAGTGCTCATGTATGTATGAATTGGTAAATGGGGTAACAGAGCAAATGGTTTGAAAACCTGATTTTTCTGATAGTTGTGTTTCTTAGTAAAAAAAGAAATGATTTTAGTAGAATTTTATATAAACTAAAGTCTTTAAAAATACAACACAAGGAAAAGACCTTTACTAGTGTAAATATTTCTGTGACTTAATGCTATCTTCTCTGCAAATACTTAACATTAAACAAATGTTTGTGGGTTAAGCTTCAAACTGCTCACGTGACTATTTTGCAGTTCATAATGTTTGTTGTGTGGGATTTGATTTCATTAATATTGTCTTACTTAAGCTGCCTTTATAATTTTTACTCTGGTTAATGATAATCTTCACTGATGGATTTTTATAAAAGTATTGTATCATTGCAGACTAGATCCTGAGCTGAAGTAGATCAGTATAGCTCCTCTTCTCCATTCTATTCCAGTTATACCAGCATGGGATTTGGCCCATTGACCTCAATTAAGCTATACTGATTTATACCAGCTGAGGATGTGGTGCACAGTTCTCAGTGAAAACTATTGTGTGAGAATCTTTTGAAACAGATGATAAATCCATTGGAGATGTATTGTTAAAAAAATCCAGAGACTAGAAAAAAAAACTAGTTGAATGAAGGAATTTTTATCATGATGAAGAACAGAGTGTAGTTGAACAAAAGCATACGTAAGGTCTTATTTTTGTTGAGTGTTGAGTATTACTGGATGGAAACTGAAGGTCTGACTGATTTAATTTTCACTAGTTTTATGCCAGTATAATGTCACTGGCTTCTGTGAAAAATATTTCTAATTCACATTGATGTAAATCAGATCAGATTCAAGTTCTTAATCTCTGCTTTACCTTTGAATGCTTTCATAAATCCATAGGTTGAAAAAAAAAAGGATGACTACATTTTTAATTAAAAACCAGAACAGTGGAGTTGTGATGAGTTTGACTTGTGCAGTCATTCATATTGTAGTTGAGCAAAAATTATTTGGCCTATTTAGGGATTTAAGTGGGTTCAGAATGTGTTAAAGTGCTTTTCCATTTAAAAAGACAGCTTATCACCAAGCATAATATAGTCCATGTGTCTGGCAGGGCAAGAGTTAAAAACCCACCCTCCCTCTGTGTGCTGTTTCCTAGAGTTTGAATCCTTACAAATGCTCTGATTTGCTGTTGCAGTGTGACCTGATCTCAAGTCTTACACTCCCCTGCATTTATTTTCATCCAGTTCTGTAAGTTCTCCCTCTTTGAAGCATCTGACAAGTGGGATATTCTCCCACAAAAGCTCATGAGATTAATAAATCTTAGTCTTTAAGTGCCACAAGACTCCTTGCTTTTTTTGCTTTACTAGATTAACATGGCTGCCCCTTTGGAACTTAGCTATTTAGCATGAGTTCAGCAACAGCAATAGAACTTGGGTGTGGCGAGGCTCATTCCTCCGTCAGAGGAAGATCTGAGCAGCAGGTGTGGATTTTCCAGAGCAGGAAAAGGTGTCCCTGTAATAATCACACAACACAGGCTGATTTTGATGGGGGCCAGTCAATTTCCATCACTGGCTACTGATTCCCTTTTGCAGGGAGAGGCAGAAGGAATGGTAAGTGTTGCTGTAAATCAATGTTATTAGCTTTGATTTGCTAGGAACCTCAGTTCAGATCCTCATCTGGGCCCCCCCCCCCCCCCCCCGAAAAGAAAAAATCTGTTCTTTTCCAAGGTTATGGCCTAAAGCCCACTAAAGTCAATGGAAAGACTCTCATTGAGTGGACTTTGGACCAGTTCTCTCATTCTTAGCAGATGCATCTGTAATCTGTATCACACAACCACCACACAATTCAGCATGATTATAGAATCATAGAATCATAGGGTTGGAAGGGACCTCATAGGTCATCTAGTCCAACCCCCTGCCAGAGGCAGGACCACTCCCACTAAACCATCCCAGTCATGGTTTTGTCCAGATGGGCCTTAAACACATAAAAAGCTTCTGCTTAAGGGTGGCTTTCACACTTGCATAGCAAGGGTACTGTAACAGAGGATTGAGCTGCTGTGGGAGAGATGAGATGGATACGGGGCTGAGAGTGGGGCAAGGTGGTGGTGTGGACTCTGGTGCCTCAAGTAGGCAGCTCCAGACAGGTGTTGGAAGTGGGGGACCCTTTGGAGGAAGAGGAGGCAGACTGCTGGAGGAGCAGGGGACACTTTGCACAGCTGCCACAGTCCCCATTCTGGTGACAGGAATGCTCTTGCTCCCCATGCATGCTGGTACCAGGCATGCTTCCATTGCTCCCAGCAGCCACCTCCCACCATTACCAGACACACATGACACATGGCTGCCAGCAGCCACTGTTGCTGCCAGGCATGCTCTCTGTGGTGCTGCCAGCCCTACTCACTGTCACGGCTCCCCACTGTGCTGCTGCAACTGCTACCTCCCCTGCCAATGTTCGCCACACTGCTGCCACGCTGCCTGCTGCTACTCAGAGTGAGGAGGTCCAAATGTTGCACAAAAGTCCATGGCGGTGCTCCATTTAAAAAGTTTGAAGCCACTGCTCTGTGCCTCGCTTCCTTCATCTTCTTGAGCTCTAAATTCACTCTTGAATCTTTTCCTTTTTTCCTTTTATTTTAAGAAAATGGGTCCAAAAAAAAAAAAAAGATACAGGGCAGCATCCAAAACCAATCTGTGGCCATGAAGCATAGAAAGACTAAAACAGCTGTCTTCCAGAGTTTCCCTTTGGGGTTCTTAATTTACACTCTTTGGAAGTTGAGTGGTTTGAAAAACAAACTGTTTAGTACTCTTGAGAAAATTCATATACCTCCTGAATATTTCCATCTTGCATGCAAGGCATTAGATACAATCACCTTAAAATGCCAGTGTATTTCCTTAATTGCAGTTCTATTTTTTACCCATTTTTCTTCCTGGGAGGGGATTATTTTTAAGTGTTGAAACAGTAAAGCAAAACAGGACTAGAACCTGGCTGGGATGCTTTTGGGGATCTGGTAAAATTGCAGCCTTGGGCTCTTAGGGCAATGCAAAGACTGCTTGCTCCCTCACTTCCGCAGTAGTGCAATGGCTTGGAGGAAGGGAGCAGGTGAGACTATGGCTCTGACCCAGGCTAGCAGGGAGAATACCACATCACATGAAGGGGTGTAACATTATTCAGGTTTCCTCTGTGCACTTGGGAGCTGTGGAAGGCAGTATTTTAGTGTTCCTTTCCGTGTGTTTGGGCAGTGTGGCTCTACCACAAAAATTTCCTAAGACTGGGTTGTAGTATCTGCTCAGTATTAGATGACTGGAATGTGTTTCTGTACCCCTCTTCCTCTCTAAAGAGCTAATAATCTCAAAATCTTAATCGGTGAGCCACCCACCAGTGCTGTATTGAATCCACTCCAGCTTTCTTGCCAAACCAAATGGTATTTTTATTTGAGATCCAAGTAAGAAGAAGCCAAAATGTAACCTTAACCCAATGAGCCATAGAGCCAGCTCAGCCAGGATTTCAAGAATTTTTAAGTGATTTTTCCACCAAGCAGACAGAAAGGCCACTCAACACCAACCACAAGCTTGTCAATAGATTGACCTGAGACAGATGGGCCTATGCCCAGAAAAAAGATGTCCATAAAAATCAGTCCTAGCCAGGGTGGTGTAAAACTTAATAGTTTTAGTTTTCAGGAATTCTGGCAAACTCCTTGTGTGCTGTTGTCTGTTTGCATAATTCTGACCCCCCAAAGTTTGGCTTTGACTTTTCCCTAATTCCCTTGACAAACTAAACAGTCAAAAAACATAGAAATGAAGATTCTTAAAGTAACATGTGCTCTCCCACATTCACATGCAGAATAGTTTTGATTACAAGTTAGGCTGCTTAATTTATATGATATTTAATACATACAGTATGTGCAGTATAGGGGAGTGGTGATGCACTTCCTGACTTTGTTCTTATATCAGTATGAATCTTAATCTTCTTCTGGCAGATCTGGATCACATGAATTAGGTGTATTCTGGTCAGAAGAAATTTCACCAGGAGGAGTCCCCCATGATCTCTCAGGTAGTATTTTTTCATACTCAATTACCCAGAGTACCACAATGTATTTTTCTACAGGAAAAGTATGTGTTTTTAAGATACTTCTCCTCAGAGTCTTTGCTGCAGACCAGCAGAAGCTCTCTTTATTCCAGATGGTGTGCTGGAATGCCCCAGAATGCAAAGCACTTAAAAGGGAGGTAATCCCAAATCTTTACTAAATAATTTGGGGTGTAAGGTTTTGTGGCCGTGGCCAAGCCTCACACTGGCTTTTATTTGATTCATAGTTCTTATTCAGGGATCAGGAGATGGTGCATGTTTAAAGACAACTCCCCTTTTTTCCCCCAGCAATATCAGTCTCACAGAGTGTGGAGGATGAGGATGGCTGTATTTTTTTTGTGACCCCTCTGAATTCAGCCTGGCCTCATTCTAAGTCACATAAAGATGAATTTAGCCACAAATTAACAAGAGATGATGATGAACAATCTATCTCCCCTCTGCCCTTTTCAGAACTAAGATGATACAGTGAAATTGTAGCAGCCTATGAAATCAGACAAGACAAGTAAAAGATTTCCCTCAAGATTTCCAGCACTTAGTGGGTTTTGGTATAACTTCTCTCATGGCATTTCAGCCCAAATGAGGAATTACAGAGGCATAAAGGTTTAAAGACATGAAAAATCAAGGAAAGTTAACCCAAACATACCAGTTCCCTTATTCACTCATGCCTTATATATTATAAGCTAATTCCCTTCTGGTTAGGAGAAGAAACTGAGTCTGTACTACAGGACCAATATTCCTTTACAATGCAAAGCATCCCATTGCCAAATACAATTTCTTTGCCTGCCACCATCTGAAACTACAGAAGGAGTAATAAATTATTCAGAGAGGACCTGAATCCTACTACACTGAAGCCAATGAAAAGATTTCCAGTGACTTCAGTGGACTTTTGGACAATCTCCATGAATTTGTTACCTCTCTTGGATAGTTACATCAATTCAGCAGGAGTGATTGTGTCTATTCCTTTTAATTCAAAAAGCATTTTTGGCAGCTACAGTGACAAGAAAATAGAAAAGGACTCGGAGACCAGTAAGATATCTTAAAGTTTTAATTCAGTAAAGCTCTCCATTATCAGGACTGAAGCATGTTTTCTTAAGTGCTATCCTGAAGCAAGCCTTGATGTTTTGCTTTATTGTCCCATAGTCTCTGTTCCCTACTTACAGTCAAGCTCAAATGATGAATTCTTCTGGTTAGAGCATCCAGTTTGCCTGCTGCTGTTATGTTTTATGGACAGACAAAAGCAGTTCAGTGTACAGTCTTATTTCTCCCGTCATTTCATTTCTGGTTTTAATCCGAGGCAAGGTGGCAGACTTTACTAAAGACTTGCTTCGAAGTCTGTTGAAGTCACTGAAGGTCTTTCCATTGACTTCAACAGATTTTGGATTAGGCCCCAACAGTGTCTCTTGTCCTGTGATGAGTGAAGCTGAAATAAAAATATATTTGATTCAGGAACTTACTCACTCACTCATTCGGAGAATAACATTTTAGATGGGTGAGTGATGTTTCATTCATTATGTCATCATCATTACAGTAAAAGGTGGGCTTGTGTGGTAGGGTTTTCCCTGTTTTGTGAGGTGGCTTATACACCGTTTATGTTAAGAAAACCAAAAACTACCAGCACAAGGCACTCTATTGCATACGCTTCTCTGTAGAGAGGATGAGAAAACAAATATGTGCCTGGTGTTAAGTCTCATGGCTCAGTGTCTTGCTGGAAGATGTTTGGAAACTGCAGTGACGAGTACAGTATAAGATGGTGTACAGAATAGACTAGACTTTATGAAGTCCAGGAAGGGGAAGAGCATATTTGGGCACCAACTGGCTGACCTAGTGAGGAGGGCTTTGAACTAGGTTCAACGGGGGATGGAGACCAAAGCCCACAGGTAAGTGACAATGTGGGTGATCTGGGGGAAGGGGTGGAACTTGGGGGTTCCTGGGACTGTAGCACCAGGAATAAAAGGGAAGGTGGTTGGAACATGAGGGGGGAATCAAATAAATGTCTTAAGTGCTCTACTGAAGCCCCAATACGTGAGGAGAGTGGGGGAGGAGAACTCCAAGAAAAAATGCAAGGAGGTATATGTAATAGAATTGGAAATCAAGATGCCAAAATAGGGCAATCGGCTGGGTATCTTAGGTGCCTATACACTAATGCGAGGAGCCTGGGAAATAAGCAAGAAGAATTGGTAATACTAGCGCAGACAAGGAACTATGGGTGTGTTCACACAGCAGTCTTATTTCGAAACAACAGAGTTTGTTTTGAAATAAGAAAGGGCCACGTTCACACGACGCACTGCTGTTTCGAAACAACAGATTCCATTGTTTCAAAACAACGGCGTTGTTTTGAAACAAACCCCATGTGGGGACAAAACAACATTGTTTCAAAATGATTGTTTCAAAACAATGCCGTCTGAACATGTTGTTTCGAAACAACGGTGACTCTTTTCGAAATAACTGTTGTCTGAACTTGGTATTTCGATTCCTGCTTTTTTCCTTAATTCGAATTAACAAACTGTTAATTCGAATTAACTTATTTCGAAATAAGGCATCATTTCGATACAACTTGTATCGAAACAACTTGTATCAAAATAACCCCCCGTGTGTGAACATAGCCTATGATATCATGGGAATAACGGAGATGTGGTGGGATAGTCTGCACGACTGGAGCTCTGCCATGGATGGGTATAAACTGTTCAGGAAAGACAGGCAGGGAAGAAGAGGGGGAGGAGTAGCACTATATGTAAAAGAGCTCTAGGACTGCTCAGAGCTCCATTATGGAAGTTGAAGCGTGCCAGTAGAAAGTCTGTGGGTTACATTGAGAGGGGAAAGTAACAAGGGGGATGTTGTGGTGGGTGTCTGCCATAGACCACCAGACCAGAAGCAGGAGGTGGATGAGGTGTTCTATGGACAACTAGCGGAAGCTTCTAGATCACAGGCCCTGGTGCTGATGGGGGACTTCAGTTACCCTGACATCTGCTGGGAGGCCAATACAGCAGTGCATGGGTAATCCAGGAAATTTTTAGAGAGTGCTGGGGACAACTTTCTAGTACAAATGCTAGAGGAATCAACTAGGGGCCTTGCACCGCTCGACCTCCTGCTCACAAACAGGGAAGAATTGATCAGGAACGTAGAGGTAAATGGCAACCTAGGCAGTAGTGACCATGACATGGTTGAGTTCAGGATCCTGATTAAAGGAAGGAAGGAAAGAAGCAAAACAAAAACCCTGGACTTCAAAAGAGCAGATTTTGGCTCCCTCAGGGAACTGATGGGCAGGATCCCTTTGGAAGCTAATCTGAAGGGGAAAGCAGTCCAAGAGAATTGGTTATATTTTAAAGAAACCCTGCTAAGGGCATAGGAAGTTGCCATTCCAGTTAGGAGAAAGAATGAAAATGTGAGGCACCCAGAATGGCTTAACTGAGAACTCTGCTCTGAGCTTAAACATAAAAAGGAAGCTTACAGGAAGTGGAAGCTTGGTCAGATGACTAAGAAGGCATATAAAGATATTGCTAGGGACTGCAGGGATGAAATCAGAAAGGCCAAAGGACAAATGGAGTTGCGGCTAGCGAGGGATGTAAAAGATAACAAGAAGGGGTTCTACATGTATGTTAATAACAAGAAGAGGATCAAGGATGGTGTAGGTCCCTTGCTGAATGGGGCAGGCACCCTTGTGACGGAGGATGAGGAAAAAGCTGAAGTGCTCAATGCTTTTTTTGCTTCAGTTTTCACAGGCAGGGTCAGCTCCCAGCCCACTACCATGGGTGTGGCAGATTGGAGAGAAGAAGAGAGGCCCTTGGTGACGGAAGGTCAGGTTAGGGACTGCTTAAAGAAGCTGGATGTGCACAAGTCCATGGGGCTGGACAAACTGCATCCAAAGGTGCTAAGGGAATTGGCCGATGAGATAGCAGCACCGCTGGCCATTATCTTTCAAAACTCATGGAGAACGGGGGAGGTGCCAGAGGATTGGAAAAAAGAAAATGTAGTGCCTATTTTCAAGAAAGGGAAAAAGGAGAATCCGGGGAATTACAGACCAGTCAGCCTCACCTCAATCCCTGGAAAAATTAAGGAGCAGGTTCTCAAAGAATCCATCCTCAAACACTTAGAGGAAAATAAAGTGATCAGGAATAGTCAGCATGGATTTACCAAGGGTAAATCATGCCTGACCAACCTGATCGCCTTCTATGATGAGATGACTGGTTTTCTGGATGCAGGAAGAACCATTGATGTGATATACCTTGATTTTAGCAAGGCTTTTGATACAGTTTCCCACAGCATTCTCATTGGCAAATTAAGGAAGTATGGGTTGGATAGGTGGACTATAAGGTGGATAGAAAACTGGCTAGATCAACGGTTTCAGCGTGTAGGAATCAATGGTTCCATGTCTAGCTGGCAACCATTCACGAGTGGTGTGCCCCAGGGGTCGGTCCTGGGGCTGGTTCTGTTCAACATTTTCATCAATGATCTGGATGATGGAATAGACTGCACTCTCAGTAAGTTTGCGGATGACACCAAGCTGGGGGGAACAGTAGACCTGTTGGAGGGCAAGGACAGGATTCAGGGAGACCTAGATAAATTGGAACAGTGGGCCAATAGAAGTCTTATGAGGTTCAGTAAGGACAAGTGTAAAATCCTGCACTTGGGATGGAAAAACCCCATGCACTGCTACAGGCTGGGAAACATTCAGCTAAGTAGCAGCAGTGTAGAAAAGGACCTGGGGGTCATGGTGAATGGGAAGGTAGATATGAGTCAGCAGTGTGCTCTTGCTGCCAAAAAGGCCAATGGCATACTGGGCTGCATCAAAAGAAGTATTACCAGCAGATCAAGGGATGTGATCGTTCCCCTCTTTAATGCACTGGTGAGGCCACATCTAGAATACTGTGTTCAGTTTTGGGCTCCCCACTACAAAAAGGACGGGGACATGCTAGAGAGAGTTCAGAGGAGGGCAACCAAAATGATAAAAGAGCTGGAGCACAAGCCTTATGAGGAAAGACTGCAAACATTAGGCTTATTTAGTCTGCAGAAGAGAAGATTGAGGGGGGATTTGATAGCAACCTTCAACTACTTGAAGGGATGCTCCAAGGAAGATGGAGCTCGACTGTTCTCGGTAATAACAGAGGACAGAACGAGGAGCAATGGTCTCAAGTTGTGGTTAGGGAGGTCGAGGCTGGATATTAGAAAAAACTTTTTTACTAGGCGAGTGGTGAAGCCTTGGAATGAGCTCCCGAGGGAGGTGGTGGAGTCTCCATCTTTGGAGGTGTTTAAGGCCCGGCTGGACAAAACCATGACTGGGATGGTTTAGTGGGAGTGGTCCTGCCTCTGGCAGGGGGTTGGACTAGATGACCTACGAGGTCCCTTCCAACCCTATGATTCTATGATTCTAAGTCCTCTAGGGCAGTGGTTTTCAATTTTTTCCTCAGGACCCAGTTGAAAAAATCATTTATGCCCATGATCCAACAATTACATGTTTAGCAATACATTCTAGTGTTACAGCGGTAGCAGCAGCAGGCGCCACAACCCCAGTACCTGAGGATCTGCGATCCCGTACTGGGTCCTGACCTATATGTTGCAATCCACTGATTTAGTCTAGGGACTTTGAACATTTATCACAGAAAATCAATGACAGATATTGTGGTGATGGACATCCATATAAAACCATAAAATGGAGAAATGGATTAAGATTCTAAATGCAACTTAGAAAAAAAAAACTGAGCTAAATAGGAGCTGGACTGAGAGCACATTGGGAAGAGAAGCCTTCCATCCGCTGCAAGGTTGGTAGGTGAGGACACACTCCCCCAACAAAGCACAAGTAGAACACTTTCTCGTTGACTGAATTTACTCCGAGAGCATAGTGCTGTTGCTAGAAACTTCTGAAAGCTGCAGTTTCCAAATTAAACCTTTCAGGGGGATTACATATGCCACTAAATTAACCCAATATGCTTCTTGTACCTGAGATAGCGAGGAAATGGTAGGTTCCTGAAGTTTTACCTGCCGATAATCTCAGAAACAATAAAAATAATTTGAAAAAATCCCTCCAGTTTTATCACAGTATGTCTCCAGAAATCAACTGTGAACTCTTTTGCTGACCCATCCAAATATTAGTGGTATTGAAAATGGTTTTAAAGATTTTTCTGTCTGTGCCTTTTGCCATGTTTCCTCTGTGTTAAAGTGCAATGAAGCATGTTGGAGAGCTAGATGAAAAGACAAAAACCAAAACCATACTATAGTGGCTTTTCTAGAAACTGTGACCACATGAAGGTCCCTGGTTCTATCCCAACATGTGTAATGACTTATTTATTCTGATAATCATGATCATAGAAAGAAATGAAAATATAGAAAGATTGTGTGATGGAAACAGTGATACAGTGCTGCCTGTGCAGCTGCTGAGCAGTAAGGTACGCTGCTCTCTGCCTGATATTGCTGACTGCCAACCAATAAAATATTTCAACAACATTAAAGTCTCTGCTGCAGAGACAACATTTTAACAACATTAAAGTCTCTGCTGTTTCAGGATCACCTTTTGTGCTCCTGTCTGTACCATGCAGATAAGGGACCTGATTCAGCAAGTCCTTGCATTCATGTCTACTGTAACATTACGTTGAATCATGGTTCACTGACATGATGCTGAACATGGTTTGTTCTGGTGTATGCTAAACTATGTTCCAAACATCATCCACTAATATCATTAACAGTAATTCTGGGGAAGGATGGTTCTGTTATTAGGAGGCTCATCGAGGAATGGGGAAATCTGAGTTTGCTTGGCTGCTCTGCTAGGCTTCCTATATGTCACCTTGGATGAGTCACTTGAGGTGCCATCAGTTATGGTGCTGAAATTCCATTTTTAGGTCTCACTGTGATCCACAAAACTCCTCCTTACCTGCTGCCTGCGGCCTAACCCCTTTAGTGGTTAAATTCACTTAGCGTCTAAGTTTTTGTAGTAAAAATTCCCTACGCTTTTATGTGTTTGCATCTGTCTGGACATGTGCTCTGCTGCCTTCCTCTAGGCACCTATGAGTCTATCTGTCTTCTAAGCCCCAAGGCAATCTGCAAGCCAGAGAATAAAGGCCTTTGGCCACCCCTGAGTTTTGTGTGGCTGGGGGAAATGTGGGAGGCATGCTCAGAGGCTGCTTACCAGATCAGGCCCCCCTGAGGTGAGTTCACACAAAAGACCAGGGGCAAAGGGTGGAGACAGAGGTGCTATCCCATAATTTCCAGCCTCCTGGATGAGGCACTCACTCAGAATTTGGAAGACCTCTCAAATCAAGTCCCTCCTCCCTGGAGGAGAAGGGGTTGAAACAGAGGTCAGCCATGCTTTGATGACTATCTTAACCACAAGGCTATGATTAGGATAACTTTCTCTAGCCCAATAATATTTAATCAGATAATTATTGAGTTCAAGTGGAACGACTTTGAGGAAGAGATTGAGGGAAACTCATATCAGAATCAGAATTAGTCTATAGCTTAGTTAAAAAGTAATGGCCAACTATACCAGTTGCACATCTTTTTCTTTTTTCCCTGTGTGAATAGTCAAACATACTTAGTTAGCAATACAAACAAGGAGTCCTGTGGCACTTTTAAAGACTAACAAATTTCTTTTTCACATTAGCTTTAGTGAGAGAACATTCCACTTCATCAAATGCTTTGAAGATGGGGGAACTCAAAGTGTCTGATGAAGTGGGATTTTCGTCCACGAAAGGCCATGTGATAGAGAAATACATTAGTCTTTAAGTGCCACAGGATTCATTGTTTAGTTTGTTGAATAAGATTAACACAGCTACCCCTTTGGAACTTAATTTGGAATGACAGGGAGGAAAAGTTAAACCTTGAAACTTCACAGTTAAATATTCAACCAAATTACTGAGTTTATATACCAAGGCAGAACTAGGTGATCAAGGACCTGTTATAATCTTTATTTGAAACAGAATGGCTATTCTGTTTAGTGTCAGTATGGCAAGAGATCTGACAGTGAAGCTAAATGCCTAAATTCTCTGTTTCTCTAAGGGTAATTTCATCATCATTCAAAATTGTAATAGTGCTAAAACTAATTAAAAGATGTGGGACGTTTGACTGACAGATGTGCACATCTAAAGATTTCAGTCCTCCATTTGTCAGCAACTTTGCTTCTGGTAACCCTTCCCTTGTATACAGATCCTGATCCTCTGGGCAAGACAGCTCTTGGTTTCCCATGTCAAGTAGTGAATTTTTCTCTTGATTGTGCTGGCATTGTTTTTTAGGGAAGAGTAGGCAATGCATAAGGTTCTCATTAGTACAGAAAACAGAACCACCTGTGGATGTCATGAATGACTTGCTAGCTCAACGTAGCAGCAAATAAGCGTGTGATGGATCATTCTGGGCCAACAGATCCCCCTCCATTACTCAGAAGGAGCAAATATTCACAAATGCTGCATGAAATCTGGCCTAACATACCCGAAGAAAGGGAGCAGTGGCTATGTTATGGGGTCTTTACTTTTTCTACACCAGTGGATGCTCCTCCTGGGCGCAACACAGCTTTGGGGTATTGTGCACCTGTCCTGTTGGAGTGGAGCAGAGTCAAATCGCTCTTCAACATGATAGTTACCCCTTTGAACCAAGTGGTTAGCCAAATTTGGGTTGTTGTGGGTTGTTCCAGTTAGGGGACAAATTGATGGGTACAGTCAAGTAATTTTTGATGCCATCTTTGTGTATTTACAAATACTCCTTCTATGTACATAATGTCTTGTTGCTCTGAAAACAGTTGCAATCAAACTGCGGGAGACCGTTTCTTTGCTGCTGTCCAAACCTGTCTTTCCATCTAGCATTCTGTGCCCAAATAACTCTCTCTCTGTCTCAACTCTCTATCAGGACCCCATTACCATTTCTGCTACTGTCTGCTAGTCTGCTTCTGGGTCTCTGTCTTCCTTCTCATGCTCTCCAACACACCCTTACCAAAACAAGTCCACCACAGTGTAGCTGTAAGTTCTGAAAGGCCTTGGATGTGTCTTTCTTTCTTTTTTTCTTTTTTTTTTTAGACTGGAGATGTGAGCCTGTGTACGGGATGGAGGCCATTTAATTGTTTTGGCCATATGATTAGAATGGTTTCCTTGCATTTATCCTGAATGAAAAGCGGTGGTTACACTCGAACTGTAGTAACAGGGCCAGTGTTCTGGGGCCCCTAAAAGTAGAATAATGGGGTGGAGCGCAGCCTTGTAGAGTTCCAGTGTGTTCCCCCTTACTACCCCTATGCAAACACTTCTCCCACGCACTCTGCTCCTAGCCAGTCCGGCAGCCCTACCCTGGCACCATGCACTCTCTACCCACCCCCACCTCAGAGTCACTGCTCCTGGCTGTGCTGCTGCTGCAGCTTGCGCTGCCACTTGGAGAGCCCAAAGGGGAAGCACAAGGTGCTTCACCAGGGGGAGGTGGTGGTGGGTGTGGTGAACTGGAGACCACGGGTGGGAATGGAGGGGTCTGGAGCAGCGTGAGTTGCTGGAGCAAGGGGTCAGGCTGGTGAGCTGGGGAGAGGTGGAGCAGGACATGGGGACAAGGAGACTGGGTGGGGCCTGAGTGATGGTGGAGGGTACTATGAAGGGCTGGAGTGGGGACCAGGTGGAGGGCTGGGGAGGGATGGAGGGTGTTGGAGGGCTGGAGTGGGGGCTAGGGACAGAGGGGGCTGGAGAGGTGTGGAGGGGGTTGTGCGGGCTGAAGGGGGTGTTATGGGGGAATGGAGACAAGGGGACTGAAGGGGGCTGGAGAGGTGTGGAGGGGGTGGGGGGTGAAGTGAAGATGTGGGAACAGGTGGGTGGGGGATTAGGAGGGCTGGTGTGGGGACTTGGGGGGAGCTTCAGGAATGGGGATGGGGGCTGAGGAGGGCATGGGGAAGAAGGGGTCTGATGTGGGCACTAGTGGACAAGGTTGGGGTGATGTTGTGGATTGGAGGCTGTGCTTCATTTGTGAGGAAAGAGCTGGTGAGGCTCAAAAATGCCTACCTGAGCTGGGGCCCACACATGCATGATGGGGGCCTGGAGATTAGGAGGGTATCAGGGACCATCAAATTATACTTTAACCACTACATAGTAACAAGGTATAACCCAACCTGCAACAATATGTTCCTGTTGGACAATGGCAGATTTCCCAAGGATCACGTTAATGTTGCTCCAGACAGAGGAAGCTAGGAAGAGGAGCTTCTCTGTGGATGAGTGCATGCGTATGTGCGTGCGTGTGTCTATGTGAGAGAGAGAGGACAGTTTTTGTGCTGCTTTTCCAGTATAGTTAAACGAGTGCAGCCTGTTACTGTACACACGTATATCAACAGTTAAAGGTGCTTATATTAGTAAAGCTTATTCCCAAAAGGCGCTCCTGTAGAGAAATATGTTATGCTAGCGTAAATATCTTTATCTGTTTCTAAACTATTTCAGAGGTCGAAACAGTATGTATAGATCTGTCCTAAACTGGAGTCCAGGAAAATCCATAAAGGAAAGTTAAATAGCTCAGAGTTATGAAAGTCTTTCACTTCTACCTTTGATGATTTTTCAGATCTGACCTAAGTTAGTAGTGTCTGAATGTTGGTATCAGTTGCTTGTTGTTTAGTCGTATGCGTGTACTGGTGGGTGGTTTAATGCAGTGCTGTTGAAAGTGGACAGAGGTTCAAAATAGGTTCTAATTGACAGTTTCACCAGAGAGGTCAAAGACTAAAAAAAGTCATGGAGTCTGAAACGAACAGTTTCGGATGGCCCTGCCCAAGCAAGGCTGAGAGACAACATTGGTCACAAAATGGCACCACAGGGGCTCGAACAGGAATCCAGTCTAGTTCTCCAACGAAGTTTAAGGCCAGCTTTGTATGCATCCTTCTGGGCTGTACTGTATGTTCCTCAGTGGCAACTGAGGAGCATGGCTATTATTCACAGGCTTTTTATTTCAGGTATGTACTCTTCAAAATATGACTTAGAATAATGAAGTCCTTAGTGAAGGTGGTGCATGGATGAATTCTCCAGCTCCATTTGACAAGGGCTGCTCTCTCAAGATAAATAGAAACTTCACTTCCCTTCAAGACGGTATTAGAGCTGTAGACTTACATCACTGCATTTCTTCCCTCAAGAACTTAAAAGGGAGTTAACAAGATAATTATTTGTTCTGCTTCTTAGTTTTTAGGAATAGAAGGAACTATTAGTGGTTCACTGGAGGTTTGACTTGGAAGAAACAATTTGTTGACAACTCAAGTTTCTTTTATTCAGATGTGACAGGGTTCCTTCCATTGATTGATCAACATCAGCTTTTCTAAAAGAGATCCAATCAGGAAATGCTGACATTTATAAGAAGCCAAGGCGGTCCAGTCAGAACACAAGCTGTGCTTCATGAATTGTTAGAGAAACAGGGCCTCAGTTTTGTAATTTCACATGCATGACTGCCCACGTACCCCAAGATTATAAATCATTGTATGCAAATTTCTTGACATATTCAGTTATGCCCTCAAAATTTTAGCAGTTTAAACAATTGAAGGTCACCCACTCGAAGCCTTTTCCTGAGGGGGTTCTCTGTTTTGCCATACAAAGCTCTGTGATCTTTTCACAATGAAAACTATTGTGTCTACTCAGGGGAGGGATAAAACTGAGTACTTAAGTAGAGCTTGAATAAAAGGTGGAGCTGAAGTGTACTTAGAACATATGGATACCTTCAGGAGGTCTTTTTAAGGTCCTCTGAAGACATAAGGCCACCTGTGGAGAAGGAGTGTTGTCCAGTGAGTGTAGCATTAGCCTAGGAGTCAAGAGAACTTGGCATTACCTTTGAGAAAGTTTCTGTCTTCATTTCCTGCTCTGTAAACTGGGGATACTTACACCTACCAATCTGTGTAAAGTGCTTTGGGAGCTGTGAGAAAGTGCTTGGTAGTGGGCACATTTTAATAGCAATAAGTAAGGTCTCTTGTACAAAAGGTTCACTCGAATAATACTATTATTGGATACTTGACCATAACATTTGCATGCAATCCAAATTGAACTGTGTGCTCTTTAGCAAGTAAAGATTTGCCTCAAGTTGGTTTCTTCCTGTTTTCAAGGTTTGACCTTTATTTTATTGAGCCTTATTTTCTGCAGTGCTGTTTCTCAGGCTGTATTAGCCAATTTGCAGCCAACTCACTGTAGCACCTGTATTTATCATGCACTTAAAAGATGCTGAGTTGGCAAGAATACACACAGGAATGTCAGAGAGACCTGAGAGAATGTATCCAATGTAGAAAGCTTAGGAAAAACACATGTCTTTTGTTCTTGTGCCATTTGGAAAGGTTATCCAGAAAGCTTCTTTGCAGGACATATTATTCTAAAGGGTAGGTACAGCTCGGCTCCACCTCCTCTCTTCCAGGAATGGAAAGATGAGCATAGGTTTGAGTCTGACATGGAACATGTGGGAGTAAGACATCATGTTCCAGTGGCTATATGCCTGACTGAACTTCATCAAGGGAGGGAAAAGCAATGATACAAAGAGCTTCCTTTATTTAAAAAAAAAAAAAAAAAAAGGCTAGTTGTGATTACAGTAACTATGAAATCTGTTGGTTTAAACTTCAGTGGCAGTTTGGCTCAATTCAGGCAAAATCAACTTGAGCGAAACTACTGAGAATCAATCCGGGCTGGCATCTTTTATGTCTTTCTAAGCAGAACAGGGAAACAGTAATTAAACATCAATTGTGATATCAAATGGGGTTAAAATACAGAGGCCCCTTTCACACACACAGTGCATCCAGGAAGTACACAGTAACATGTCTCAGTGCTCTGCATCAGACTGGATCACTTACTCGTTTTATGCAGTCAGAAGCTGACCTAAGGAGTCTTTGAGTGTTCCTGTTCAACAAGGAAGCAAGAAATGACAGCCCTATTCTAGCTAACTTACTGTGATTATACACACGTACAAAAGAAATTCAAGTGTCATCTTCACCCTTCTCATGGGAAAAATTTAGATTCACCTTTAAGGATGGATTAGATGGCACCTTATCTCTATTTACAGACCCATTGAGTCACAGACTGGGGAGGCGGGTGGAGTGATGGCTTGTCACCCAACTTCAGTTAATTTTGGTACTCCCCACAACACAGCAATTGGATTCTGCCCTCCCCTCCATCCACAACTGATGCAGACCTGTCCATGCACACCTATTAATTACTGATGCAAATTCCACACATATTGGATCCACTCCACAGTCTGAACAGACCAACCCACCCAATGATAGACTCCATATATTACAGGTCTTGCCCACTTACTGAGCCTCACCCCACAATGCTTGCTGGGCCACAGGCTGAAAACCCTTGGGTTAGACTTATTTCTCTAGCATTCCTTCATTGTGAGGAGGAAAGGGTTAGTTCTGTTGTACAAGTTTGATCATTTTCCTTCTCTTTGACAAAACAGATACAAGGGAGACAAGAGAGGACACTAAATGGGTTGGAAATTCAGCTTTTGTTGCTGTTTTTGGAGTACAAGGTGACTAGATGGTCATGGGAGAAAAGCTGTGGTAGCTGGTTCTGTGGCATGTTTCTGCAGTCTGAGATGTCATCTGAATGGTCTGGTAAGGGCCTTCTCCTTCACTGATCTTCCTCAGACTGAGTAGAAATAGATAGGCCATCTCATCTTGTGGTGGTGGTGGCCAGGAGGTACACCTGGTTTCAGGATCAGGTGAAAAGCCCCTACAGAGTGGGAAGGGAAAGGATGCAGTGAGGATCATAAAGGACCATGCAAGGAAAGAGAAGACCATGAGATCTTATGTATATGGCAGAAATCCTCACTTGTTCAGAGGCCTTCGTTGATGTGTTGAGGTCTGGATATCATGATGACCCTTCAGGCTCATGAAGAAAGTATAGGATCAGGAGTAAAGCAGGGAGGCCTGTCAGGCTTCCTCATGGAAATCGCCCAATAATGCTATTCCAATTCTATCCTCCCCGCCCCCGACCCCAATACTTCTCTTTATGGACTCCAAAAAGAGATGATGGGCCAAAGAAACCTGTCACAGTTCCTTATTTAATTGCACTTCTGACTGCTTTGGGGTCACTGTGTGGGCTCCCCCTTCAGGTCTCTTGTCACTAGATGTCACCTTTCTTAGAATACAAGTCTGCAGTTCTGCCCTCCTGACTGAGTATTTAGGTTGCAGACACTGGAATTTCACTTTGATCACCTAAACAGAACTGACTTCAGTTCAGCACCTGCAGTCCTGTTCTCCCAGGGGCAATGAAAATGTCATTCAGTGACAAGCCAACTTTAGAAAGTCATATGCTCCTGATTCAGAACAAAAGCATTATAGAGGAAATGCATGCCTGATTACCCAGTGGTCACCCAGTCTCCACAAGACCTTGGCAGGGTTTTAAGTACTTCAATTCTCTGCCTATGGTATTTGTTTCAGCACTGGAGACTGACCTTAATAACTCACCAGTCTCTTTACTTCTTGCATGCTTAGCAAAGCCTGAAAGATGCATTTAACAATAGTCTTTGAATATTCTCTTTCCAAAGCTTTGGTCATAAGTCCATCCCTTCATTATTTTGTCCGCCACAGACCTTGTTTCCAGTAAACCCACTTTGATACATTCATTTCTGGTTTTATTTTACTTTTGTTTAGCAGGCATACAACCCAAGGACTGTATTGAGAGTATGAGGAGGGCTTTTTTTGTTATGACTAATCCAGTTGTTCTGTCTCCCTTTCAACCCTTTCTCCATCCATACTTACTGTGATAAGAGGCTTGGAAAGTAGGTTTGTGAAAGGTTCAGACCTGTTAGGCCCCCATCATTACAACACAATTTGGAAGGATTTTTAAAAGGTGGTTTTCAATAAAATATTTCTGTAATTGATTTAGCTCACTGTTCTACTTATTTATATCATGATATGCAGTTTCCTATGAGCAGTACCTATTCTTCTCTTGTTGAGATAGTGCCAGCCAGTCACAGGTTAGGGGGTTAATGACATATGCCACTAGGGAATCTGATGGGAATGGGACTTGTCTGCTGCTGGATACACCTGTGTCCGATCTAGAATTATTACTACAGATGCCATTCTTAAACTGGAAAACAGTGACGTTAAACAGAAACATTAGCAGTTTTCTTAACGCCACTTCCATAAGCTGTGACTGGCCTGGGATGGCATGATTTTGAAGCTTCTTGTTGCCTGCTCATCAATTGTGAATTGCAGCTGTAAATTGTAATACTCCAATCTTTCCTCAGGCTAGCTGAGACCTGGCTAGAACAGGCAGCTGCTGGTGTGCTGGTATAAACCCTCAAGCCAAGTTTCCCCAGCTGTGTCAGCACAAGAGGCTCTGTTAGCACTGAAAAGTCAACAATGACATGTAAAAATGTGCCAGCTAACCCTGGAAAGAGAGTCTGTGGTCCACCTGTAGACAACTGACCAGCCAACATATTATTCCATGAAGCACAGTTAGTAGTTGGTTTACTTAGCAGGAAAACACTGGGAAAGGGGATAGTTGAGAAAGCAGTCAGTGATGGTGGAACCAGAGGAGGAGGAATAACGGGTGATGTGGGGGAGATCAGGAAAGGGGAGATGGCATTTAAAGATTGTGGCAGAGTTAACAGTGAATGTTCCTAACATAAAGAAATGGGGTGGCCAAGTCAAGAGGGGGAAGATCTGGGAAGACAAAGAGGTAGGATGGGGCCCCATGGATGGAGGCAGGGAAAAGACAGAGAAAGAGGAAAGCATGCAAAAAGACAAGAAGAATAATAGCCAAAACTGACTCCTTCCTCTCAGGGGAAAATGTTCAGGTTTGCTGCAGTCTAGCAGGGACAAGGCAGTCACCATCAGTTGACTTTTCCTGGGTTAAACATGCAATAGAAATGACCACTTTGTTTATCCAAATTCCCCAAAAAATGAAATATCCACCAAGCAGACAGTATACAAACAATTTTTATTTAATATTTTGGTAATAAAGTGATCCATCTTAAAAATGACCACAAAAATTACCTATTTAAGAATTGTGTAATTCCATATGAGTATTCATAAGCTTGACATTTTACAAGGATTGCATGATGCACATATTTGACCAGCATGTATATATGTGTATCACCTGATCATAGACCTCCATACAAATCCATTTCAACTGTCTGAATAGCCAGCTAGGTAGTTTAAAGCTTTTGGGAGGAGTATAAAATTACAAAAAAAGGTATTTTCATTGAAATACAAAACAATCATCCTTGAAATAGAATAACTATTCTGTTGAAGATTACAGACTTTTTTAATGCACATATTTTAAAAGTGTGAGTGAAAAATGTGCTAGCATTTGATCTAATGTAGATCTGAGTTTGAGTTCAGCATTTCACAGATAAGCTAAGTTCTGGGATAGCAAAGATTTGTATGCAATCCACAAAATACCCGAAGGATAACCTTTTTAGATTTAAAAAAGCCTGTGATTGTAATACTTAAGTTTTGGAAAACATGGACATAGAATCCACACAAAATCAGAGATTTTAAATAGCTCAGTCAGGTATGTGGAAGTGGAAGCTAGGACAGATGACTAAGGAGGCATATAAAGACAT
>ML681972.1:8963231-9021038 GCA_007922195.1 Podocnemis expansa
CCTCGTGGGGTCCCTTCCAACCCTATGATTCTATGATTCTATGTCACTTCTACCTGGGTTTGGGGCAATGCTTTTAAGATCCTGATACAGACTCCTTTGAAATCAATGGCAAAATTCCTATGTCCTTCAGTGTGGCACCATAGTTAGGCATTCAGTGCTGCTCCCATCAAACACCATTGTGAGTTTTGCCATTGTTTATCAGTAGGGTAGGATTGCCTATAATGTAGGGCTCAGTCTTTCAAATTCTTATTCATGTGAACAGTCCTTGCGCTGTCAAGTAGTTCTGTGGCTTTCATGTTTATAGCACAAGGGCCATTTTGCTAGATACCACTTTGCTAGACTTTGCAAGGGTCTATGCACCTGAAGCAATATGCTGAGTGCCCTTAACTGCTGTGGATTTCACTTAGAGTTCAGGGTGGCTTATGTCTCACAGGAGGTGCCCAACACTTCTGTAGGGTCTGCACTTTTACATATTAAAAAAGCAGTTCTCTTAGTGTTGTTCATTATTTTATGCAAACATTACACAGCAGTGAAAAACTTCTTGTGTATACTTAACAGCAGACCACACGGCTCCTTATTTAAAATTTTTGAAGTATTTTGTGAAATTATGTAAACTACAAAGAGCTCCAATTAATTTATGGGCCCTATCAGGATAACTCTCAATATTTTAGGTTCTGTGTCCTTATTGAAAGTAGATCACAGTAATAATACATGATCGGCTATCATGGGCACAATTTTAACTGACGCTAAGAAAACGATTATGAAATACAACTGTATCTATTGTACACATTATTTAATCTCAGCGGCACAAAAATTCTAAGATAAAAGTCTTCCTGCAAACCTATGTGAATTTCAGTGGGACTCCTCTTGCAATTTTGTTAGGGTGTCCCTCAGGATCGGCAGGATCAGGCACAAGCTTTTAGCAGAGAAAATAAACATAAACGGTCAACTAAAAGGTCATCCTTTAAAAGAGTTTTCCTAATTAAAATACCTCTTTTTTTTCCTTTGACCAATACCTTTGCTTCTGCTTATGAATAAATTAATGGCTTATACATTGTATCTATGATTTGGTGACGTACCAATTTTAATCTTTCTGCGTGAGATGTAATGAAATATTTCAGTGCATTCCATTTGCTCACATAGATTATGCAATACATTTCAAAATTCAGTTGTGCTTATAAAGAAGTCTGTTTTTATAATCACACTTTAAATACTTTGGAACATTAAAGGCAAGACTTTAGCTTGGCATTTTACCAAAATTCATTTGAAAGTTTATCGTCAAGGCATTGAAGCACATCCCAGCGCATGTCCCAGGACACACCAGGAGCCTGTGGCAGTTCCCTGCTCTGTCATGCCTGCAGAATATGGTTTCGACAATCTTGGTAACTCACTCTCTCTCACTCTCTCTCCAGACAAGATTTAACTCTGGGATGGAGAATCTTTGAGGGCAAATTAGGGCTCAGAGTGCTGCAATGAGATGTGGAAACTGTTGTGCAAGCAGTGGCTGAGACACCTCATCCAGGGATAGAGAGTTAAAATAACTTTTCTTCTTCCCTGTTCACCAAAAATATACTTTCCAATGGTGAATCTTGGCCTGCATTTCAGCATTTGATGTATTTAGAAGGCTCCTTTCTCCTTCTGAAATTAAAAAAGACTTGCTTAATGCTTGAGCAATTCCACTTTCCAGTACATTACAAAAAGCTCAGCAGAGCAGCACATTATTATTTACTTGAAGTCTTCAGAGAGGTGGTTGCATCCTTGTATGTTTTATTCAGATGTCAATGTTCATAAATCTGCTGACAGGTGACTTTCACTAGCTGTTTTTTCTGCTTACAATCTTTGGACTGCTTTATCTAGCAAATCCATACTATCCCTAAGAGTGACATTAACTGTAAATGGCTTAGGTTTAATGGTCAACCCATAAGTAAAGTCCATCTTAGAGTCCTCTTTTGGATTAGCAATAAAATTGCATTGGTGTACCAGTATGGAGGTAAAGAGGAAGAGCTGCATCTTGGATAGCTCCTCTCCAATGCACCTACGTTTACCCAATGAAAAAATCATCACATTGCTAGTAAGATCTTTGTTAATGAATCCATTTTCATCCAGGAATCTTGCTGGATCGAAATCCTCCGGATTGGACCATTTTTCCGGGTCATGATTGACTGACCACTGATTGATAAATATGACTGTATCTTTGGGAATGAGGTAGCCCATTATGGAAGTGTCAACGGTGGTGGCATGTGGAATTGTGACCGGCACAAAGCTGCTAAAACGCAAGGATTCATAAAGGAAAGCCACAACATAAGGCAAATGAGGCTGATCTTCTGCACAGGGCAAGCGATCTCTGCCAACAATCCTATCCACTTCTTCTTGCATTTTAGCCTGCACCTTTGGATACCTGTTGGGATTTTTAAATAAATAAATAAATAAATAAATACACACAAACACATGCCATCAATGCAAATGCAATATACATTTTCAAACAATGGATTTGTTTTTAAGAGAGCCCTATTTAACTAGAACCTCTTTAAATGTCTGACAATATTTGTCCAAAAAATGCAGTTTTGTCAACGTAAAACACTTCTTGGGAGCATGTCAATTATGACAAGTTTTAATGGGAGAAAGTCAAAATGATTTGTTTTGATACAGCTGCAGTTTACTTTGGACTGCTATATTCAAATTAGTGTTTTCTATTATATTTAAAATGTAGTGTCCTATTTTAATACAATATAAAAAGTTGAAAGAAAATTAATTGAAATGGCACTCAGTTATTTGTTACAATGCTATTTAAATGAATTTTTTTTCTGAATTTTTTGTATGAAATTCTGCAATTTGAGCTTTTCTTTCCAGACATGGATTACTTAAAAAAAAAGTAGACATTACCAACAAAATGGAAATGCTGGCTTTTGACCAGCTCTCTATAACCTTAAATCCATTTGCCACAGGTGTTTGAATTAACATATGTCAGAACACAGGTATGAAAGCTGTAGGTAGTGTTGTTCTTTTAAAATTGAAACAAATATTTATCAGATAAATAATTAAGACTTCATGAGCACTGATCTTTAAGTCTGTGGATATTTACTATGACTTATTGAAAATACTTCTTCTTGGGACTACATTGAATCACTATAAAAAATTATTCCAAATTTGTTATACAGACTTTTGAAAAGGATCTCAAAGCAAGAGAGATTATAAAAATAAATAAATAAATAAACAAGCAAAAACCTCTTACGGATAAAATACAGGCTGATCATGATTTTCTTTTAACCCTCACTTTTTTCCTCTCAAAAAGCAATACTGCTCTGTCTTCCAACATCAAGAAAATTATAGAAGTCTGATTTTTAACTTGTCAAGTTTGGGCTCTTCCTGTCCCTTTCTCTACCCCTATCACAGTATTTCTAAATGAGAGACAACATGGGAGAGAAAATATCTTTTACTGTACCAACTTCTGTTGGTAAGAGATAAGCTTTCAAGCTCAACAGAGCTCCTCCTCAGGTCTGGAAAAGCTGCTGAGTGCGTCACAGATAATACAAGATCAAACAGATAGAAAATACACTACTTATGTTAAAGGACCATTCAAAATGAAGTGACCTTCAAAACACCTCTGTAATTATAGGACAAAAAGGGGGGTAGTGAGTAACAGATTTTTGTAGTGAGCCATAAATCCTATGTCTTTATTAAGACCATGATTTTTAGTCACTAGCAAAGTTATGAATTTAAGCTCCCAGGCTTTTTTTTTTTTAAGTACTGTGCAAGTTTGCTTTGAGAATGAGTACTGAGAGGTCAGATACAGAGTAACTGCTTCGTGAAATTCCAAAGGAGCAGCCGTGTTAGTCTAGTAAAGCAAAAAAAACCCCAAGGAGTCTTGTGGCACTGGCCCAGGCCACGCCCACTTCGTCAGGCACTTTGAAGCTCTTCGAAGTGTCTGCTGAAGTGGGATTTTCTCCCACGAAAGCACATGAGATAAATAAATGTGTTAATCTTTAAGGCTACGTACACACACAAACTGCTTGTTTCGAAACAAGCCGTTTTGAAACAAGCCGTTTCAAAATAATGTGTTATTTCGAAACACCTTATTTCGAAAGACAAAAAAGTGTCTTCGAAATAAGGGAAACGAATAGCATGTCCACAGTGTGGACATGCTATTTTGCTTCGAGGGGGTCTGCAGACCCTGGCGGGCTGAAGCAGAGCCTGGAGCCTCACCCTGCTGGGGTCTGCTGACCCCAGCGGGGTGAAGCGTAGCCTGGCGCCTCACCCCACCGGGGTCTGCAGCCCCTGCCTCCTGGCTGCGGCTCACCCCGCGGGGTCTGCAGTCCCCTCTGCTGGCCAGGGGACACCCCTCAGCACCCTGGCTAGGGTTCTGAGGGTTCCCTGGCCAGGGTGCTGAGGGGGTGGCCCTTCCTCCCAGGGTGCTAAGCACCCTGGGACGAAGGTCAAATGTTGTTTTGGAAGTTTGTTCCAAAACAACATGTCCCCACGGGGTTGTTTCAAAACCACTGGTTTTGAAACAACCTTGTTTCGAAATGGAAGTAGAATCATAGAATCCTAGAATCCTAGGGTTGGAAGGGACCTCATAGGTCATCTAGTCCAACCCCCTGCCAGAGGCAGGACCACTCCCACTAAACCATCCCAGTCATGGTTTTGTCCAGCCGGGCCTTAAACACCTCCAAAGATTGAGACTCCACCGTCTCCCTTGGCAGCTCATTCCAATGCTTCACCACTCGCCTAGTAAAAAAGTTTTTTCTAATATCCAGCCTCGACCTCCCTAACCGCAACTTGAGACCATTGCTCCTCGTTCTGTCCTCTGTTATCACCGAGAACAGTCGAGCTCCATCTTCCTTAGAGCATCCCTTCAAGTAGTTGAAGGTTGCTATCAAATCCCCCCTCAATCTTCTCTTCTGCAGACTAAATAAGCCTAATGCTTTCAGTCTATCCTCATAGGGCTTGTGCTCCAGCCCTTTAATCATTTTGGTTGCCCTCCTCTGTTGTTTCGAAATAAGAAGCCTGTGTGAACACACCCTAAGTGTCACAAGACTCCTTGCTTTATTTTGCTTTGTGAAATGTATGTCTGCACGGTGAAAAAACTAAAAAGTAAAGTACCCCAGTTAGAGTGCTGAACATGTTACTTAAACGTTGCAAATTCTACTTCTACCCTTAAGCTGTTAAATCTGTCTAGTTTTTAAGCAGCAGCTGAGTAGATGAACATAGGGAGACAATATCCACAGAAAGTGCAGATGATTAAGGAGAACACTGGGAGATCAAAAGGAGGGACACTGGTTTCTTGTGATTTAAAAGCCTCTTCCAACCAGAAGATTTTTGCAGAGTCCAATTATTTTCAGCAAGGTGAACATTATGGGTGCATTTCTGGTGCATTGGCTGCACATTTCTGCTGCATTGGCTGCATATGGGTGAACATTATAGGTGCATAGGCTGCCCAGTGACTCTACCTGTCTTAGTTTTGAAGTGTTTTTTTTTTTACACTAATCATGCAACCAAAATAAAGATGCACACATTATAGGAGCAATAACGTAACAGAGGGTTTGTAAACCAGTGCACAAGCACTTTATCTTGCTTAAGTAGATATTATCCAATTCCTATGATCTCTTTGATCTTGACCTGATAAAATCTGTTACTTTTGGGTTGGTTTTGTTTTCTTTTTGCCAGCCTCTCTCTTTTTATGCACCATTTACTGGAACCAGGGCATGCACTTAAGTCTGGGGTTCTTTTTAAATATCTTCTGTTTTTGGCCATTTTCCCAGAGCTTCTGTGTGGGTTAATCATAAACAACCAAGGTACTTCAGTGTCCACAAATACAGGATTCTTACCTTATGTTCACTTTCGACTAGAAACAAAAGGCTAACCACCAGACCGGTTCGGTTTGATGCTTGCACATCACTGGCAACTTAAGCATACGCCTCTAATAATGCTCCAATTTGTTCATGGCGCGTATTTAATACTGTAGATTTTGGTTGCAGGATTTGCTCCAACTTGTCTGTCTTATGTCACACAAAATGTTCTGGACAGCTAGACCTATTAGTTTATAAGCATTGTTTATTTTAGTTGGCTTTTATATATATGGAGCCTTTCCAACAGCTGCATTTAATTGGGTTTGAGGAACTGAAGTGGGTAAAGCAGCTGTGGAGATGGGTCCATAGACTTGCCATCTGATCGGTGACACAAGCTCACTGTCCTCTTTCAGAAGGATGGCTGGGGATGGAAGAAAACTGGGTTTGTGGGGAGGGAGCTGGATGAAATTGGCAAGGGGAACTTAAGTCTTAAACTAGCAGGCTGTAGGCATACCTGGATCTCAGAACCTGATATTAAACCTACCCTTCCCAAGGCACCAGAAAGCCCAGCGTGCCTGATCCGATCTTGCTCTCCAAGAGAGATCTGAACCAGTCTCTGCCTATGTAAATTATTTTAAGCCTTGCTGGAATCTCTTGCCTCAGACAGGGGGTTGCTCCCATGTTTCCCTAAGAGGTTTAGAGGGTTTTATTTTTTAAATAAAGTTGTGACAAGATTGTCACATTCTGCTCCCACAAGAAAGCCGGGAGGGGTGGGGCATGGGTCCTGGTGTGAAGAGATGGATTCAGTCAGGATGGGGTGGCGGCAGTGGCAGTGAAGAGGGAACGGGATCCTGCACTAACAGGGATTCTAAAGCTGTGGTCCCCAACCTCTTCCTCCCACAATCCCTCCAGTAATACACTGCAGTCATGCCCTCCCTAGGGTGGCAACCAAGCTGCGGCTGGGAGAGAAGCCATGGGCAGAGCAGGGCTAGGTCCCTCCCTGCCACCTCTGGGGACTGGCTCAGGCTCCACCATACCCCCTGCTTTGGGGACCACAGATCTACATTCATCCCCATCCATGGGAGGCATGATGAGCTAGCATGCATTCTGAGAGCGAGGCCCGTTTCTTACTAGCGCTCCTCAGGAGCTGTTTAATGCATTTATCCTCACCCATCTCTCATTATAACTAGAGCCCTGCAAATATGTGGCTATGCGCTTTAGATCTGCAGCTGCAGATACGACACAGATATCCACGGACCATTTCTTGCGGACACAGATTGGATAGGGATCCATCTTTGTATCGGTGCAGGGCTCGAATTATAACCCCGCCTTCTCAGTACCTCGCTTCTGCAGATGCAGAACTGAGGCCTGGGGAACTGGATTTCCCACTCATGGAGCAAGTCCTGCAGGTCTCTCCTAGCATCACCCCTGAGCACCCTGTCCTAGGCAGGGCTCCAGCTCAGGCCTGGAGGTGGCTGGGGAAAGAGCCTCAAGCTGCTTAGTTACAGCTGGTTTCTGAGCTCAAGGCAGGGCCCTCTCCCAGTGGTGGCTCTAGTGACCAGCGGCAGGGCTCCTAGGGTTTCTGCGTCCCAGGGATTTTCCCAACACCCCCCCGGAGCAGTGTTTCCCAACCAGTGTGCCATAGCACCGCGGTGTGCCGTTGGGTCTGAGCCAAGGGCATTGCTGCCCCGGGGAAGTACCTGGGGCACTGGCCCAGGCCACGCCCCCTGCCATGAGGCCACACCCCCGGCACGGGATGGGGCCGGCAGCGGCTGCGAGCGGCTGAGCCTTGGATCCCTGGGTGGGGATGGAGCTGCTGTGGCTGCGGGCGGCTGGGCCCTGGATCTCTGGCCCAATTGGGCTGGAGACTGGGAGATGCGGGTCCTGCCAGACTGGGGGCACTGGCGCTGGGATTCGGGGCACATGCCCCGTGTGCCCGGCACCAGCGATGCCCCTGGTCTGAGCAGGTGTGCCAGAAAATTTTTTGAAAAACTGCTCAAAGAGCTTTGGATTGGCTCATCAATATTCATGAGTTCATTTGGAAACTATAAGGTGGTGTGCCTCAAATTAATTAAAGATAGCAAGGCGTGCCATGGCACAGAAAATGTTGGGAATCGCTGCCCTGGAGACCCCCCCCCCCCGATTTCCATTCTGGGGGAGAACCCTGCTGTGTAGAGTCCTGCATGGATACAAATAAGTGGATTCGTATCCCACCTCATCTGCAAGAAATGGTCTGCGGCTATCCGTGTTGTATCCACGGATGTGGATATAATGTGGATAGCCGCGGATATCTACATATTTGCAGGACTCTAGCTCTGTGTGGATAAAAAATATGAGAATCTGTAGAAGATCTGCATCTACAAGAAATGGGCCACAGATATTCATGTTGTATCCGCAGATGTGGATATAATGCAGATATCTGCATATTTGCAGGGCTCTAGCTCCGTGCAGATAAAAATATGTGCATCTGCATCCACAAGAAATGGTCTGCAGATATCTGTGTTGTATCCATGGATGCAGATAGCCATGGATATCCGCATATTTACAGGGCTCTAGCTCTGTGCAGATAAAAATAGGTGGATCTGTATCTGATCTGCATCCGTCTGTGGATATCCGTGTTGTGTCTGTGGATGAGGATATAATGCGGATAGCCGTGGATATCTGCATATTTGCAGAGCTCTAGCTCCGCGCAGATAAAAATATGTGGATCCGTATCCGAGCTGCATCCGCAAGAAATGGTCCGCGGATATCCGTCTTGTATCCACGGATGCGGATAGAATGCGGATATCTGCATACTTGCAGGGCTCTAGCTCTGTGCAGATAAAAATATGTGCATCCATATCTGATCTGCAACCACAAAAAATGGTCTGTGGCTATCTGTGTTGTATCCACGGATGTGGATATAATGTGGATAGCCACAGATATCTGCATATTTACAGAGCTCTAGCTCTGTGCAGATAAAAAGAGGTGAATCCATATCTGATCTGCATCTGTCTGTGGATATCCGTGTTGTGTCTGCGGATGAGGATACATTGCAGATAGCCACGGATATCTGCAGGACTCTAGCTCCACGCAGATAAAAATATGTGGATCCGTATCTGCTCTGCATCCGCAAGAAATGGTCCGTGGATATCCGTCTTGTATCCATGGATGCGGATAGAATGCGGATATCTGCATACTTGCAGGGCTCTAGCTCTGTGCAGATAAAAATATGTGCATCCTTATCTGATCTGCATCCACAAGAAATGGTCTGTGGATATCCTTGAAGTATCCACGGATATCCGCATATTTACAGAGCTCTAGCTCTGTGCAGATAGAAATAGGTGAATCCATATCCGATCTGCATCCATCTGTGGATATCTGTGTTGTGTCTGCGGATGAGGATATAATGCGGATAGCCGCGGATATCTGCAGGGCTCTAGCTCCATGTAGATAAAAATATGCGACTCCGTATCTGCTCTGCATCCACAAGAAATGGCCCGCGGATGTGGACAGAATGCGGATATCTGCAGGCAGCGAGCTCTGTGCGCATAAAAATATGTGGATCCGCATCCAATCTGCATCCGCAGGAAATGGTCGGCGGATGCGGACAGAATGCGGATATCTGCAGGAAGCGAGCTCTGTGCAGATAAAAATACGTGGATCCGCATCCGCAGGAAATGGTCAGCGGATACCCCTGTTGCATCCGCATACGGGCGGATCCGCAGGGCTCTCCCCCCCGTCCCGAGGCGCGGCTCGGGGTGCACGCACCGGATGAGGAAGATGAGGAGCCACTGCAGGGCGGTGGAGAGGGTGTCCTGGCTGGCGCCGAAGATGTCGGTGACGGTGGCGGGCACGTGCTCGAGCGGCAGGCGGGGCTGCTGGCGCTGCAGGCGCAGGCAGGCGTCGAGCAGGTCGCGGGGGGCGGCCGAGGCGGGGCGGCGGCGGTGCTGCAGGAACTTGCCGCGCACGAAGGCGTAGAAGTCGCGGTTGAGCTGGCGGAAGGCGCGGAAGGCGGCGCGCACCGGGTTGGGGAAGCGGCAGAGCCAGGGCAGCGCGTCCACCAGGCTGCCGGCGCCCACCGTGCGGCCGAACTGCTCGTTGCGGCTCAGCAGGCGCAGGAACTCGGCGTCGCCGTGGCGGTAGCGGCGGCCGAAGCAGAGGGCGCTCATCACGTTGGCCACGGCCACCAGCAGCCCGGGCGCGGGGTCGAGGAAGGCGCCGCCCGCGCAGCCGCGCGCCAGCAGCCGGACCAGCGCGCGCGCCTCGCCCAGCACGTGGCGCTCCAGCGGGCGGGCGGCGGCGAAGGCGCGCAGGGCCGAGGTGGCCAGCCGCCGCTGCAGCCGCCACAGCTCGGAGTAGCCGCCGAAGGCCAGGCTGCGCCCGCCGGAGACCAGGCGGAAGGAGGGGAAGGGCGGGCGGCCGGCGAAGGCGGCGGCCTGGCGGAGCAGCGCCTGGCGGATGGCGCGCTCGCCGTTCAGCACCACCACGGGCCGGCTGCCCAGGCGCAGCTGGAAGACGTCGCCGTAGCGGCGGGCCAGGCGGGCGAAGGCCAGGTGCGGGGCGCGGCCCAGCTGAGCCACGTTGCCGATGACGGGCCACGGGAAGGGGCCCGGCGGCTGCGGGCGGCGGCGGCGGCGCGGCGGCGGGAGCAGGAGCCGGGCCAGGTGCAGGGCGGCCAGCAGCGCCAGGAGCAGCAGCAGGGCGCCGGAGGGGGCCGGGCTGCGGGGAGAAGCAGAGATCAGCCGGCCGCGGAGGAAAGGGGCCGCCCCCACCCCGCTTTGGGAGGAAGATGCGCCCGTCCTGCCGCGGTGCTCCCTTGCCGCCGCCTTTCAAACCCCGGGGGAGACTGACCTGCTGAGCGGCGCCTCCATGGGCAGCGGCGCGCAGGTGGCGGTGGCGGAGCGCGGGAAACGCCGCACGAGCGCGGCCACGTGCTGCCTCGCTCGCCCCGCGGCGGGGCTGGGCACGGCGAGGGGGAGCCCGGGGGTCCACGGGGCGCCCTGCACGCGGCGCTGCCCCTCGAGGCTTCGGCGCCACGGCCGCTCCGCCCTGCCCGAGGGCCGGGTGCTGAAGAGCGGCCGCCGCCGGCTCCTGGAGCGGAGCGACAGGTTCGGCCACGGGCTGCCCGGAGAAGCCGCTTGAAGGGCTGTGGGCGGGCGGGCGGCTGGGGCGGGAGGAAAAAACTCTTCATCTTCGGGGGGTTTATGAAGCTGAAACGTTTCCCCTCCTCTGCCTGTCGCCTCCCCGTTGCGTGCGGAGTTTGCATTGCGTGGTGGAAGCCTCCAGCCATCTCCTCCCCCACCTCTCCCTCCTCCCAAGTACCTGACTGACGGAGGCTTCAAGTCAAACAGCGACGAGCTGGGCGATGCAGCCGCCGGGAGAAATGGCTGGCAGGCGGGAAGCCGGGTTTCCAGCTTTGCTGCCTGTCGCAGGGAGCGGTTAGTTCCCAGAAGAGGTTTCTTTCCCCAGTGAGAGAGTTTACTCTGCGTTCCTGCTGGAATTTGCTCTCCCTCGAAAAGCTCTAGGTCACTCGGATGTCTCTGGCTGTTGGAGGCATGCAGGCTCTGCTGGGAGTCCCCTGCACCTCTCTTCCTTCCTTGGCTCGCCTCCTCTGGAGAGCGGGAATTTGTACCTCTGGCCGCTCCAGGGAAATCCAGTGTTTGGGCCCCATTGTGGTTGCAGTTAATGGGAGGTTTTGTTGTTGACTTGAAAGTAGCAGGAAGGATAGGGCTGTCACCACTCTCTTTGCCAAAGTGAAGGGAACAGCTCAGATGTTTCTTAAGACTCCTTCTCCGGTTCCATTAGCGTTTCACCACCCTTTCCCTATCTGTTTGTTTGTTTAAGGAGTGTTTAAGAAAGTGACAAATCTTTTCCATGTAAACATCAGATGAAATACAATAATCATGACAATGGTGAGATTTTGTCTCAAGTGGTACGGCGAGAAAGTCATCAGATCTCTCTATTTAACTTCCAGGGGAGTGCTTGTGTTAGTCTAGGTCAACAAAACAAACAAGGAGTCCCGTGGCACTTTTCAAGACTAACAAATAGATTTATCGCATGAGTTTTTGTGGAAGAAAATCCCAATAAATTTGTTAGTCTTGAAAAGTGCCACAGGACCCCTTGTTTGTTTTTTCTCTACTTAACTGTTACGGTATTGCAGACTGAGCCTATTACAGCATCGGAAACATGTCGTTTCTAATAATTTTATTAAGCTGAGTGAAATCTGATTACAAATCTAGCAGAGCAGACTCATCTACCACATGTTAATATTCAAAAACAAATGCACAGTTCCCCTTCACAGAGGTATATTTTCCAATATTATTGGGATGGTTTCCACAATTTATCTGAAGGATAATTTTCTAGACACACATTGACCAAGCTTGAGGGTTTAAGCACTAGAGTACATTTAGGATGTGTTCCATTCAGTCTTGATTCAAAATGGATTAGAGAAGCCATCAGAGGTACCTATAAGAATGAGTTTCTGCGTTTCGTTTCAACCCACTTTTCGAAGATTCATACACTCAAGCCACACAAAATTTGCCCCAGGCTAATAGAATAGTGTACAAAATGTTAGCGTGGCAACAGAGGGTGGAAAATTCATTTGGGTAGCAGCTACAGTTTCATGAGATAGAACCTGGCATGCATCTTGTCCAGCTGAGAAGCTCTTTTTATTTTTATTTTGCTTTACTATTTGTCCATTTTGTAACAAGCTAATTTTGGGTCTACAGCATTAAATCTCTGTTCATATTTCAAACATTTAAAAAACTGTTATCAACAAATGGCATTGGTAACACCCATTTCTGCCTATACCGCTGCTGTCAACTGAGTAATGACCTGACCCGATTTCCACTGAAGTCAATGCAAACTTTCCTGTTTATTTTCATGAGTCTGTTATCAAATCGTGTTTTGAATTGCGTTAAAACCTCTTTGAAATAGATACGTGTGAATGCAGCCTTCAGTTTGACATAACCGTAAGGATAAAGCTGCCACCTGGGACGAAAGGTGTATGTGAACGCATCCAGGGAGTTTTGTCATGTAATGTTCATGTTCATTGGTGTGGGCGTGTGCGATAGGGAAGAGAGAACATATGCAGACAGAGAGCATGCTGTCTGACCCAGTAAGAAACCTGCAAAGAGGTTTTTGGGTCAGAGGTGTAGGCTGAAAGAAGTGTTCTTGGTGTCCTGAGCAAAATAAGCAGTTTCCTGCTATTCAATTCCTTCTGCATTCAGAGAGACAGGAATTTGCATGGCTGTGTAAATAAACAGAACCTCTTCAAAGACGTACTACTACTGCTTTCAACTGGGACATTACCAGGGGACCCTCAAACTTTGACAGCTGATTGAGTCAAAAAGAGGCAACAGGTGCTATATCCCTGCCCTCTCTCCACCAAAAAATGACTTAATTAAGAAAAGGAAAATAGATGTTTTGCATCAGATTTTCAGGTCACCAAACTGCAGTGGTAGTGGACTGCAGAAAAGATTCCTGGAGACAAGGGTCACTCAGCAAGGATGCTTTGCTGCCTGCACTGTGTTCCAAAGGAGTAGCCATGGTAGTCTAGTTTAACAAAACAAATAAGGGGTCCTGTGGCACTTTTAAAGACTAACAGATTATTTATCACAGGAGTTTTCGTGGGAGAAAATCACACTTCGTTAGATACTTTAAAGATGGGGGAACTTACTGTCATCAAAATTTCTGACAAAGTGGGATTTTCTCCCACTGAAGTTCATGCTATAAATAAATTTGTTAGTCTTTAACAGTGCCACAGGACTCCTTGTTTGTTTTGTCTTCACCAAGGGACATACTACTGGGGACAAAGAACAAGAGCCTCCTGAACCGTCACAACAGGACACTGGAAACAGGCACTTGCAGAAAGCCATCCAGAGCACTTTCCAGTGGCATTTCCTGATTGCTGAATGCTTCATTTTGCAGCGTGAACACTTTGTAATATGGAACCTCCAGCTTCCATGGCCAGTACAACTTCTCACCATTGGTGGTCAGCACAAATTGAATGACGGACTTCTCTACTAAAACCATGAGCATTCATTCTTCAAGGTAAAAGATTTAAATCTGAAGGGATGAGTCCCTGTATTATTACAAGTCTAAGTATTTTTTTTTATTCTGTAATAAAATATCTATCGTCTCTGTCTGTTTTTCTTTGGCCTCTGAGAGAGACAAAGGATTCTGAAGAGTTCTGGTTGTTGGGTCCTACCATTATTCAGTGATTTGGGGAAAGAAAACAAGGCATAATTGGAAAAAAAGATATTATATTTGGTTCATATTTATATCTTGTAGGTGTCCCAACTATTCTACTCTGTTGTGTGCTGTATAAACATAAATAGCGAAGTCCTTGCCCAAAGTGTTGAGTGTTTAAACCCATTGTTGTGCAAATGGTATTTCAAATGCATGTAGTAAACACTCAGCCTGCCTTCCTAGAGCTTGATTTTAATGCCTTTGCTTTGTTTAGTCACACGTGCAAAGCTTGTGAAATATTGCCATTCTAACGATTAGTGTTTTACAAATGCAAGGTGTTGCAGTGTCAGGGTAACTACACCTATATTCCTCTGTTAAGGACATACACTCAGGGTTTTTGGCCCCCAGGGGTATAAAATTTTGTGGGGTCCCCATTCGGCCACCAGCCAGCAAGCCTGGGGGCAGGTAAGTGTTGTCTCTGACACACGGGGGGGGGGGGGGGGGGGAGGGGGGGCATACTGACATGGGCCTTCTCCCTACAGTGGTGGCAGCACACCATAGGAAGGGTCTGTGGGCCCATGTCCTACCTTTCTCCCCCACCCCCAGCAGCAGTGCCCTGCAGGGTCGGGGAGAGCCTGTGGGCCCATGTCCTGCTCTCTCCCTGCTGTGGGGGCAGTGAGGCGGCCATGACAGACTCTTTGTGGGTCCCTTGTGCCCAGGTCAGGCTTGGAGGACACCCTGGCTCTCTGCAAGCTGTGACACCTTGGGCAGTGGGGCTCCTGCTCTCACATTTCCCTGCAGCCTCCACTCCCTCAGCATGTGTTCCCTCCACTCACATCCACCTCTGGTCCAGCCTCCTCCTATCAGCCCCTAACCTCACTATCCCAGGATTCCCCTTCATCTCCTCATCAGCCTTCTGGCAACCCAATGCCCCTTGCCCTCCTCCCGTCCTGTCCTGCCCCCTTCATTCATGGCTGTCCCAGGGCCAATCAGCCTATGGGGGGCCCCCTGCCATCCCCCTTGCACTGAGGGCAGGGCTTGGGCTGGTCCAGAGGCCAGGCTCCACTTTCCTGCTCCACCTCTGGGCCAGCCCTCCCGCTCCCAGGGCAGAATAGCTGACCAAGGGGGAGGGCAGGAGAGCAGAGCCCGGCCTCTGGGCTGGCTGTTTTGCCCTGGGGGTGCAGCCGGCAGGCCCAGAGGCTTGGTTCCACGCTCCCACCCCACCCTGCTGCCTTCAGCTTCCTGCTGAAGACAGCGGGCTGGGGGAAAGCACTGCAGTAGGAAGGCAGCGGTGCAGGCCCTGTGCTGCCCTGCTGGTGGTGGGGAAGCGTGGGAGCCGTGGAACCATGGGGCCTGGGGCAGTTGCCCCACTTGCTCCTCCCGGGGTTAGCCCTGCCTTCCCCTCCTCCAGCACCTCGTACCCCTGTTCCCTCCCTCTTAACCCTGTGTTCCCACCCCACCCCTCTCCAGCCCACTTACAGCTCTGACTCCCAGGACTAGAGCCTGGCAGGCTTCATCCCACACCCTGCAAATGAAGGCAGTGGCAGTGTACAGTGGGAGGTGAGGGAATCAGTCAGCTCAGTTGAGAGCAGCCTGGGGCCAGGCCTCTCCCTGCAACTGGGGCGTGCGCCTGGGAGGCTACGCTATCTGGAGCACGGTGGTGAGAAGGTCTCTCCTACATTCCCTCGAAGAAGTGTCTAGCTGGGAGCAGGAACAGCCAGCTGGGGCTGGATTTTTAGGTTCCCCCTCTTAGGTGGAGCCCCAGGGCTTCAGCACCTATAGGACATGCATTGATCTGGCTCTTTGGAGTCATCACTTTGGAGCTTTAAGGTTGAACAGTTCCCTTCCTTGCAGTGTGGTATCCTCAGCAAGCCAGTCAGCCTACAGGCCAGTGCCTGTGTGTTGCTTTCTCTCCCAAAGTCTATGAGAAGTGTACTGCCAGCAGTGGCAAGCTACCATGCAGCTCTTTCTAAGCAAGCACGTAAATTTGTAAAGTAAAAGCACTATAGAAAAAACATGATAAAAACAATAAACAGATTTTAAGACACACTAAACATATTAGGAGTCACTCACGGGGATTTAACAGATCAAAGTCTTTCCAACCTTTCTATAAGGGTTGGATTCCCCATTGGGCAGAAGTCTCTTTGCTAGATGAGAAAGAAGGTCCTGTGTCAGTTTAAACTCGGTTTGTGTCAAAACTTTCTTTGGTGGTGTCTGGCGAATCTACTTTGAATCATTTGCAAACCTCCACCGGAGGTTGTACTTCCCTGGAGGGGTTTACATCTTGAGTGGTTCACCTTAATCACTCCCCATTGTTCTCAGTTCCTGATGGAGGTATGTTGATCCTCCCTTTCCAGAGCTGCATGCAGTCCTTCCCCCACTTCAGTACGTAAACCTTTCATAAACTTAATACACTACGACATCCAAATACAATGCATGTGATTGCAATATCTGTCACATAAGCCCCTTCGTGCTTGTCGTGGTCAAGAAATGAAGGCATCTCTAGGAGTTTTCTTCCCATGGCTCTATGCTGGGGTGGCCAAATGGTGACTTGTGAGCCACATGCAGCTCTTTTACAGTTGGTGCTGCATGTGATTTCCCCTGTCCCCCTCCCAGTCACCCACCCCTCATTCTCTTCCTACCAGACTGGGATGAAGATCTTGGAGCTTTTGCCCTTTGGCATGGTGATGGGGCTAGAGGATTCTGCTCAGCAGGGAGGAGGGTGTTGGGGAGTTAGTAAGTTGGGTCACCCCTGCTCTACGTCCTGTCCCCGAAACCCACAGGAGATTCTGATAGATTCCAAAACCAAAGACATGATTTGACCCACAGGGTTACTTGTAAGGCATCCAAAGAGCTGTAAAAAATGGGATATTGGTACCCAAAGACATGAAATCACTAACTCGTTTCCCTTAATTCTCCCTATCCTGCTTCATTTCCATTTTCTTACTTCCCTTTTTGCTACCTGTCTCGAGTCGGATACATCTGAATCTCATTTGGATGTTTGTTGCTAAGGCATGGTGTCACTGGGGACTCAGTTTTGGGGAACTGACTTCAAGAAAGTTTTTACTGGAGCCCATCCTGAAATTCAGTCAGTCAACTTGAATTGTTCCTAAGTCAAGAACTCAGAATCTGGGGCACTGAGAATGTGTGTTGGTCAAATTCAATAAACACTTAATAGAGACTAAAAAAGATGCAGCTGACTCAGGATGGGAAAGTGAATAGGTTTGAGAGTGCTAACACCTCTGCTTAACATGCAGAAGGGCCTGGGTTCAATTCCCAGGGGGTTGGACTCGATGATCTCATGAGGTCCCTTCCAGCCCTATGATTTGATTGATTGATTGAGAGAAAGAAAATAATGGTCTCTGGAAAAGGAGGTTGGTAACTTTGGGGTTAAGAGCAAGGCATTTAGAACTGATAGTTTAGGCTTACCTTGAGTAAAATTCCTGATTTAAATCAATGGCAGTGCATAATCAGAGGGCTTGCAGGACTGGGCTCAGAAAAACTGAAAAGCCATCAAATATCCTGATAATTCATTAGAGCAGCAGAGCGGTTCTCAACCACTGTGCTGCCACACAGCAATAAGTGTGTCACAAAGGAGATGGCTGAATTCAGCTGCTTCTTCGAGTGCTGCTTGGATGCATTCAGTATTAGGTGTCTCTGTGCCAGACCACTGGATTGGCTGGAAAAATTTTGTCCTAGCCTGTCAGAAGAGGGGAGGCGGCCACTGCCCTTCGCGGCCACCTGCAGCTACATATATGGCCGCCTCCCTGCCCGCTCCTCTGTTTCATTTCTTCAACCTTGCGCGTCAGATCTGGAACATCTGCTCCTTGCCATTGCAAGTGGCCTGTCCCTTGAGTTCAGCTTTTGCCAACTGGGAGAATCTACTGTGGAATTAGTTCCACGTCAAGAGCCTTCTGTTGTTCGACTGAAGCTTACAATCATGCCAGGGTTCAAACCCTGCGCTGAATGCAGCAAGGCCCCCCCCAGGGATGATCCCCACGGGAAGTGCCTCAGGTGCTTGGGCGAAGACCGCTTGGGCGAAGACCATGTGGTCTCGGCGTGTTCCATTTGTCTCTCCTTTAAACCCTGGACCATCAAGGAGAGGGAACAGCAACGCCACGCCCTAGCTTCGGAGGAGGCTCAGCACCCCTCACCTGAAGCCTCGGGTTTGAGCCTGGCTCCGAGATCCAGCTCTGCGCCTGTGCGGCACTGTGCCACCGGTGTCCACCGCCGCCGCACCACCTCGGTGCCGACCGTGGCACCAATCCGGCACCCCAGCACCCCGGCACTGACCCAGGTCAGCATCAGCCAGCCGGGCACCATTGGCACCGGGTTTACCCCGGCACTGAGCTGTGTCACCTCTGGTGCCAACGACCCAGCATAGCCCAGCCTCACCGTTGCTGACTTCACCTCAGCAATGACTAACCCCACCATCAGCACCACAGAGCCTGGTGCCGATGGAGCAGGAGTCCTCTCGCTGTGCTGCTCCTCCCAACTCCCCCTGCCCCACGCATGGTTAGAAGGGGCAAACCGGCTTTCTCGTCAAAGGCCTGGGCTCAAAAGGGACATTCACCCTCTCCCCCCGCTACGGAGGCCAGCGTTACCTCACTGCTGGCACAGGGCCGGGAATCCTGACCCCCATCCCCTGGTTCTAGCCCGGAAGCAGGGCCGTCCAGGGGCTCTAAACGGCCCTGGCGCCGAACAGTGTCCCCTTTCTGCTTCCGGGCACAGGAATGGTTCCCTGAGGGAACTCCATCCCCTCCCTGATGAATCCCCGGCACTGGAGGCCTTTACGGGAAACCTCTCAGCGCACTTTGACCTGCTGTGCAGAGCTACGGCCCACCTGGGCATGCAGGTGGAGACTCTGAGTCTTCCCCCTGATACCCTGTTTGGGTCAGCGTTTGCCGCCACGGAGCCTTTCACAATCCCACCCCATCCAAGCATATGGGATCTTGCACGCTCCCGGTGGCAATACCCATGCTCCGTCCCACTGGTCTCAGATATGGCGAGCATGAAGTATAGGGTACCAGAACCGGACTACCCCTCACTTGCTGGCCGCCTGGTTCCCCCTCAGGATGTGGTCCAAATGGCAATGGGGGCTGGAGATCCCCCTAGGGACCCTCTCCCCTCCTCTAGAGAGAATAGGGAAATGGACCTCCTGGGCCGCAAGGTGTATTCGTCATCGGCCCTTCAGTTGCGGGTGGCTAACAACCAGGCCATAACCAGCAGGTACCTACTGGATATCTGGGAATCACTTGGGAGGTTCAGGGACATGCTCCCACCAGAGGCTAGGGACGACTATGATGCCTTCCTGGAGGAAGGCAACACGGTCTCACAGTACCTTCTCCTCTCCACCCGCGATGCGGTGGACACTGCTGCCTAGACCATGGCGTCGGTGGTTACCCTCCACAGGGCAGCTTGGCTTGGAGTGGCCAGAGTGGCCCCTAACACACAGCAGGCGGTCTTGGACCTGCCTTTTGAAGGAGATGTCCTGTTTCCCCCTGAAATTCTCCCAGTGGTGGGCACAGCACGAGATCCACGGGGGGAGGCCAAATATTTTGGCCTTCTCCCCCCCGCTCCCACCCCACCAACTTAAACCCCACTTTTCGGGTGGGTCAACCCCTTGCCTTTTGCTGTCGTATCCACGATGAACAGAAAGGTTTTCTTAGCCACCCTAAGGGGCGCGGGGCTCCTGGCTACCGCTACCCCCTTGGCTTGAGGGGACAAGACCTAAGAGGCTGCCAACCCCTCTTCCTTCCCCCATAGGGAGGACATGTCTGCCAGGACACTCTTAGCCCTGTCTTCATAGTCTTCTCAGCCTACCTGGCTAGCTCAGCAGGCAGTGCATCAGACCCTTAATCTGAGCATCCAGCGTTCAAGCCCCCTTATCTAGGCCTGATCCCTCCGGGGGGGGGGGGGTTTGCAATAGCGCTTCTGCTTAAATGCTGACCTTGCCAATGAAAATTGCCCCTCCACCCTTGCAACAGTTTTCTTCCCCGAATGCGCCCCACCGCGTTCCCCACCCTAGCCCTCGCCAAGGGATGGAGAGGCGTCTTGTTGTAGCCTGGCTTCAGCGGGTCTCCAAGATGTGCACGTCCGAAGATTACCCCAGTAGGACTGTGCAATGATCATCACGCGTGCCCCAGGTAGGACCCTGCATAGCTGGGTTGGGAGAAAGTGGGGGGACATCCCTGGTCACACAGCTGCCCCCTGCGCTGAGACCACAACCCTCCGGCAGGATTTTCATCTGCATTCAAGAGGTCACATCTATATGGGAATACAGATGTCTGGGATGCTGTTATCAAGAAGGTGTATATAGAGTGGGGTATACCCCAGTATGGACCGTAGGTACAGACCATTCCTCCCCTCTCTCCTTCCCACCTCGCAAGAAACCCAGTTCTACCTCCAGATGACCTACTGGGGAGTGGGGACCCACCCAACAATCTTCATTTTGGTTTATCACCTTCAGGGTCGCCCACAATGCCCTGGGGCCAAAAAAGTATGACCGGGGACACCTAATCCTGAAAGGGGAACACCGTGCCATGTTCCATAGGTCGGGAAACGGTGCAGGGCCCACCTCTTTGAGTGCCCTCACACACTTAGTACCCAATATACGCTGCCTTGGGGGTGGCCATCTAGGTTAGACGAAGGTCCCTCACTCTTGGGCACTTACATAGCCTATGCCCGTCGATCTTCCCCTGGCAGGGTGCAACACTAAACCCTTTCCCTCTTTTCTTTCCGCCCTGCCCACCTGCGTGACTGCCCACTATACCCAGCGCAGCCCCTAGGGCCATCACTCCCTCCCCACATGCGTCAGCGGCGTCTGGCATATTTGCAGTCTCCTTTCGCCTTTCTCAAGGACCCCGTTGACACCTTTGCTGTTCCCACGGTGTAATATGCAGAGAACCCCCTTCCTAGGCAACATATGATGGTTTTGGTGGTTCTCCTGCCCTTCTCTTCCCCGCCTATGGGCCCCCCCCCGGCGGGGACCCCGGTTGGTTCTCTGATGCCAGGGCGTCCTTTGAACTGGCGACCGCTCGACTTTGGCTCTCTTCTCAAGCCTAGAAGGATCCTCCTTGGTATTTTCCTTCAATACCATGTCTTAGAAATGCCTCCTTGACAACCCTGGCAGGCAAAATGGTAGGGCTATCCTCCAGACAAATGCCTTAGGTACTGAGTCTGGAGGTTCTCTCCTGGCTGTCCTTCGATCCCCTTGGTCACCTAGGGGCTCACTAGGCAATTGTGGGAGCTTCCTTCCACTTTCCCCCGTTTTTCCCCACGCTCTAATAAGAGCTCCAAGGGGAAAATCCGGCAGGTCTAGAGGGGGGGCTCCCTCCCTATATTCTAGCAGCCTATAGGCCTCCCCGTTATTTGCCAGGCCACATTGCAGCCAGTACTCTCCGCACCTCTCCTGCGAGAGCGGGTCATAGGGCCAATTTGGTTGAATCATGTGCTTCTATGCTTTGAGGTCATTAATTCACACCGAAGGCCCCGTCCTGCTTCACTAGATCCGGGGCACTGGTGCTGGGATTCGGGGCATGTGCTCCGGGTGCCCAGCACCAGCGATACCCCTGCCTGGAGCAGCTCCTCTTGGGGTGGTCCCCAGGCATGCTGAGGAAAAGAGCTACCCAGCATGGCTCCTTGGCAGCTGCACACCACAGAGAGAAGCTGTTCCAGGCATCTTCCTTCCGCACCATGCCTGGAACATGGGCATGTTGGGGGCTCTCTGTGCCCCAGCTGCCCCTGAAAGAAGCTATCCAGAGTGGTTTTCAGTGGCAGGAGCCACACTTTCTGTGGCATTGCAGAGGGTGTCACATGCTGCTATGAATGGGCTCTCATGCAACTGTTGGCGCATGTGCCAGGTGTTGTGTACCCCTGCTCTATATAGTACTAATGAGAACTGTACCTCATAGAAGTAGGAACTAAGAAGAAGTTTTTACAAGATGAGCTTCCTTTTCCTGTATTGACACAGCCAGCTACACATAAGAATTCATGCACAGCAACAAGCATTTGACCAGGACTTGCTCTGTAAGCTGCTGGATATCTTCTGTCTCACTTTTCCCCGTCATTCCTTGCTTCATGTTACAATCACCTCTATTCATTTTCACATAGGATCACCACATACATGTGCTGTATTGCAGTGGTTCCCAGCCTTTTCTCTGCCATGGCACACCTTAATATCTTCAAGTTTTTTGAGGCACACCACCATTAAAAAAGCTCATGAATATTCAAATTAACTTCATGAACCATGGCACAGTGTTTCCGAAATGCTGCAGTGTGGAGTGGTAGGGGTAGCAGAGCAGGGATGGCAAAATGGGAGGTCAGGGGTTGTGGGCAGTGGCAGGAGTGAGTGTGGGGAGCAGAGCAGGGTGGGGTGACAAAAGAGGACAAGAGCGGCCATGTGGGAAACAGCACAAGGGTGGCAAGAGAGGAGAGAGGAAGGGAGAAAAAAAGTGGCTTTGTGGAGTGGCAAGGGGAACTTGGAGAGTGGGAAGGTAGGGAAGGGGAGCCCCACTTCCCCCTTCTCCACAGTGGCTCCCTGCCACCCAGGGCAAATCCTCAACCCACTGCTGCTCTCTCCTATCTCAGTGGGTCCCGTCTTCCCCTTCACCAGCCCCCTGCTGCCTGTGATGGACCCTACCATCACTGCAGGGGCCAGAACCAGGCCTCCAGCTCCCAGCTACACCCCCCCCCACAGCCACCCCACTCAAACAGCCACCCCACAACCCCAGCTGCACACCCTCTGCTACACACCCACTCCCACCCACCATTGCTACACACACACGCCTGCCCCACACAACCCCTAGCAGCTCCCCCCCCCCCAAAAGCCCATACCTGGGCTGTTTGCAGGCTGCCTGACACAAGCTTCTCTGCCCTGCAGGGGGAGACTCACACATTCCTAGCCTCCTGCAGCTCTCTGCTGGCTGGGCTTAAGGTGGAGCGGGGCTTAAGGTGGAGCGGGGCTTAAGGTGAAGCCACCGAAACACTGCTTTCCAGATGCTCGTGCTATTTTAAGGGAGACCCCTAGCACTCTGCTCTCCAGTGCCTTCCTCTATTTTTAGGGGGGCTGGAACACTGACTGCCTAAAAATAGGGGGCCCTGGAACTGTGTTCCAGTGCCTTCCTGTTTACTTTAACCCCTGCCTTTTCCCAGCCCTGCACAGCCCACGTGGCTGGGCTGAATAGGGAGGGAACTTTAACTCCAGCTCTCAGGGGTGCTTGCGGCACACTTTGAGTGTTGCCATGGCACACCAGTGTGCCCTGGCACACTGGGTGGGAACCACTGCTCTATTGCAGTGGTTATCAAACTTTTCCCCTTGGGACTCAGTTGAAAAAAAATCATTTATGCCTGTGACCTAGCAGTTACATCTTTGAGGTCTGTATTCCAGTCTTTTGGTGGCGGCAGCAGGGGGTGCCACAAACCAGTTCCTGAGGGCCCGCAAGCCAATACTGGCTCACAACCCTAAATTTGAAAACCACTGCTCTGTTGTCTCTTGGCCCCTTACCTGAGACCACCCTTCCCATTCTCTTTTCACTGTGCTAGATCTCAGTGTTGAAGCTGTTTGCCTTGAGGTGCTGAAATACCGTGTTTGTCCAAACTGTTTGCAGTTCATAGTAGCTTCCAACCTGTGCTTCAGGAATAAAAGCAATGTGAATATTTGTTCAGATCATGTGCTTCTGAATTTTGTACAAGATTAGGAAATGTACACAGTAGCATAACTGTAAGATCCAGCTGTTGTGAAAAGAATGGACAGCTCAGACAAACAGAACATAAAAAGAAACATCTTAGGCTGTGTTAACATGAGGCTTTTAATTCAAAACAACCACCTTTGTTTCGAATTAAAAGTTGACACGTCCAGACAACGTTTCCTTATTTCGAAATAAGGAAAATCATTTTGATATAATAAAACCTGGTTATATATTGAAATGAGGGTTATTTCGAAACTGTGGTTTCAAAATAACCACATCTGACTCTGTTATATCAATATGCCCCACATATTGATATAACAAAATGACCTTCCTCCCAGGGTAGATGGCACCCTGGGAGGAAAATCCCACCCCCTCCTCAGCACCCTGGCCAGGGAGCAGATCAGCACCTTGGCCAGAGTGCTGAGGGAAGGTGCAGGGGGGTGCAGGGGGGCTGTGGGCATGGAGCCAGCTTCACCCACTGCCCTGCTTGTGGGCAGCAGAGGAGGGTGGCGGGTGTGGAGCCGGTTGGACCCGCTGCCCCTATGAGCTGGCAAGAGGGGGAAGTGGCAGGCACGGAGCTGGCTTTGCCTGCTGCCCCCACTTGCGGGCAGCAGGGGGGGCGGCGGATCCCCAGCCGGCTGGACCCCCTGCCCTGGCAAGCTGGCAGCTGGGGGTGGCTGGTGGGTGCCAGAGCTGGCTGGACCCGCTGCCCCGGCTCAGGGACTGCTGGCTGGGCGGCGGGGGGCAGAGCACTCGGCGTGCCCCGGTCCCCCAGTTCTTGGCTGCTTGCAAGCAGGCAGGGGCTGGGGGGAACCAGGGCGCCCCGAGTGCTCTGTCCCCGCTGCCTGGCCGGCAGCTCCTCAGTCCGGGCAGCAGGTCCAGCTGGCTCCCTTACCCCACCCCATCTGGCTGGCAGCTGCCGAGCCAAGGAGCGGGTCCAGCCAGCTGGGGACCCGCTGCCCCCCTGGCTGCCAGCTTTTTGGGGCAGCGGTTCCAGCCCGCTCCAGCACGTGCCACCCGGCTGGCAGCTGCTGAGCCGAGGCAGCAGGTCCAGCCAGCTCCTGGATCCACTGTCTAGATGGCAGCCGGGGTGTCCCACCTCCCTCCCCCGCTGCCCCACCAGCAGTGGGCAACACAGAGCAAGGGGATCCCTGCCCTGGGGGCTGTTTTCCCCTGCCTGGCTCTCCAGGTGAGAGCCAGGCAGGGGATTGGGTGGCAACATAGCCCTGCCAGGGGGCCATGTTGCCACACCTCCGATGGTGCCTGTCTGCTGAATTGAAATACCAAGTCCTGTGTTCATACTTGCTATTTCAATTTGGTGGTTTTTGCTTATTTCTATTTAAGTGAATTCGAGTTAATGATTTTATTTTGAAATAACTTATTTCAAATTCACTTATTTTGAAATAAGAATTTACGTGTGAACATAGCCTTATTGCTTCTGAGTGTTTAATCTTGCAAGAGTTTTTTAAATGTATGAGGCTGATTCTGATCTCAGTTATATTGTTACAGATCAGAAGAGCTCCATTGAAGTAAGCAGAATTACACAAGTTTAAGATCAGAATCAAGCTCCAAATGTTTACCACCAATGCCTGTAAAATTATTTGGCTTGCTTTAGCAACTTTACTTTTGATTTACATCAACATAGCTGAGATCAGAATCAGGCCTTTCTGACTTGCTAGTGGAATTTTTCTTCATTTCTTGTATTTTAGATTCCATATATGTGTAAAAGCTAGTTTTTGTTGTTGTTTTTGTTTTTAAAGCTAGCATCATTTACACAATACTTTCTGATATAGTTCTGGGGGGTAGCCTTGTTAGTAAGTTTCAGCAAAATAAACAAAGAGTCCTGTGGCACTTTTAAAGACTAATACATTTATTTAATACCTGAGCTTTCATCAGTATAATCCCGCTTGATCAGATGCATGAAATGGAAACTGCAGTTGCAGAGAAGGGTGAGTCCCAAGGTAGTTTTTCAGTCTGTTTTAGCACATCAGAAAGTTGTTTTGATTCAAACAGTGTCCATGCGGCCTTTAAAGAACAATAAATGAAAAGGTACTAATATAAAAAGAGAGCAAATTACCTGATAGAATGAGTTAGCCCTTCAAAGTTTCTTGGAATACTGGGGTGGCGGGGGGGGGGGGGGTAAAAAGAAAAAACACCAAGGGGAGAGGAAAATCACAAGGATATGATCTGGCCTGCAAGGGGACAAATTTCCTCTCTGACATGATAGATCTTGATGCCTCAACTTTGCTGATTTAGAAATGTATAATTCTATGGAAATAAAAGCCCCACAGGGTTTGTATCTGAAGAGGTGGGGAGCTACAAGAAAAGATTTAGAACCCACTGGATTAATTAAGATATTGTTCTTTGCCCACAGACCTAATCTGTTATGCATTATTTCTGTATTCTGTTATGCATTTTGTGTGTTTCATCCCAAAAGTGGCTGCATTTCTGTAGTGAAAGAAATTTTTCTTATTCTAAGGACTGTAATATATAAATGTTATGTATTTAAGTTTATAAAATTATTCTTACTCCCATCTAAGATCAGTGAAGTGAAAGTTTTTTGTTTGCATGTTTTTTAATGAAAAGAAACTAGACAAAACAATTGCAAACTACGGAGATAAAGAAAGTTCCTTAATGGTTTTTTGTATAACTTTTTACTTTTAAAATCTTGTCACTGAACTAGCCATCTCTTCTATGAGGTTCTTGCTATTTATCAATATTAAATCTAGGTAAGTAGCAAGGACCTCCGCAGAACTGGCTGAAGAGGACAATCTTGTATTGAGTGCTCATGAGTTAATTAATTTTTAAATAAATGGAAAAATTAAAAAAAAATAGGTCTGCAATTAAGATCCTTAATTTTAAAAAAGGCCATTTTCTTTAAAAAAAAAATTCAGAGAATTAGTTAGCCCAGGCTGGACTGAAGAATTTACGACTCTGAACATGGAGGATGTTTGCAATTACTTGAAGTCAAAGTGCAGAAACTACCTGATGCTTTAATCCCAAGCAAGGTAGGGTGGGGGAGAATCAAAGGGAAGGATTGCAGATCAAGCTGGATAAATCAGTATCTCCAACAGATACTAAGAGAAAGCAGAAAGTATATAAGGAATGGAAGAAGGCATGAATCAGCAAGGAAAGGCACCTCTTGGAGGTTAGAGAGCATAGGGAGAGATGAGAATTTCCCAAAGCCAAGCAGAGTTAGACCTTGCAAAAGAAATTAAAATAAATAATTAAAGAAAATTCTAGATCCATAGAGATAAAAAGAAAACAAGGAAAGAAGAAGGACTGCTAAACACTGAGGATGGTGTGGAGGCTAAAGATAATCTAGGTATGGCCAACACCTACGTGAATACAGTGCCTCCATTTTTACTAAAGGTAAAGGGAAACTTCGGGGCAATGGCAAGGTGCCTAACTGGAACAAGAAATAACCACATCCAAGATGGAAGGCAAACACAAACAGTGCCCCCCCCAGGTTGGTCCAATTAATCTCCATCCAAGAATATTACGGAAGTGGTACATGAAATTGCAATGGTATAAGCCCAAATGCAAAGATTTTTTAATGAGCACCCCTGACTCGAGAATTGCAAATATAGTACCTATATTTGAGAAAGGGAACAAAGTAATCTAAGAGCCAACAGCCCTGTTAATTTGGCCTCAATTATATGCAAGGTCTTAAAACAAATTTTGAATGAGAGAGTAGTTGAGTACATAGAGGTAAATGGTAATTGAGATAAAATACAACATGATAATACAACAGGTAGATCAGATCAACACAAACTCTTTCTCTGAGTAGATAACCACTTTTCTATACAGCAGATATAATCTACCTGGATTTCAGTAAAACATTTTATACAGTTCCACATGGGAAATTATTAGTTGTATTGGAGATGATGGGGATTTGTATGAGAATTGAGAAGGGGGTACAGAACTGGTGAAAGTAGAGACTTACAATGAGTCATGCTGAAAAATCAACGGTCTGGTTGGAGTAGAGATCCTTAAAGAGCTGGTCTTGGGACTAGTTCAATCAATCAAATCATAGGGCTGGAAGGGATCTCATGAGATCATTGAGTCCAACCCCCTGGGGCTTGAACCCAGGACCTTCTGCATATTAAGCAGAGGTGCTAGCCAGTTAAACATTTTCATTAATGACTTGATACAAAAAGTGGAAGTGTGCTAATCAGATTTGCTGATGTCACGTAGTTGTGATGGAGTGGAACCAGAACACCATACAAAAAGATTTGGATGACTTTGTAAAATGGAATAATAGAAATGGGATGAAACTTAATAGTGCAAAGTGGAAGGTTATGCATTTAGGGACTAGCAATGAGAATTTTTTTGCTATAAATTGGGGATTTATCAGCAAGTTCCTTCCCAGGTATCTGATGAGTGATTCACACCCACATGCTCAGGGTCCAACTGATCACCATTTTGTGGTTGGGGAGGAAGTTTTCCCCGGGTCAGATTGGGAGAGACCTGGGGTGTGTTATACATTCCTCAGTAGTATGGGACACAGGTCAGTTGGTGGTCTGAACCTGATTGTGTGTAACTTGAAGTCTTTAAATCAAGACAGAGATTGTGGCCTGCAAAGTGCAGCAGGTCAGACTAGATGATCATGGTGGTCCTGTCTGTCCATGAGTCTTCATTGCAGTGTCACCTGGAATATAGATATGTAATGTAAATGTAATGTAATATAATCAGACTCCAGTCCCCATGCACAAATCTCTTTCTGGAATTAAGTAATATCCTCAGCTTGAGTTGTTTGGCCCATCAGGGGGTATGGACTGAAGTTTGAGTGACTCTGACACTCGTGTGGTTATACAGCTGTTGGCTACAGCTGAAATTAGCCAATTCATCAGCTGTGACTCCAATCACTTTATTAGTCCAGTCACTGGGGGCTACTAATCAAGTCATTCTGTGAAACTCTAGAGTGGTTATTGGTGTGGCTGTCTTATTGGAGCTAGACCAGGGGTGTCAAACTTACGGCCCGTGGGCCAGGTCAGGATCAATTTTTTTGGTTACGATCAGAAAATGGACTGCAAAATGACACTTTCTTGCTCCGACCATGAAGGGGGAAAGGGTTGGGGAACCTGTGCAGCCTCATGGCCCATGACAGGTGTCCTGCCTTCCAGTGTGGCCTCCCACATTGAATGAGTTTGACACTCCTAGCTAGGCTAATTTGAGCGGGGTGACTCAAACTAATTGTTGCAGTGATGACGAGTCCTGATTCAGTAGGTGTGTTGCTTTATCAGCCTGGGAAACTTGATCTTGCTGAGAAGACTTCTGAAGGGGGCAGTGTGATTTTCTAAAGGGTGTTGAACTGAGAGACCCAGGAGATCTGGAGCCCGTCATTTCACCTCTCTGTGCCACTCTTTTCCTTGACAGTCTAAATAGACTCTTCAGGGCAGTAAGCTATTTGGGGAGGGAGCTTTCTTTTTGTTCTGGTTCTGTACAGTGCCGCAAACAGTGGAGTCCTGCTCCATTATTCAGGCTCCGAGGTCTTATAGCAATACAAATAATAATACTGGGTCTCACTATACAGTTTTACTGTGCCTAGCACAAGGGGACCCTGCTCTTGGCTGAGCCCTCCAGACAGTCTTATAATACAAAACTAATGCCTGATGCTGACCTTCCATGCAGAGGTCAGCAGCTCCAAAATAGAGTGCCCCCTTTCTTCTCCTTCAACACATCTATATTACTACTTATATTTGGGAGGAAATCTAAAGGTGTGGGGGAGGGGGGGAACCATTCTGTTATTCTAGCCTTCAGCAGTGGCAAAGACCATGAGGCAAACAAGACTGCAGGTGCCAGTCAGGACAGGTTTGGTTTTGTGTTAACTCCCTATTGACACTCATTCACTAATGCTTGCTAATCTCATGGCACGCCAAGGAGGAAAGATAGAAACAACTAAACAAATCCTGCCCCCCTCCCCCCAGCTCACATCCAGACCTCAAGTTCAGCTGAAAAGGGGCATGATGGCTCCCTTGGTAGGGGGTGGCAGCAGCCATAGTCCTTGAGCCAGAGTCCAGAAGCAGCAATTCTGGGATCGTGTAGGCAGCTGCTGCCTCTTGAGGAGGAAGCAGCGATGTCCAGGTTAGGAAGGGGGAATACCTTGGGGAAAGTCACAATAGCTGCTGTTCCAGGAGTGGAGAGCAGGTTCCTTCCAGCAAACGCATTGCTAGGAGCCTCCAGAGGGGGATCAGCAATATGTAGACCAAGCCTGTAGGCTCTCTGGCTGAGGCAGAACATATTGTCAGCCTCTGGTAGGTGTGTTCCCAAGGGTAATGATGGCAGCATAGCTGAGAACAGGAGCAGTGGGGAAGGGTCTCCCTGTGGAGAAAGCAGGACATGTGTGGTGTGGAACAGACCAGTGGTCCATTTTGGCCGGTATCCTGTCTCTGACAGTGTCATTTCCTCTTCACTGTATGGAAATTTAAACCACCCATAACAGACAGTTATGCAGCAATATGGCGAAGAAAGAGCAGCAGTGCAAACAGCAGGTATTTGGCCAGTTTCCTAGGGATTAGGAGCTGCAGCAAGCCTTTCGGCTGAGAGCCAGACCGGCCTCGAGGTGTGAATGGCATGCAAGCAAAGTCTTAGCAGCGGCTGCTCTGTGAAGATAAATAGCTTGATTCTATGGTTATTAGCTCCCTGCGCTCCTCCTCCTTCTCCTTGACTGACTTTGATTATTGTTACTTTACATGAGCTTTTAATTTGCGTGCAGGCAAGTACAAAGGCACAACCGGATATACCTGTTATTTGCCAGTGACCTGAGAGAGTTTAGTTTATGTTAAGCCTTAGGTTATGGTAACATTTGCACGCAATTCCTCAACATACTTGCTCCAGGCAACTGATGGATGGTGGTGTTGGAGGATGAAGGGAAGTTTTAAAGTGACAGAAACTTATTTCAGTCTCTCTCAACTTTCCAGTTATGTAACCCTCCTTGGTTTATTTCGCTGTAGTGTCAAAACTTCTCTTCGGGCAACAAATTGATCATTGAAACTACATTTAACCAGTGAAGTATTTGCCATAACCCAAAGGGGTAGCCATGTTAGTCTAGTTGAGTAAAACAAACAAGGAGTTCTGTGGCACTTAAAGACTAACAAATTTATTTATTGCATGAGCTTTCGTGGGAGAAAATCCCACTTCGTCAGATGGTTTGAAGATGAGGGAAATTACAGAATGGGGGGAAATAAATGCAAGGGAGTGTAAGTCATGGGCACAAGCCATACTGTGACAGCAAATCAAAATAGGTGTTAAGATTCAAGTGCTAGGAAACAGCATACCGAGGACAATGAGGTCAAATCACCTGTTGTAATGCAAGAAAAATCCAACCTCCCAATTAAGTCCTGAAGCAAAGCAATCAAATTTGCAAATGAATTCAATTTCCATAAAAAAAGCAAGGAGTCCTGTGGTATTTAAAGACTAGCAGATTTATTTATTGCATGAGCTTGCATGAGAGAAAATCCCACTTCATCAGACGCTTTGAAGATGGGGGAACTTACAGAATGGGATGAAAATAAATGGAAGGGAGTGTAAGACATGGGATCAGGTCATACAGTAACAGCAAATCAGAGCAGTTGTTAAAATTCAAACACTGTGAAACAGCACATAGAGGACAGTGAAGTCAAATTACCTGTTGTAATGGGAAAAGAAGCCACAGCCACGATTCACTTCTGCATTCGCACAGGGTAATCTGCATATCAATTCTAATTCAGTCATTTCTCTCTGAAGTCTTGATGTCCCACTGACTTTCTTGAGCAGGGGTCATTAACAAATCATTCACAGACTGATTAGAAAGATGGCAGTGCTCAGCAACTAGTTTTTGTGTGTTGTGCTTTCTGATGTAGTTTTGTGCCCATTTATTCTTTTGTGCAGGGATTGTCCTGTTTGCCCAATGTATAAGGTGTCAGGGCATTTCTGGCACATGATGGCATAAATCACTTTAGTGGATGAGCAGGTGAATGAGCCCTTAATGGAGTAGCTGGCTTGATTAGACCTATGATGGTGTCTTTTCTGCAGATATGTGGGCAAAATTGGCAACATGGTTTGTTGCAGGGATATGTGCCTGCTTTAATGTTTCTGTTGTTAGGCCTGTAGTTGCTGGTCAGTATCTGTTTTAGGTTCAGAGGTTGTCTGTAGGCGAGGAGAGGTCTGTCTCCCAGGGCTTGAGAGAGGTAGGGATCACCTTGTAGAATGGGCTATAGGTCCTTAATGATCTGTTGTAGAGGTCTGACTTGAGGGTTGTATATGGTGACCAGGGGTATTCTATTGTTTTCTTTTTTGCGCCTCTTCTGCAGTAGTTGACTTCGCGGTACCCACCTGGCTCTGTCAATCTGTTTTCTTACTTCCCCAGGTGGGTACTCTAGTTTTAAGAATGGTTGATAGAGATCCTCAAGATGTCTGTCTCTGTCAATTTCCCTAGCTTCTCTTTGAAGTCTTGATTTAGTATTCATTTGGGTGAGCACAGCAATTAACAAATTGTTAATGGAGTGATCATGAAGATTGAAATGGTGACCCACTGGTTTTTGTTTGTTGTGGTTTCCGGTGTCAGTTTTGTGCTCATTAATTCTTTTGTGCAGAGACTGTCCTGTTTGTCCAATATGTAAGGCAGAGGGGTATCTCTTGCATGATGGCATAAATCACATGGGTGGATGAGCAGGTGAATGAGCCTGTGATGGAGTAGCTGGTTTTATTAGGTCCTGTGATAGTGTCTTTCGTGCAGGTGTGTGGGCAAAGTTGGCAGTGTGGTTTCTTGCAGGGATATATGCCTGCTTTAATGGTTTTGTTAAGTCTGCAGTTGCTGGTAAGTATCTGTTTAAGATTGGGGGGCTGTCTGTAAGTGAGGAGAGGTCTGTCTCCCAAGACTTGAGAGAGTGAGGGGTCATCTTGTAGAATAGTCTGTACATCTCTGAGGATGTGTTGTAAAGGTCTGACTTGAGGGTTGTGGGTGATGACTAGAGGTGTTCTGTTGTTTTCTTTCTTGGGCTTCTCCTGTAGTAGTTGACTTAGGGGTACCTTATCAATTTTAAAAGGGATAGCCATCTTAGTCTAGTCCAGTGAAAAAACAACAAGGAGTTGTGTGGCACTTTAAGACTAACAGATTTATTCTTTGCATGAGCTTTTGTGGGAGAAGATCCCACTTCCTCAAATGCTTCGAAGATGGATCTTCAAAGCATCTGAGGAAGTGGGATCTTCTCCCACGAAAGCTCATGCAAAAAAATAAATCTGTTAGTCTTAAAGTGCCACACAACTCCTTGTTGTTTTTAGGGGTACCTGCCTAGCTTTGTCAATCTGTTTCATCACTTCAGCAGCTGGGTACTGTAGTTTTAAGAACGCTCAATAGAGATCCTGAAGGTGTCTGTCTCTATCTGAGGGATCAGAGCAAATGTGATTATATCTTAGTGCTTGGCTGTAGACAATGAATAGTGTGGTGTGTTTAGGATGAAAGCTTGAAGGATGTAGGTAACTATGCCAATCAGTAGGTTTTCAGTATAGGGTGGTGCTTATGTGTCCATCCCTAATTTGTACCATAGTGTCCACAAAGTGGATCTCCTGTGTGGAGCGTTCCTGGCTAAGTTTAATAGTGGAGTGGAAATTGTTGAAATCTCTGTGGAAATCTTCAGACCTTCCCTCACTTACAGACAGCCCCCTCTTCTAACTCTTCTGAGTGATGGCTGAAAAAGCTAAAGTTCCCCCAGTAATGTCCAGACTATGCAATAATTTCACCCTTCACTTTTCATCTGTTCAATATTAATTGCTATTGTGCCAGAGGAAGGAGAGGAAACTTGTCTAGTAGTTAGAGCAGGTTCCTGGGACTCTGAAAATCTGGGTTCTGTTTCTATGTCTAACACCATCCTAATGCATGACTTTTAAGAGTGCCACTAGATGTATTTGTTTTCATTGTTTGCTGTCTTCCAGTGCTGGCTTTAGCTACAAGCCAAGCAAGCCATGACTTAGGGCCTCACATTATGAGGGGCCTCTAAATATGTCAGAGATAACTAAGAAGATTTATCATAATTGAAATTGATAATGAAAATAAGGCCTTTTGCAAGATATGTTTTATTTAGTTGTTTTTTGTTGCATCTTTGCTTATATATATATGCAAATATAACAGTTTATCATTTTTATTACCCTTTCTGTTATAATGTAATACACTTTTTTCTCTTCATTTTTTATGGTGTGGGGTCTCTGAATCTTGATATAGTTTAGGTCTGCAGCATGTCTTAATTTGGCCCTGCTACTTTTCATTGACCCCATGTGAAATTAGCAAAGTTTGCAATTAGAAATTAAGTGTTTTCATCTGACAGACCAGTAAACTCAACTGAAAGTCTGAAACTTAAGCTCTTTTATTCCTGGCATGTGTATTATCCCAGTGATAAACATTCCACAGAAAAAATTCAGACTGCATTGCTCCTGAAGATGCATTAGACAGAATATGATCCAGCTCATTCTCAGCACTGTCAGGGCCACAGTGCTAGCAGGAGTGAAATACAGTAACATAAATTTTCGTTTCTGTGGACCAAATGCTAGGGGCATCACTGGCGCTGGACACCTGGGGCACGTGCCCCAAATCCCAGTGCCGGTGCCCCGGATCTCCGGCCCAATTGGGCTGGAGATCCAGGGCCCAGCCTCTGGCAGCCACGGCAGCCCCATCCCCAGCCGGGGATCTCGGGCCCGGCTGCCCGCGGCAGTGGCAACCCTGTTCCTGGACGGAGATGCGGGGCCCGGCCACCCACGGCTGCTTCTGGCCCCATCCGCAGCTGGGGATGAGGGGCCTAGCCGGGCACGGCAGCTTCTGGCCCTGTCCCTGGCCAGGGGGCGGGGCCTGCGGGCTGGGGAAAGGGCCTGCGGGCCTGGGGTGGGGCTTGGGCTCATGGCCCAGGTCCCTCCCCTCCCCAGGCCAGCGACACCCCTGCCAAATGCTGACACCTGGCCACACTGAATTCTGGTCCTCTCTAGGACAATAGGATAAGGTTCTAGTCCAGTGGCTCCCAACCTGGCGTCTGGGGACCCCCGGGGTCCATGGACATGTTGCAGGGGGTCCGTGGAGCCTCTTCCTGGAGGGAGGCAGAATCCAGCTGCAGCCCCAAAGCTCCCTGCCCATGGCTGGATCCTGGCAGAAGGGGCTGCGGCGGCTCCCTGATGGGGCAAGGGCAGGCCATAGCCAACACAGCTCAGATCCCCAGCAGCGTGGGCCATGGTAGCACCAGTGCCACTCACTGGCTGTCCCATTGGCGCCACCAGAGTGGTGCGGGCCAGAGTCTGACTGCGTGGGCCAGCTTAAGTAATCAGCCAGGGGAGCTGCAAAAAAATTTTTTTCTTGTAAAAAAGGAGTCACCAGCCTGAAGAAGGTTGGGAACCACTGTTCTAGTCAGTTTTGAAGAATGGCATCATAATATGGCCAGTTCTATCTATCTATTGATCAATCTAACCTATCTATCTATCTAATCACAAAGGAGATCTGTTAAGTAAAAAAACATCATTTTAAATTATTCATTTTTCTGACCTTAACCACTCTTCAGCCTGCATTTCCTCATCTGTAGAAGCATAGACATTCTACTGTTTCTTGGGCCCTATGCTGTCTACACCCAGTGAAGGTTCGTTTTTAGTTTGTGCGGTAGGGAGCTGTGCTTCTTGACTGAAGAGGCTCTTCCTTTAGGGGAAGCTTGGACTTAAGGGGTGCATACTATCCACTGATGCACGATAGATCAGTTAACAGAATTCTTCCAGTTCAGGTATTTACATGCAATGGAACTTTGTCTCCACGAAGTACACCTGTGTGGTATTTTTTTTTTTTTGTCTATATCCCTTCTAGAGCTCTGCATTTTAAAAGCAGTTTTTTTTAAAATGCAAATATTTTTCTATTTTCTATTGCCTATTATGTTTTCAAAATTAGAAACTTAGATTTTTTTTGAGTCCTTTTTCAGCTACCTCTGTTTGTGTCTGCACTTGATGTAAGTACAAAAAATTTGCTACACTGATGAGTTTGTAAATTCTAACTAGAATATGTGACTGGTCTTTCCACTGTCAGAATGTCTCTGCAAGCCTGTGTTTGGTCTCCAAGCTAAACTACATTGTGCATTCTTGTACCCATTTAAAATAGTCCTCCATTTTTTGATGTCATATTGAATCATGTACAACACTACTCTGATTACTAACTGTGTTCAACAAAATTACAAAATGCTGCTATAAATATTCAAAGCATTGCATTTATATAGACCTGAAGGGCCATTAAACTGGGTTTCAGCATACAAACAGAATGTACATGACAGAAAAAGTTCTATAAAAATGAAATTAGAAATGTACTAAAATATATCTTTTTTTAAAATCATTCTTGTAATCATGGTTTACATTAGGTAAAGTTAATTGTGAGGAAGCAAGTAAAAACTGGCAGTAGAAGGTAACAGGACAAATCTACTCACTATACTCACATGAGATGCCCCACTGAAGTTAATAGAGCTAATCATGTGAATTAAGTGGGTCTGTATAAATATATCATAGTCATTATTTCTATTTTTAATGTCCTACCAGATATTGCCTTAGTATGAAGACATACCCTTTTGCCATTCAATGGAGATTTTTGATAACCAAATAGAAAGCCTGGTCTTGCATCCCAGAGGGCCAGAAGTCCCACTGAATTACTGTGTGATTTGAAATTTGAAGGAAGACAGAAATGGGCCCAACTTCTGGATCAGCCATGTTTAAAACTGGAATAATATTTTACTGCTTAATTGTGTCTGTGAATTAGTGAAACAGAACCCCAGTGAGGATGCTGTCAATTTTACGATGGTATTTTTGCAGGAAAAATTACAACTATACAGACAGTTAGTAAGTATTCTTAAAAAAATGTTGGTAAACTTAAGAAAAACATGAAGAGTAATGACACTCTGAATAGCTGCACTGCAAAAATGGTATAGTGAATTCCATGTTTATGCTCCTTCAGTGACTTCCATATCAGATTTGCCCAGTATACAGCTAAACTGTTAGTTTCTAACTGCGAGACCAGGGAGAGTAAATTGGAGAGTACCTTAATATATTGCTTCAATTGCCCCATGTATACCCTGTAGGCACAAACAAAAGGTACTTAAAGCATGCTAGCAAGCTCTACACAGGGCAGTTGGGGCTCAGTGCAGTGTAGTGCTCTCCAGTCACCCCTGGGTGTAGTTTTGGCAGTGAATCTAGTGTCCCAGACTCCACTGAGAGCTGCTGTGCAGTCACCTCCTGTCAGTTGGAAAGCACAACTTCGAATGTACCACGGGGAAACCAATGGGGGCAAGTCTATGCTACAAAATTAAGTCAACCTGATTTACATTGACATATAGCCACCATAGAAATTAAATCACTTTTGCTGTCCACACAATGCTCTTTGTGCTGGCAGTGCCCATCCTCATCAGCTTGCACCGGTTTAATAGTGGGCCAGCTTCTGAAAGGCAGCAACAGTCTATACTGATACTACATTGATCTAGCTACAATATTGTCTCTAGGATTGTGGAGTCTGAGTAGTGAGTGAGTTGCACGAGTGAGGGATAAATCAGCGTATGTGCATGCAGAGTTAGGTTGACCTAAGCTGCCTCGCCTTGACATGAGTCTCAAAATGTGTATATCGGTATATGGCCAACCATGTGAAAGTCCTGTGATTTTGGCAGTACAGTTCTTGCAGGACCTATGTCATTTGGGACTTCTCTGCTAGCCACTGACTCGGGAAACCCCTCTTGGATTTGTACAGCACCTAGCACAGTGGAGTCTTGATTCTTGACCAAGAATCCTAAATGCTGAAGTAATAATAATGGAGTCCCAGGGCAGAGGAATGTTTTGCTGTGAAGCTACAAATGAAGCTGCCTCCCCAGCTCTACCTCCCCTTTCAAAGGAGCAGTTCCAGGACCCCCCAGAGAAATGTAATGCTGCTGCATGGTCAGGGCCAGAGGGTGAATCATGCAGCACTGATGGTGACTCTCTCCTCCTCCATGCTTCTCTGGGAGCTGTTCCTGCAGCATATGGAAGAGGAAGGGGATTCTTTGTCAGTGCAGTGAGAGGAGGGGAGGTGGAAAGAGCCAGAACCTAGTCACTGTTTTATGGCCTTATTTATGTTCCTTTAGGCAAAAGGAAGGTGTGAATAGGGTTTGCACACTGATCTTATTCTGTGCACTGCTGGTGTTCTCCAGTACAGACTTGGGGCTGGGTCAGCTTGTGACACTCTAGTGGCTCGCTGGCCCTCTGGGTTTGCCCTGCTCCACGTGGGTGAAGGGTAGAGAACTCACAGGTACCTGTGCTACAGATGGAAAGACACAGGCTGGTTTCCAGTTTAGTTAATGCCCTCGTACTTCTCTGGTTTAATGAATGCTTCAAAGCACAGTGCCTGGCTCAGCTTAATGTCAACTGAAGAGTTTTAATGATTGGGCAGGGTTTATTGTGGGACATTTAGGCATTGTCAGTTTCTCCCTGGCTCTGTTGTGCCATGAGTTTTGTTAAGCTGGCAAAGCCATAACAGTACATTGACTAAATGCTAGAAATTAAACCTTAGGTTCTCAGTTCAGCTGGCACATTAAACACAGCTCTTTGGAAAGTACAGAGTATGAGAGAGACTGTGTTCCCATCCCCTTCCGCCCCTGCTCCCAATAACTGGCAGTTACAGAGCAAGTCCCAAATCACTGTTGCTGCAGCTCCCCAACCTCTGCCCCTGACCATGTAGCGTTCAGTGATCATGGATATATGAGTATCATGTCTAACTCCCAACTGCTCAAGTTAGGTAAGCTAAAATAATTGTTAGAGCATCAAGGAAAGTAAATCCCGCTGAATCAGACCTTTGCACAGAAGTAGTTTATAGGATTAAAGCGCAGTCAGTAAAGATCGTTTTTCAAGACAGGGAAAGATCCCTTTAGAGATGGCCTCATTCATACTTCTAATCAAGTAAAGAATGCACCGTATGAAGCATAAAACCAGAGCCACAACTAAAGAATCTGGTGCCCAGGGCGCATTCCGATCAGAAAGCACCCTTTACAATAGCCGGCGCCTGGAGTGATCGGCAGGGAATGCACCCTTTAATGAGGCAGCTCAATGGAGCCACTCTGGCACACCTGGAGCAAAGCCCCGCTCACTCCACTGTAGTTACAGCTCTGCATAAAACAATAGAAAAAAGGTGATCTGCCTGGCACAATGGAAAAAGAGGGATCACAGTAAAGTCAAGTGGCATGAACAGAAGTTGATTTCCCAATAGTATATCACATAGAAAAACAGGGGGAGCCTCCACAAAATAAATACTTGAAATACAAAAACCACTAGATGTCAACTATAATTTGAATAATCAGGGCCCAAATTTATGTTGGGAGTAGCAGGATTTTTTTAATGGTTACCACAGAATCCCCAATTGTTTATTACAGTCTACTTATTGCACATAAAACTCAGTCATTGTAGGTGGCAAAATATACCATGAACTGAGGCAGCCGTAGTCATTTATTAACAGTGAAACTGTTCAGATAAGATTGTTTTCTTAATGTTAACATTTGTGCCTGAACTCTAAGGCGCTTCCTTCTTTGTCTCTACCCTAGGGGAGCAATAAATCAATTACGTTTTGCAATAAAAATAAAGATCTCTCAAGGGAAATGTGGTTTTTATTGGCTAATATACAGGGATCCAATTCTCATTGAAATGAAAACAATTCTTGTCTGTAGTGTAAAGTGGCTCCATGGTACTGATTGAGATACAGCAACAATTCAAGACTAAGTCAAACTGAGAACATCTTACTGGACTTTGGAATGAGTTAGGACTTTAATTGATAAGGATTTCTCCACCTTTCACCTGGACTCTTTCATTTCTGTCCCCCTTGCATTTTTTGATCCTAGATTCAGTTTTGCTTGGTGGAAAGGTGGGCTTGTTTTGCTCTGTTTTCCAAGATTTTTGCCACAACAGTCCCCAAATATCCATTTCAAAAGATATTTTATGAAATAACCTCTTGGCTTTTGCCCCCAATATTTACAATTTGGCGGCTAAATGAGGTCCCCACAGTGGCAGCTTTAACAAAGCATGAGAGTGGAAAGAGAGAAATGTATATTGTCATTACAGCTTAATACTGCAGCTTTCCTAAAGGCTTCAGGGGAATGCTGCAAAGGGATTTGTAATCACTTGCCTATTGTGTTTCCTCCATGTGCTATGACCTCGTTGAGCAAGGGATGAAAATGAATGGAAACTGTAGGTTACCAAAAGAAGCCCATGTGAAACATGGCAGGAAATAAAAACTAAACAGGGCAAACAGATTGAGGTTTGCATATGCAGTCCTGGTGAAACACATGCCAGCGCATGCACAATGGACACCTTCCACTGGTGCAGTGTGCAAGCTGATGTGGTTGGTTGAGGTTATGGATTGTCTTTTGGGAGAGACTATGTTGTATATGTGCAAGACCCCCACCATTGCTTTTGTAGCTGGAGCTGTTACAATGCATGGCTAGCAGCCAAATATACAGCCTGCCCATGGCCTTGATAGAAAGCACTGCAGGAGGCACACCTGTGTGTGTATGCCTGTACCTTATATCTATAAAATCCATCTTTTTTTCTATAATTCATTTACACCCATCTATACTGATATATGGGGCTGATAAAGAAACACATGACCAGATACAACATGTTGCTATGCAGGGCTGGCCCAAGGTTTTTTGATGACCTAGGCACCTGTGATTTTAGTGCTCCCCGTACTCCTCCTAGCACCCCACCCCCCAAGCCTGGCCAAGTGGTGGATGGGTGCTGCGTGGGCTGCTGGGCTGAATCAGGGCAGCAGCACCACTCCCTTGACCGCGGCCAGCTTCATGCCCATGGCCTGATGCTGGCGGAGCAGGGTCGGAGTCTTGCTGGCCCTAGCCCCAGCCCAGTCTTTGACACCTCTTACCAGTTGGTGCCCTAGGTGACCGCCTAGGTCTCCTCTATGAATGGACTGGGCCAGCTGCTTTGTCACTGTTAAATGTACAGACTGCATTAAATTTATTCTGATATGAGAGCCTGGGGGTTCCTCATAAAGATCCTAATGAGGTTGGCATAAATATCATAGTTAACACAGACCACTACAGAAAAGACAGAACACCAACACTGCCCCTGCTCTGTTTCCTGCAAGGCTATGAATGCAAGACCGTTAAGAAATAATGAGAACTGAGAGAGTGGTAGAGGTTTGATGTGTCTTACATCCCCTAAAATCTCTGGCATTAAAAGAGTGACACTTTCTTAGCTCCAAAGATTCTAGGATCTTCTGGTCATTTATACATTTCTGCAAATGTCAGAGGATTAACTTCAGTCTTGTATGGATCCATGAGAATTCTGAGTCATTCAGAAATGTAACTAAACTCAATATCTTCTAAGACTTATTCTTCAGTAAAACAAACATGGAGTCCTGTGGTACTTTTGAAGACTTAACAACTTTATTTATTGCATGAGCTTTCCTTGTTTGTTTTGCTAAACTAAACTAATACAGCTGCAACTTTGGAACTTATTCTTTAATATAGATCATGTTTAGAGCTACTCTGCCCAGAAAACTGAATAGAAGACTACTTTGGACATTAACGTGTACAAATGAGATCACATAAATAAGTATATTGTTCTGGACTTAAAGTTAGTTTTACTGGAACAACATTGATTTTTATTGTTTTTTAATTTACTGCAAGGATAGAGGCCCAGTCTGAGATCAGGCGTCCTTTGTACTAATCACTGCAAATACAAGTTTCCCACTTAGTAAAGACTATGGATTCCACATGTGTGAAATTAAGTAGACACCAAGTGCCATGGCTGAATTTACAAAGATCAAGAATGATCTTTGTTGCTTCTCCACACCTCACATATATAGATTTACAACATAGGTAATAATTAAACCAGCGTAGTTTAATCTTTGATTTTCTGAGAAGAATAGACTAAATTCTAGCCACACACTTTGAAAGCTCCTGTCATTGGGACCTTTTAAAATCAGTGGTTTTGGACTGTACTGATACATCAAGTTCACCATTTCACTATCCCTTGCTAGAGCTGGCAGGGATAACATAAAAAAAAATAAAAATAAATGCTGACTCCAGTGCAATGATGATGTTGAAGTGTGGTGCAGAATTGGGAACCCACCAGCAGAGAGGTCTGAAGTGGCAGAATTACATGTTTGATTTCATATAGTTTCATATAGTTGATGTGATATATCTCGACTTTAGCAAGGGTTTTGATACCATTTCCCACAGCATTCTCATCGGCAAGTTAAGGAAGTATGGGTTGGATGAGTGGACCGGAAGGTGGATAGAAAACTGGCTAGATCGACGGGCTCAGTGGGTAGGAATCAATGGCTTAATGTCTAGTTGGCAACTAGTTAACAAGTGGAGTGCCCCAGTGGTAGGGTTACCAGACATCCTGCAAAAGGAGGATATGTCCTCCTTTTTGCCTTTGTGTCCTCCGTCCTCCAGGCATTTTAAAAATAGGTGCTTTTGTCTGGCTTTTTACTGATCAGGAATAGAATATTAAAAACCCCTCTAACAGCTGAGTTATGGAGCAGGGGATCTGCCACCCGAGCCTGGAGATCGGAGGTGGTCACATGCACACACTGCCCAATGACAGCTCAGCACAAGCCAGACCGTCTCACCAAGAGCTCGGGTATCTTCTTACTCCGGAGGTTGTTTTGGCAAAGGTGGTTGGATAGTTTGGTTTGTAACAAGCGTGTCTTTTAACCTTGGGGTTGTGGGTTCAAAACCTGCAACAAGCACTTTTATTTTTGGCCTTTGCTCCCTACGAAATGGCTAAATTGGGGGGGAGGTATAGGGATATTAATAAAATGAAGGAAAATAAAGTCTACCATAAATAAAATTACTAACAAGGAGCAATTAAATAAAACCACTAAAAGGGCAGGTTTGAACTGGACAGAAACAGTTTAGGACTTCTTTTTTTTAACTATAAAAATGAACTGCTGTGGAAAATAAAAAATGAAAAGTGAGTTAACTGGGGGTTTTTCTTGTTTTTTTAACTTTTTTAGGTACTTTTAAAGTTTATATTTGAAAATTTAGTTTTTTAACTTTAGTCTCATGAGCATTAATGAAAGGGTCATGAAAAACTTTCATTTAATGAAAAAATCCAGTTTTCGGTAAAGCAAAACATTTTAGTAATTTTCTTTATTTTAAAACAATTTAAAAACACATGATATTGTGCAGTTTTAATGCTGCATTCATTAATCATTGCCCATTTTCCATGATATAATATGGTAATAACAGTTATATTAATACTACATTTTTCTCCACGTCCTCCAGTGTCCTCCTTTTCGGACCTCCCTGTCCTCCTTACTGTGCTTTGGTATCTGGTAACCCTACCCAGGGGTCAGTCCTGGGGCCCATTCTATTTGGCATCTTCATTAACGATCTTAATGATGGGATAGATTGCACGCTCAGTAAGTTTGCGGTTGACACCAAGCTGGGGGGAATTGTGGACATGCTGGAGGGCAGGGACAGGATTCAGGGAAACATAGACAAATTGGAGATTTCCAAAAGAAATCTCATGAGGTTCAACAAGGACAAGTGCAAAGTCCTGCACTTAGGACAGGAAAACCCCATGCATTGTTACAGGCTGGGGACCAATTGGCTAAGCAGCAGTACTATAGAAAAGGACCTTGGGGTTATGGTGGATGGAAAGTGGGATATGGGTCAATAGTGTGTTCTTATAGCCCAAAAGGCTAATGGCATATTGGAGTGTATCGGTAGGAGTGTTGTGAGCAGATCAAGGGATGTGATTATTCCCCTCTATTCGGGACTGGTTAGGCTGCATCTGGAATGCCCTAGTTTTGGGCTCCCCACTACAGAAAGGATATGGATAAATTAGAAAGAGTCCAGCGGAGGGCACCAAAAAATGATTAGGGGGTTGGGGCACATGACTTATGAGGAGAGACTGAAGGAACTAGGCTTATTTAGCCTGCAGAAGAGAAGACTGAGGGGAGATTTGATAGCAACCTTCAACTACTTCGAGGAGAGGCAAAGCACTGGAATGGGTTGCCTAGGGAGGTGGCAGAATCTCCATCTTTGGAAACTTTTAAGACCCAGTTGGATAAAACCCTCGCTGGGATGATTTAGTGGGAGTAGTCCTTCTTTTAGCAGGGGTTGGACTAGATGGCCTCATGAGTTCCCTTCCAACCATATAATTCTATGATAGTTTCCTCAATAATTTAAAAGGAGTTACAAATAAACAGCATAGTCAAAAATTGTTCCACTAGATTTCATTATGCATCTTCCTTACAATGTGGTCATCTCTGTTACACTAGTGCGAGGCATAAAGGTCAGATGCTGCTCAGATTTACAATTTAATTTTGGAAGTTAACAGTAATTGACTGAGATACAATTTGTGCTTCTAGTAATGATGCACTATGAGAAATTTAAGATCTATTTCTGCTTTTACTCAAACACCCATAAAGTTCAGTGGAATTTTGCCTGAGTAAAGATGATAGAATCTCCATCTACTTTTAAACTGAAACCAGCAGGGAACTTCTGTTTACAACCTGATGCTAAATTAAATATGCCCACTGTTTTCTACCCTCAGACTGGGCATGCAGGCTGTTCATTTGGATTGTATGTGTGTATGTGAAGTTTTCTGGTCTCAAATGTTCATGAAGTTGATAGTAAGTATTTTCTCAAGCAACTGAATTAACAAATTTCCTGATTTATTCTGATCTGGTCTTCTCATTATAAATATTCTCCTCCCATTGCCAGTCAAATATTAGGTATAATATAAAAAGGCTTTACACTGTAAAATGAGACTTATCTCTTAAAACCTGAGAAACAGGGCCATGGAGGCCTTAATGGGCAGTCCAAAACCAGCCAAACAGTTTGTTACGTGCAAACACAAGGACCTCATTCAGGGTGCAGGTTACACATCCCTTCTACAAGTAAATAGCCCAGCAGAGACAAAAGGGAGTGTGGTTTGACAAAAGCTTGAGAGTAGGGGTTTAGAGAGAACTTTCAATGAAACTGGGATCAAAAGATGTTCTGTGTCTGGATTGTTTTTTCCAGACTACTAGCTCTCAACAAAGGGATAGCCCCTTTAAAACAGTGTGTATCTGCACCCCCATTACATCAGAGGAAAGTGTTAGATAGTCTTCTTTACTGTTTTGAGAACATATATACCCCTCCAGATTTTCCTTCTGGGTAACATCTGATTTATTTGTCATTGTTTCTATAAAAGTTCAAAAATCTTAAAATCTAAGACTAAAATAGAAGAGAATGTCAGGAGGACATGTGAGTGTCAAGAAGAGTATGAAGAGAGTATGTATTTAGACTGAAGGGGACACAAAAAAGACCTGGAGTCAAGTTATGGATGTGATGAGCAATTAAAGGACTGAGATTCTGGAACCATATGATGCGTTATGGTTAGCTCTGGGAAACCAGGATGTAGCAGTCTTTGGCAAAAGACTGCCTAACAATCTTTGAATGGTAGCTCTGCAATTGCCTGGGAGCTCACAGGAAGCCTTGTTGCAATTATCTACCATGTTGCCATAAGGCTCAGTCCTTCAGCTTGCAATGCCCCACAGTCCTGCTTTGTACCCACATTTTCTTTGTAGGGACTGAGCCGACATGGAAATCTCATGATAATCCACTTGTAGGCAATGTGTCCCCCAGCCTGGCTTGGGTCCTGGTCACTGTGGAACCCAGAGGCATCGCTGGTGCTGGGCATAAAGGGCGCAAGCCCCGAGTGTCACAGTCAGTCCCCTGAGTCCCGCCAAGCCCTAGCACCACGGGTTTAGTGAGCCTGCGCAAGCTTGGGACCATCAGTGGCAGCTAGCCTCGGCCTGACCGGGACACGGAACTGGCAAGCAGTCTCAGGCTGTCTTGGGGCCAGCTGGGACCCAGAGTAGGTAGGTGGTGGCAGGCTGGGACACAGCTCTGGCGGTGGCTCTGGCTTGTGAGCTGGTGGCCTCAGGCTGGCCTGGGGCCAGTGAGCCAGCTCAGGCCCAGGGGCTGGATTGGAGCCAGTGGGCCAGATAGGGTCTGGAGGTCTAGCAGGCTGGGCGGGTGGTCTGTGCCCTGACATTCTTCTGTGGCAGTAACGCCCCTGGTGGAACTTCTGATTCATGGGATTTCAAACTGAATTGCACCGCCGTGTTGGGAGTAGGCTCTCTTGAGCATGTGCTCAGAGAAAAGACAATAGATTCCAACAGTGCTTTTCTTACTGACCTGGGCCAGGGTGATGACTCTTGCTTGGCTAAACTCCAGCATGAACTGGTTCAGCAGGGCCATGCAGATCTGGGTACAGCAGCTGCCCCAAAGATCAGCCATGATTTTGCATGGCTCCTTGATTTAACTATAACTCAGCTAACCAAAGTCCATTTTTGACCAATCCCTTTGCACAGAGTGATGTGTGATTTGGAAGTGGTCACAGAGATGCTGGCCATATATTTTCAGCCCTGCTAGGCAATTGCCCTAAATTAAATTGGGACCTACTGTCCACAAGGCCTTGCACTGACATGAAGGGGCTTCCCTTGAAGCATCTTATATTCAAGCTGCCCTCAAAAGACTGGGGTCTGACCCAAAGCTGGCAAGATGGACAGCTTTGCTTGCTCCCATGGTAATGTGGGACCTTTAACCCTTCTTTCCATGTGCACTGTTCTCTTCCTCACTCCTTTCTCCTCCCCTCATCTCTGATCTGGGTAGTTCACAGTTCAGTTACTTGTGCCACCATGCTCCTGTTGCAGAAAATAAAGAATACTCAGTAAGAATACAGTCAGGGTTTTTCTTTGTGTTGCCTATAAATTACGTGGTTCTTGCAGTCTATATGTAGGAAAAATCATTATCTGTGTCAGTCGAGGGGAGTCTTGCCTAAGTGAAGATGGAAGGATTTTTATTTTTGTGATGGTCAGTGGATCTAGAAGGCCAAATTCTGCAACAATCCTTACTCACATGAGTAAACCTTACAAGAGGTGAAATCCTGGCCCCATTGAATGCACTGGCAAAACTCCCATTGAGTTTACTGGGGCTGCAATTTCCCTGCAGGAGACTCACTGCCATCAGTGGAATTGCAGATCTGTGTAAGGCTAAGTGGTATAGGCCAGTGGTTCCCAACCTTTTCTCTGCTGTGGCACACCTTTATGCCTTCAAATTTTTCAAGGCACACCACTATTAAAAAACTAATGAATATTCAAATTAACTTAAATTACTTATGAATATTCATGAACCATGGCACAGTGTTTCAGAAATGCTGCTATGTGGGGTAGTAGGGGTAGCAGAGCAGGGGTGGCAAAATGGGAGGTCAGGGGTCGTGTGCAGAGGCAGGAGTGAGTGTGGGGAGCAGGGCAGGGCAGGGGTGGCAAAAGAGGACAAGGGCAGCTATGTGGGGAACAGCACAAGGGTGGCAAGAGAGGAGAGAGGAAGGGAGAACACGAGTGGTTTTGTGGGGGTGCAGGGGGGAACCTGGGGAGTGGGAAGATAAGGCAGGGGAGCATGGTGCAGCGCCCACTTCCCCCCTCTCCACAGTGGCTCCCTGCCACCCAGGGCAAGTCCTTACCCCACTGCTGCTCCCTCCCACCCCAGTGGGTCCCATCGTCCCCCCCCCAAGCCCGTTGCTGCCTATGATGGACACTCCTATCACTGCAGGGGCCAGAACTAGGCCTCCAGCCCCCAGCTACACCCCCTCCCACAGCCACCCCACAACCCTAGCTACACACCGTCTGCTACACACACACACCCCTACCCCACACAATCCCCAGCAGCCCTCCCCCCAAAGCCCTTACCTGGGCTGTTTGCAGGCTGCCTGACACACGCTGCTCCACCCTGCAGAGGGAGATTCACACACTCCCAGCCTCCTGCAGCTCTCTGCTGGCTGGGCTTAAGGTGGAGCCAGGTTTAAAGTGGAGCCACCTGGATGGTGCATTTGGGCTGTTCCTGATATTTCTGGGGGACCTCTGGAACTCCCCATTCTAGTGCCTTCCTCTATTTTTAGGGGGCCAGAATGCTGCCTGCATAAAAATAGGGGGCCCCAGAACTGTGTTCCGGTACCTTCCCCTTACTTTCACTCCTGCCTTTTCCCAGCCCTGCACAGCAAACTTTGTGTGTAGACATAGCCACAGAGGTTTTGATTTATTCCTGTTAATTAATCTTTGATATTTATTTTTAGCCAAACCCTTTTCAGCCAGGGTAAAGTGTAATACTTGTTATGCCTTCTTCTTTTTATTCATTTTCTCTGTATAGTATGGTTTCCCATTTGTTTTTTACAGGATGCCAAACAACAGCATGTTCTTCATTTAACTTCCTCTGTGAAAAGCTTTCCTTTTTGAAAGCCTATCAACATTTATCCACCAAAGAAAGAAGAGCAATACTATAATAAAAGTGAATTGGTGCCATTTTTATACTGGACAGTTATCTTGCAGCGATTATCTCATAGTCCAGTGTGTTTGTGTCTGAACAGTTGTGCCTGTGATGCATTATTCTTTCTCATCCATCAGCTTATGATAAAGAAACTTGTGAACTCTCTTTTCCAAACCTAACCCTTTAAAATTAGAAGGCTTGTTACTACACTGCCCACCTGATATATATTGTACCAATGGTACTGTATTGCATTTTTAATTGCCCATCTTTAACAAACCACACTCTACAGTACTTTCATTAGATATGTTTGAGGGTGGACTCTGTGTAGTCTTGTAAGCGTTTGATTTTGAATTCAAGTTTCAATTTCATCTGTTAAGAGGTTACATTTAGGTTTTTATGGTATAAATAGCTAGATTACAAGTTCATGCATAATAGATATTCTTCAATTAAAAGCAATGTACAGTTTAAGATTAGAATAGTTGGTTGACAGTTACTAATTCTTAATCAGTGAAACAGCTATAAAACTAGATAGATACACATCTCTAGATTCCCAACAAATGAGTAATATATCAAATAGATCATGTATGGATGTATTTATCTGTATCTGAACTTACATATTTATATCATCACTGTAATAATATTTTGTACTACTCTGGCATCTCTTGTTATTCCAATTTGGCAGATGGAATGAAGCAGAATGGATAAATGATTTTTCAACAAGCCACAGAAGAAGTGTGTGACCAGACTGGGGATAAACCTCAGATTTTTTCACTCCCACTTTTAAGCCTTATTTGGAAGATCATTCTTTTATCTCTTCACCTCCATGCTTTTTCCTCCTTATCTGTTTCTTTGTAAACATCTGATAAGCTACCTGAATATGCTTCTTGGTAAACAACTTGGACAGATATTTTCCATTTTACCAAAAAGCATGAGTCAGAAATACAACAGAATCCCTGTTTTATGAGCTAATTGGGGACTGAGGAGCTCATGAAATTGAACTTGGAATTACAATCAGTCCAGTGGCTGAAGTGTGCAGTATGGTATAGTATATACACTATAGTGCAATGAATCACTTTCTTTTTGACTTTCAAACCACTGCATAAATACTACCAAGGCATTGAAGGCACTGAAGCCTCACCTCAATCCCTGGAAAAATTATGGAGCAGGTTCTCAAAGAATCCATCCTAAAACACTTAGAGGAAAATAAAGTGATCAGGAACAGTCAGCATGGATTTACCAAGGGTAAATCATGCCTGACCAATCTCATTTCCTTCTATGATCAGATGACTGGTTTTCTGGATTCAGGAAGAACCATTGATGTGATATACCTTGATTTTAGCAAGGCTTTTGATACAGTTTCCCACAGCATTCTCACTGGCAAATTAAGGAAGTATGGGTTGGATAGCTGGACTGTAAGGTGGATAGAAAACTGGCTAGATCAACGGTTTCAGCATGTAGGAATCAATGGTTCCATGTCTAGCTGGCAACTAGTCACGAGTGGTGTGCCCCAGGGGTCGGTACTGGGGCCGGTTCTGTTCAACAGTTTCTTCAATGATCTGGATGATGGAATAGACTGCATTCTCAGTAAGTTCGCGGATGACACCAAGCTGGGGGGACCAGTAGACATGTTGGAGGGCAAGGACAGGATTCAGGGTGACCTAGAAAAATAGGAACAGTGAGCCAATAGAAATCTTATGAGGTTCAATAAGGACAAGTGTAAAATCCTGCACATGGGATGGAAAAACCCCGTGCACTGCTACAGGCTGGGAAACATTCAGCTAAGTAACAGCAGTGTAGAAAAGGACCTGGGGGTCATGGTGGATGGGAAGCTAGATATGAGTCAGCAGTGTGCTCTTGCTGCCAAAAAGGCCAATGGCATACTGGGCTGCATCAAAAGAAGTATTACCAGCAGATCAAGGGATGTGATCCTTCCCCTCTATTCTGCACTGGTGAGGCCACATCTAGAATACTGTGTTCAGTTTTGGGCTCCCCACTACAAAAAGGACAGGGATATGCTAGAGAGAGTCCAGCGGAGGGCAACCAAAATGATTAAAGGGCTAGAGCACAAGCCCTATGAGGAAAGACTGCAAGCATTAGGCTTATTTAGTCTGCAGAAGAGAAGATTGAGGGGGGATTTGATAGCAACCTTCAACTACTTGAAGGGATGCTCTAAGGAAGATGGAGCTCGACTGTTCTCGGTAATAACGGAGGGCAGAACGAGGAGCAATGGTCTCAAGTTGTGGTTAGGGAGGTCGAGGCTGGATATTAGAAAAAACTTTTTTACTAGGAGAGTGGTGAAGCCTTGGAATGAGCTGTTGAGGGAGGTGGTGGAATCTCCATCTTTGGAGGTGTTTAAGGCCCAGCTGGACAAAACCCTGACTGGGATGGTTTAGTGGGAGTGGTCCTGCCTCTGGCAGGGGGTTGGACTAGATGACCTACGAGGTCCCTTCCAACCCTATGATTCTATGATTTCCCCTTCCCAATCAGCAATGGTGTAGTGGAGTGGGAATGCCATTTCCATACTATTTAAAGGGTTGCCAAAGTAGCAGCATATGTACACCACATAGAGGACACTGTTTTGCTGTGCTTAGCCTGGCCAACATCACTTTGCATATTCATGGACTATGTCTACACTTAAGAAGTTAGTTCGAATTAAATTATTGTGAATTAATTAATTCAAACTAATAATGGTTCATTCAAACTAAGTTAACCCAAACTAACATGGCCCCACTAGAAACCTAAACTGAACTAGCATGTCCATGGATAGGAGTTGCTAGTTTGATTTCAGAGGGGGGCAATATGGGAAGTGTGGCAACATGGCCCCTGAGAAGGGCCATGCCCTCACCCCATACATAGGAAGGCACCTGGGACAAAGGTCAAACTGCGTTAATTCAAACTAATGGTTAGTTCAAATTAACACAGCTCCATTGAGTTAATTCGTTACTTTGAAGTTAAGCAAGGTTTTATAACTTCGAAGTGTTCATTACTTTGAACTAAGGAATTTCTTAGTTCAAAGTAATGAAAGACAGTGTAGCCATGCATTAATTTAGTTCAAATTAATCTTCATTAATTCAAACTAAATTGTAAGTGTAGACATACCCATTGAGTGTAAAGTCATGGCAGCTCACATCGTTCCAATACCTTGATGAAACAGAGAGAATGTGGCCAGAAAAGAATGCCTGAGGAATACTTAGATTCAACTGAGAACCCCAGCAGTCTCTGCTGCTGATGCTCCAGGTGAAGGTTAAATCTGCTGTCTCCTGGCAAACCCCACTAAGAGGGCAATGATAAAAATTCCACCCACCAACCTGCAGAGGTGAGTCCCCCAGGGCATTTTTGCTTCTCATCAAAATAGAATAAGTATGGCTGTGTTCACACACACGGTTATTTCGAAATGACTTAATTCAAATTAGCAAAAAGTCATTTCGAAATAGGCTAAAAAGCGGGAAATGAAATAGCAAGTTCACAATGTGAACCTGCTATTTCGTTAGGTGCTGCAGGGGGCTGCAGCCACCTGGGGGTGAGCAGCTGCTGGCTCACCCTGCAGCCCCAGAAAGGGGGCTGCAGGCACTGGCGGGGGGTGAGCCCCTGCAGGGTGGCTCAGCCCCCCGCCAGAGCTGCACCCCGGACCCCGCCGGCGGGTGTCGGGGGTGCAGCCCGGGCTGCGGGTTGAGCCCGGCTCCCCCGACCCCGCCGGCGGTGTCTGGGGTGCAGCCCCGGCTGCGGGCTGAAGCAGCTGGCAGGGGATCACCCCCCCACCGGGGGCTGAGGGACAGCCCTCAGCATCCTGGCCAGGGTCCTGAGGGTTCCCTGGCCAGGGTGCTGACGATCCAATGTTGTTTCGGAACACTTGGTTCTGAAACAACATGTTCACATTTGTTGTTTCGAAACAACGGTTCCGAAACAACCTTGTTTTGCCCAGAAACTAGGTTTAAATTGTTTCGAAACAACTGTGCGTCGTGTGAACATGGTTTTTTTTGTTTCGAAACAACGAGGTTGTTTCGAAACAAAAGTGCCGTGTGAACACAGCCTATGATTATACCTGTAGACTAATTACTACAGTTATTTGAATAAAAACAGCTATCTGAATAATAAGTTCCAAGGGGGCAGCTGTGTTAGTCTAGTAAAGCAAAAATAAAGCAAGGAGCCTTTTGGCACTTAAAGACTAACAGCTTTATTTATAGCATAAGCTTTTGTGGGAGAAAACCTCACTTCGTCAGGTGCTTTGAAGGGGGCTGAATAATAAGAAGTGCCAACCTTGGAAAACAAAAGAGGTATCAAAATGGGGAAGGAACAGTAACATACAAAGGATCATTTCCATACTATCTGGCATTGAAAGGCTTTTTGGTTTGACACTGGAAAATTGATACAAAAGTCATGGCAGGGAAATGTCTCTCGTTAGTAAGATGTTTGGTAAAATGTCCTGATATATTGAAATTAAAATCAAATATCTCTTTGAAATATTTAGTTCTAAAAGGGCAGCTGTGTTAGTCTAGTCCAGCAAAACAAACAAGGAATCTGGTGGCACTTTTAAAGACTAACAAATATATTTGGCTATGTCCACACGTAGCTCATTATTTCAAAATAACTTACTGCATATAATCGGGTATAAGCCGATCTGGGCACAAGCTGACCCCCCCAATTCTGAGCCCCCTAAAGAAGCTAAAATTGGTGACCCAGGTGTAAGCTGAGGTCCCCTTTTGGCCTTGGCCCCTAACCCCCCACTCACTGCTGCTGGCTTCCTCTGGAGTTTCTGACAGCTTCCCTACTCCAAAATCTCTGAGGCTGCTTTTCCCTTGTCCCCTCGCTGTCCATTCCTCACTCCTGCTCTCCTGCTCTGCCCTTTCCTCACTTTCCTCACCCCTGCTGCCCCCTGCTCTGCCCTTTCCTTGCTGCTACACCCCTGCTCAGTTCTCAGTTTCCTGCTGCTGCCCCTGCACCGCCCTTTCCTCATTGTTGCCCCCTTGCTCCCACCAGCTCTGCCCTTTCCTCACTGCTGTCACCCCTGCTGTCCCCCCACTGCTGCCCCCTGCTCACTTCTCATTTACCTCATTGTTGCCCCTTGCTGCGCCCTTTCCTCACTGTTGCCCCCTTGCTCCACCTGCTCTGCTCTTTCCCCACTGCTGTCACCCCTGCTGCCCCCTGCTCTGCCCTTTCCTCACTGCTACCCCCTGCTCACTTCTCTGTTTCCTGCTGTTGCCCCCTGCTCCTCCTGCTGCCCCCCTACTCTGCCCTTTCCTCACTGCTGCCCCCCTGGCTCTTCACTGCTGCCCCCCTTCTCTGTCCCTTCCCCACTGGTGCCCCACTGCTCTTCCTGCTGCCCTCTGGCTCTTCACTGCCACCCCCCTACTCCCTTCTCAGTTCCCTGCTGTTGCTCCCCAGTTCCCCAACACCCTTTCCCTGTCACCCCACAACCCCTGCTGCTGCTCTTCCCAGCCTGCCAGCCCCCCCCCCCAATCCCCAGTCCCTGTCGCTGCTTCCCTGGGCTCCCCAAAAACCCTGGGTCCTCCTGCCGCTTTCCCAGACTCCCCGACCCCCCCCCAATGCCCGAGCCCTGCCGCCCCTTTGCTGGCCTCCCTGAGCCCCCCCCCCCCAAACCCCTCCTGGCCGTCCCATCACTTTCCCCAATTCCCCGACCCCCTCCCCAACCCCTGGTCCCTGCCACCGCTTCCCTGGCCTCCCTGAATCCCCCCCTCAATGTCCAGGCCAACCCCCCCGGGGCCCCTTACGTGGCTGCTCCAGACGCCAGGGTCCCCTCCTCACTCCAGCCCCAGCCCTGGCCGACTGCCCAAGATGGCCGCCCGGCAACACTGGGGCTCTGGCTTGCCACATGGTCTGGGAAACTCCTGGGAGGGGCTGTCTACCGTATTCCCTTGAGTATAAGCCAAGAGCCTGTTTTGAAGCCAATTTTCAGGCACAAAATTTTCAGCTTATACGTGATGATATATGGTATTTCAAAATAAAATCCTTATTTCGAAATGACTTATTTTGAATTAAATTTTTTAAAATTCGAAATAAGGGAAACTCTGAAAGTGAAATAGCATGCCCTCAGTGTGGATATGCTGTTTTGCTTCTGGAGAGGGGCATGATCTGAGGTGTTGCCAATCAATGCCATGTTGCTAACCAATCCCCTGCCACTGGCTCTCCAGAGCCAGTGGCAGGGGAAAAAACATTGGGGGGCACAGATGAGGAGGCCCCTCTTCCCCCTGGCTTCCCCGGCTGCCCCTCTTCCCTGCTGCTTTGCAGGTGGCGGGGGCATGAATCACTTATCCCCCTGCTATCCCCTTTCCCCACCCCAGCCTCAACAGAGGGGCAGGGGGCTAGAAGCCCGATGGGGCTGGGAGCTGCTTGCGGCAGACCGCAAGCAGATCCCAGCCTGGTGAATTTCACAGCCGGGCAAGGGGGAGCGCAGGTTGGGGGGGCAGAGCCGGCTCCCAGCTGCCAGGGCAGCTGCAGCCGGACCGAGCCCGCGGCAGGGACAGACCTAGGAGGGCGCCCCAGTCTCCCAGCCCCTGGCCACCTAACCGCATTGTTTTGAAACAACCCTTCCAAAACAAGGGTTATTTCGATTGCAGACGAGGTTTAGTGGTTTCAGAATAACTGCCCTTATTTTGAAAGGACGGAGTCCCATCCTTTCAAAATAACAAAATGTCATCTGGACATAGCAAGTTTTATTTCAAAACAACGGCTTTTGTTTCTAAATAAAACTCTCGTGTGGACATACCCTTTATTGCATAAGCTTTCATGGGAGAGAATCCCACTTTGTCAGCCACTTTGAAGATGTGGGAACTTACAGAATGGGAGCAAAATAAATGCAGGGGAGAGTAAGTCATTGGGTCTGGTCAGTTTATACAAGCAAATCAAAACCGTTATTAGTATTCAAACAGTGGAGTACAGCAATCAGCAGGGCGGTGGGTGGGGGACAAGGAAAGTAAAATTACCAGTTGTAATGGGAAAAAAAACCATAATCTTTTTTCAGTCTTGAGTTCACAGAGTCACATTTGCATATGAATTCAAATTTCTTCAGTTTGTCTTTGAAGCTTGGACTTATTATACATTTCTTTGAGCACAGTTGTTGACAAGTCATCAATGGAGTGGGCAGGGAGATTGAAGTGTTCCCCTATTGGCTTTTGAATGTTGTTATTTCTTATGTCAGGTTTGGGTCCATTGTCTATGAAAAAAAGTGCCACAGGACTACTTGCTTGTTTTGATGAAGGAAGTCTCAAATGGAAAGAACTACTTAAAAAAGATTAATTCATATTACAACTTTTACAAAATCAATTTGCATACTTCTTGTGACTGAGAACTCTACACTCTCAACTCTGCTGCATTCCCTTACTTTGTGTATTTAGCATCTTTTACAATATGTAGAAAAAGATTATTATTAACAATATGGTTTATCCTTAAGTGAAAGAGGCTATACCTACAACTGATGGCTGTGTCCACATGAGGCTTTTATTTAGAAACAAGCACAGTTGTTTCAAAATAAAAGTTGTCATGTCTAAACAACGTTTCTTTATTTCGAAATGACGACACCCTGTCATTTCAAAATAACGTCTGTTGTTTTGGAACAATAAAACATAGGTTCTAATCGAAATAGCCCTTGTTTAAAAACTGTTGTTTCAAAACAACGCTGTTGGGACACGTTGCTTTGAAACAAGGGCTGTTTCGAATAAGGGCTTTGATATTCCTCCCAGGGTGCTATGCTCCCTGGGAGGAAATCCCACAGCCCCCAGCACCCTGGCCAGGGGGCCATCAGCAACCTGGCCAGGATGCTGAGGCGAGGTGCAGGGGAGTGCGGGGGGGGCAGCCCGTGTGGGAGCTGGCTTGCCCACTGCCCCCGCTTGCTGGCAGTGGGAGGCGCAGCGGGTGCCAGAGCCGGCTGGACCCGTTGCCCAGGCTCGGTGGCTGCCCACCAGGCGGAGAGAGTAGAACTAGCCGGGCACCCGGGTCCCTCAGCCCCTGGCTGCCTACAAGTGGCGGGGGGTGCCGGGGCCCCCCAGCCCCTGGCAGACTCTGCAACCTTTGGTTAATTTCACAGAGGTTGCAGAGCCTGCCTGGGGCTGGGAGAGCTGGCACCCCCCGTCTGCTTGCAAGGAGCCAGGGGTGCTGGAGCTGGCATCTGCCCTGGCCACTTGCAGGCAGCCAGGGGCTGGGGGACCAGGGCACCCGGCTAGCTCTGCCCCTGCTGCCAGCTTGCCCCTCAGCCCTGCCAGGGGGCCATGTTGCCACACCTCCCATGCTGCTCCTCTCCTGAAGTGAAATAGCATGTCCACACACAGGGCATGCTATTTCACTTTAAGGGTTTCCCTTATTTCGATTTAAGATATTTTGAAATAAGTATTTTTTTCGAAATAACAGTTTACGTGTGAACATAGCTGATGAGTCTGTGCTCTTCGAATCCACATCTGCCATGGTAAATGCATGACATGTAGAAGAGGTTAATGCAAAGTTTTATTTTCTTCAGATTAGGAGACTAGACAGAACACATATTTTCTCTGTGCCCCACCACTCAAGCATCGTATAATTTATTCTTGTTTAAAAAGTATATTATACACCCCACCATTACATTTTCAATCTGTATTTGATTAACTACATTATTTTTCACCTTCCTGCATATCATGGGGCTTGGCTCACCTGCTAGTGAATTCTCTGTATTTTAAAGTCCTTAAATCATGATTCTGAGACTTAAATAACTCAGTCCTCGGTTAGAGTTTTATTGCTGGAGTAGGTGGGCGAGGTTTTGAGATGTGCATTGCACAGGAAGTCAGACTAGATGGTCATATTGGTCCCTGTGAGTCTGTGTCTATTTTAGTTTTGAAAAGAGGAACTTATGGGGGGCAAAATATTGCACTACACCTTTAAATGCTAAGTTTCTCTGCACACCAGATCCACACATGTATTACTGATTCTACAATGAGACACAATTAAAGGGCTATTCTTTTCTGAGTACTCTGGATAGAGAAAGGCAATGAGTAAACTGATGATTGACATACCTCCCTTTTGCCCATTCTGCCTTTATAAGTCAAGTCATGGCCTTCACACTGAACTAGATTTGGAGAAGCTATGAATGTGAGCTGGGGAATGATATCAGCAAATTCATAGCAAGTAGCTGATGTTAATCCTCAACATGACATAAGGTGGTACTACTTTTTTGACTATTGGTAGCTCAGACCAGTGATTAAAACAGATGAAACTATAAGTGGGACCTCACGCATTTTTAGTGGTTTTGTTGCAGTTTTTACTGTTGTGTATAACAACGTGATATGGCCTCTTTTTATACTGATGGGAAGAATAAAGAGAAGCAGCAAGGCCATTGCTTTGGAGAGTAACACGTTTCTTGATCCCATTTCACGGTTCTTGGCAGTGTGACTTCAGTGGACTTCATGCTCACAGGGCCTCTTGTTGTAATAGCTGCCCTCAAAATGTCCCTTAACAAGAGACCCATACAGCGGAGGTTGAGGAGAGTCCTCATGGCCCCAGGCTGGAAGTCTGCTGAACAAAGAGAAACTATTACATTCCCCCTGGATCCATGTTGAGCCCTGCCTACTCATACTCAACCCACTCAGTCCCCACCCCTTCCCCTTGCATAGACGCCAAAACCCTAGAGAAATACTCTGCAGGATCTGGGTAAAGGGGCTGGGAAATTACTGTGAAAGGCTATGTTCACACAGGGCAGGCTTGTTTCGAAACAAGACGTTTCGAAACAAGCTGTTTCAAAATAACATGTTATTTCGAAACACCTTATTTCGAAGGACAAAAACTTTGTCCTTCGAAATAAGGGAGCGAAATAGCAGGTCCACAGTGTGGACCTGCTATTTCGCTTGGGGAGGGGACTGCAGGCACTTGCAGGGTGCAGTGCAGAGGGGCGCTGCACCC
>ML681972.1:9021438-9038344 GCA_007922195.1 Podocnemis expansa
CCAGGGGCATGGCCGGGAGCGGGGGCGCCGGGGATTCTGGGGGCGTGGCCGGCAGCAGGAGCGGCTGCGCCGGGGAATCCTGGGCAGGCGCTCACTCCGGGCCCGGCAGCAGCGGGCTCCAGCCGTGTGCCGGGACTGCACCGCCAGGTTTGGCGGCAGCCAGGGCTTTAAAGCCCTTGGGGTGAGGCGCCCCGCTGCACGTCTCCTGGCAGGGGACTGCAGGCAGCCTCCAGGTGAGGTGCAGCCCTGCGCCCCCCCTGCAGACACCCCTCAGCACCCTGGCCAGGGTGCTGAGAGGGCAGCCCTTCCTCCCAGGGTACAACCCCTGTTGTTTCGAAATAAGAAGTGTGTGTGGACATACCCAAAGTGGCTGAGCCCTTCTCCTCTCCCTTGCATTCAAGCACAAAAGTCTAACTCATGTTTGGAGCAGGTGAACATGATCCCCACTGTAGTTTTTAATGCTATTGTATGCAACAGTTTTACATATTCCTGGATTGTCCCACATTTCCAGAGTCCACATTCTCATTTCTAGGTGGCTGAGTGGTTAAAGTGCCCAACCACAGTCCTGCATGTTTGTGAATTTCGGTCTCACTTGACTTCACACTGAAAAGCTAATTTCTGTTCACTCAACTGCAAAATTGGTACCCGATCCATAAGATTAGGGTCGCCAAAGATGATCAGATATGATGCAGGCAACATCACTTTCTTGTATACCATTGGCTATGAAACTGATGTACCTTAACTCTGTCAGGACAATGAGTCATTGGCTTGAAGAAACCACGTCTACTTCTTGGAGTGAATAGGCACAGTGTCATAACAAGCTGGAGTTTTTGAAATGCACTCTGGCTTTTGAGCCAAGATTTGTCATGAGTTGCTGCTCTTTCCTTCACTCTACTCAAGCCAGGGGAATACATGGCTCTTTGTGGTTAGAGACTTTGTGTAACAACATGGCTAATGTTGGGAGGCAATGTGTATGTTGCAGGTGGGGCAGAAACCAGATCATCCAGGGTGTGTAAAATTTCATCTCTTGTTGCTCTGAACAGAGAGTGATTTATCAATATCACATGTTCTGTGGCATTCTTTATACACAGTGGAATAGATAAAAGGTGTGAATATAGAGAATCATAGAATATTAGAGCTGGAAGGGACCTCATGAGGTCATCTAGTCCAACCCCCTGCTAAAAGAAGGACCACTCCCACTAAATCATCCCAGCCAGGGTTTTATCCAACTGGGTCTTAAAAGTGTCCAAAGATGGAGACTTCACCACCTCCATCTGCAACCCATTCCAGTGCTTCACCACCCTCCTAACCAGAAAGCTTTTCCCAGTATCCAACCTAGACCTTCCCAGCTGCAGTTTGAAACCATTGATCCTTGTTCTGTCCTCTGTCACCACTGAGAATAGCCTAATTCCCTCCTCTTTGGATCACCCCTTCAAATAGTTGAAGGTAGTTATCAAATCCCTGCCCCCCCCGCCCCCCGTCTTCTCTTTTGCAGATGAAATAAGCCAGGTTCCTTCAGTCTCTCCTTGTAACTCATGTGCTTCAGCCCCCTATCATTTTTGTTGACCGCTGCATTTAATCCAATTTGTCAACATACTTTCTGTAGTGGGGAGCCCAAAACTGGACACAGTATTCCAGATGTGGCCTCACCAGTGTGGAATAGAGGGGAATAATCACATCCCTCAATGTGCTGCTGCTTTGAGCCATATAGACAGAATATGTTGTTAACTTTGAACTTCCTAGCTTTTATTTTTCACAGCTATATTATTACTATAATTACTTTAGAATGCTTCCTGTTTACAAGATAATAACCAAATCTGGACTAATGAATAACTCGGCGTCTAGAGGCTGTGGAATTTATTTATTCCAGTTCCAGGGAGTGGTTGTTATTACTAAGTTAACAGGAGGTACTTCCAAGTTGTTGTTGCTATTGCTGTTACCTACATGCTTTTTCTCCCTCTCTTTATACTTATTCCTCCACTCTGCTCAGTTCCTCTACTCCCCTTTGATGGTCAAGATAACTTATCTGAGTAAAAATATTTGATTGAAATGAAATGGTAGGACAATCTCATTTCTCAAAATAGTGTTTATAGCTGAAACAAATGTAGACCCTATGCATTTCAAACTCGTGTCCCTTTTGCCATTTTTAATATTTTCCCCTGTTTTTTATATATTGGCATGAATTGGGAGAAGAACTAGTTGTGACATTCATATTCCGCATGCAAAGTCTGAGTAAGCAGCTTGGGGTGTGGGGAGACCAAATCCTATTTGGACCCCAATATAAAGCAGGTGGTAAGGCACCTGTGTAACTCATCTGCAATCTCTGCTACATTGCCTCTGTTTATGGATTGTGTCCAATGGGTCCATACAGTTTGTGTGCATACCCAGTTGCCATGCTTGGGTCAGGCCGCTACCCTGTCCTATACACTCCCATGTAGAAAATTGCTTTGGGGTTTGATTCCACAGCATGAAGGGAGTTGTAGATCTTTTTGGTTCCCTGATACCCCACCTTCTCCAACCCCACCACATGCTGTGAAAGTTGTGCTGAATTTTGAGCCTCTGACTGAGGAAGGGAAGAGAGGATTTCATCCAAAGCTATTTCTGTTTGTTGTACATCAACTCTTAAAAAGACTGTCCTGGGCCAAATTCAGCCCTGGCATATGAGGGTATAATTCCTATGTCTTCAGGGCAGCTGTGTTCTTTTAGGCTAGACTAGTGTTTGCCTCATGACTTCTGGTGTAGGAGGCACAAATAGTAGTAGTGGATTACAGCCTAAAAAATATTGTGGAAAAACCAGCCTACACTATGGAAGCCAAATTAATTAAAAATTGCAATGATTGTCATCTTTTCTCCCAGAAGCATACATCATTTATTTCCCCATCTCAGTATTACAAGCCAATGTTAACTGAGGGCTTACAATGATACCAAGGAAGCATGGTATCTTCTTCACAGATGCAAAGTCAGTTTTCCAAGGTGTGTTTGTACATGGTTTGCCTTATGCATTGAAGAATGTTAGAACACACGTGAGATACTTAAGCAATATCCATAATTACTGAAAGGTTTGTGGAATAAACACGGTTTAGCCAGATGTGAGCTGTAAAACACCTAAAGCAAAGTACAGTGATGTCATTCATCTTCATCTTGACAAATACCTGTTCGAGCTTGAATTTGACTGAAGTTAAACAAAGTTGATAACAAGGTATATACAAGCCCCACACGCAGATCTTAAGTATTGTTACTGGAGATAAGTAAGATCAATTGTCTCTGATATAGTTTGAGTTAGTGGAGAAACAAATTTTCCTGTATTTTGACATGTAAAATGTCTTTTTCAGGGCACTGGTTTGTTTTTATCTAAGTTATAAACCACAGATACAATAAACTTTACAATCTTTACTACAGAAAAAGTCACTAGCACGCATAACAGCTTACTGCTTTTTTTCCCCGATTGTGTCATGAAAAGATTGAAATACCAGAGAAGTGTTAGCATTGTCCAGACTTTATCTAATTTCTGTACTCACCATGTTGACATTTATTGAAACAGTTTGAGGAAATTACATCAGTACATTAAAGAGGATGACATTGAAAATGGCTCTTGTGGGATGAGTCTATTTGTTATTCATTATTTTTTTATATTTGACAAGTCCTTTGTGGTTTTAAGAGGTTGACTGGAGTGAAGAAACAGTAACGTGGAACCTTTATGTCACTAAAACAAACAAGGTTTTGAGCTGATCCATTATATTTATCTCTCATCTTCCTGCTTAAGACAGAGCTGAAAAGAATGCTGGTACTTTACTGATGTGTTAAGGGGGGACAGGTTCTCGCAGTTGATGGTATCTGCAGTTCTGCAGTGGCAGGTGCTAAAAGATGTCCTAGAATTTTGCCAGATGCTGTGGGCTACACAGTGCAGTGTGCCAGAAGAAGCTGGGAAGGCACAACAAATCTCTTTACAACACGGGTGGACCAGTGGCCAGATCGCTGACTGTAGATACTTTGTAATGACCATTTGCTCATCTTCATAGGATGAAACTTGAACAGGCATGAGGGGAGCAGCAGCAACAGTAGTAGCATCTGGCCCTATGCCACACTGTGCCTATATCATTTCTGGAAATTACATACTACATGTATAGACCATGTATATAATGTGTGTGTTAGCTGGGTAAATCAGCATAACTCCATTGAATTCAATGGGTCAGATCCTCAGCAGGTGTAAACTGGCACAGCTTTATTAAAGTCAGTGGTATAATGCTGATTTATATAATCTGTTGAACAAACTGGGGGAGATAGTAAATAGGTGATCATTGACCAGCTCATTTCTCCCCCTTATGGTGTGAACTGATAGAATGTGTCTGATGTGGTATGGGGTAACAGGTTTGACTTTGCACATCAAAATACAGAGCAAGAACATGAGCAGGATGTTGTAAGATCTGTGACCAATTAAATCATTCATACATGTCATGTCACATCCTCAGGGAGCTGCAGGTGTGGAATGCTTTCCTAGCACTAGCTGACACAGGATGCGATGACAATGTTGAATTCCATACTCGGTGGCTCCAGTCCAGCTTCCAGTGAGGCCAAAGAAGCTGCCACCTGTGTTAATGGGATTGGGATCTATGCTGGAACAGCTGTATCAGGAAAGTATACTTTGCCAAGTTGTCTCCATGTATTGCAAAGTGGACATCAGTGGTGCAGCCTCTGATGGTTCATTGTCAAACTGGAAGGGCATATCTAATGTGGCACTACAGGGATCTGTTCTGGGTCCAATACTGTTCAGTAAGTTTATGAATGATGACATGGATAATGGAGTGCAAAGTATGCTGATAAAATTTGCTGATGACACTAAAGTGGGGGGGGGTTTGCAAGCGCTTTGGAAGGTAGGACTAGAATTCAAAATGACCATGACAAATTGGGGAATTGGTCTGAAATCAATAAGATGAAAATTCAATAAAGACAAGTACAAAGTAGTACACCTGAGAAGGAAAAATCAAATGTATTACTTCAGAATGGGGAGTAACTGGGTAGTTGATAGCATGGGTGAAAAGGATCTGAGAAGTATAGTTGATCACAAATTGAATACGACATTTGCAGTCTCCTGTGAATTGCAGTGAACTCAGCTCTGCAATCTGTCCAAGTTCTTAGATCCTTGCTTCAATGATATCATGTCTTGTTTTTCACCTGGAGAGTCCAGAGGTGCAAGAGAGAATTTCAAATTAATAGAGCCATGCAGTAAACTGAGGAAATGCTTGCTTCACACAACTGCCAGCCTGAATCAGAAGTGCAGAGCAGCAGTAGTGAATCTGGAAAGACCTTGTAGGCCGATTGATTGATTGATTGTATGCTGCATGACATCAAGTACATACTTGAACCACACCATTGGGACACTCTGATGATGGCAGGTTATTTGCAGCATGTTTGTAGTCTCTCTCTTAGTTTATCTGGCCAGCATCATCACAAATAACTCTGGATTATCTAAACTGAGGAAGAGGGACTGTGAAAACTACCACATCAGTGGTTGAGGACCAAGGATTATTAAAATATTTTTTTCTTTCAAACCATTGGTCCAATTCCAGTAGCCTATAAGGGCAAACAATAAAACAGCATGTATCACCACACTGCTAACAAACCTGGGCCAGATTTACCTCTGTTGAGATCAGCAGAGTTTTACTAGGGATGAATACAGTCCCTCGTGTGACTACCATACAGTGCTCTCTGGTGGCATGGGTAAGGTACCTAAATCCTGTGCATGCTGCTGCTTCTCTGAGAGGTGGGATGGTCGTGTTGCTCGTTGGTGCTCTCTGAAAGTGGGAGCCCTGCTTGCTGCACCACCAGCACTTTGGGTTCCAGAGCAGGAAAAGCAGCTAATAGCTCCTGGGATACGTGATGGCCCCTTCCTCAAACTGCTTCTCCCCTCTGCATGTTCCTCAGATGTGAGCCAATAACACAGAAGTGAAAGGCTCTGTGTCCCATTACCAATTCCCCTGTGCTGCCAGTCTACACTGAAAGCTTTTCATTACATTTTTTAAATCTGTGCTCCTTAAAATGTCTCCAAAGTTGTGCTCAATCACCTATCGATTCTTTGGGGTCATTCTCTTCATGGCTTGTGACTACTCGTGCAATCCTATTGCTGATCTCTGGTGCTAGTCCAGCTTCCCTTCATGCAGCAATTATTCAACAGCCACATGACAATTCTGCAAAATATTTGTCCAAATTCTTCTTGGCCATCCCTTAATAAGTGGATAAAGGGCAGGTTTTCTTGTTTAGTTCAGAATAAAACATGTACAACTGGTGGTTACTTCTTGTGGTTGATAGTGGAAGGGTATAGCTGTTGGTGCTTGTTCTAATATCTGGAACCCAGTAAGAGTTTCGAGCACAGTCTGTACATTGTAGTTATCTTGTCTTTCAGATCATTCTCTGGGTGTGTCTGTTCTGTTCTTCTATGCTCAGGTCACCTAATGCATTACAGAACCTCACAGGGCTTTACACTGGACATATTTTTATATGTGTATATGTTGTCTCTTGATTCAGTTTTCCATCACTGCAATACAATGCATCATTGCTAATCACAGGCAGCACTCCCTGTTCCCTGATGCTCTGATTCATCATCTGTTACACAATGTGCTGATAGGGTTGGTGGGTGCCAACTTTTCAATCAAAAATTAATATTGAAGAAAACTGAGTATTTGTTTGCCCATGACATTTATATGCAGTAGCCTCCTTGACGTTTTATTTATCTATAGCAGTCTGCATGGGTTTTTTCTTCTTATGTACTCTAGAAAATTATCTGAATGCTAATTTTAATTTAGAACTTTTTCTATAAATGTTAGCATTGAGTTTGATTATGCCCCAAATTGGCAGTGAATGAATGTCAATTTCAAAAGGGATAGCCGTGTTAGTCTAGTCCAGTAAAAAAAACAACAAGGAGTTGTGTGGCACTTTAAGACTAACAGATTTATTTTTTGCATGAGCTTCTCCCACGAAAGCTCATGCAAAAAATAAATCTGTTACTCTTAAAGTGCCACACAACTCCTTGTTGTTTTTTTAGTGAATGAATGGACGGTCTCTTTTACCTTCATCTCTACCTTCTCTAGGAGTGGAATCAAGCTCTGATATTTTCATCTACATGCAACATTTCCCCCTGTGGCCCAGTCCCAACAGAGGGACCTTCAAATCTGCAGAGGATGTGAGGTTATGAAGGGATGTGTAGAGATTAGAGATCCAACACATCAGGGTCAGGGTGATTGCAAGGTTGTCTTTATTTCTTGTTCCAAAGGGATAGCCATGTTAGTCTAGTTCAGCAACACAAACAAGGGCTATGTTTATACTAAAGGCTTAAGTCAACTTAAGCAACTCCATGGCCACATTTAGAGTTCATTAAGTTGACTTAAGTGCTTGCTTAAGTCAACCTAATAACTTTCAGGGTGAAATCGCCTTTATTTAATGTGGCCATTAAAGTCGACTTAATAAAGTTGACTTAAGGCAGGGGACCCATTTAGTCATCTTTAAATGGATCTCCTGGCTTAAGTTGACTTAAACAAATGGGGCCTCACTAAGTCGACTTAATAAAGTTGACTTTAAGGCAACCTTGTTAAGTCAACTTAACTGAGCCCTCTAGTGTAGACATAGGCAAGGAGTCTGATGGCACTTAAAAGACCAACAAATTATTTATCACATGACCTTTCATGGGAGAAAATCTTACTTTGTCAGATGCTGTACACAGACTGTCCTAACTTCTACAGTATGCCTCTTTGTGGCCACCCTGAATACTGACTCTAAACATTCACAGTTAACACCACAGGGATAGGTCTGGGATAGGTTTGCTGGGGAATGAGTCTACATGGAAAAGCTAATTAAAAGTTAGTCCAGTTAAGGACCTAAGTGGTCTATCATGAGAATAATGGCTGACTGTCTGGAGTTTAGTAATGGTGAGGGTCTAGAGCAGTGGTTCTCAGCCTTTTGCAGGTTGTGACGCACTTGGTGGCATATCATAACCCTACAGGATGCACCAGCGGACCTCCCACAGGCCAAATCCAGACATCTCCCTGGCTCTCTGTGACACACTTAGCATTGTGTGGCAACACAGTAAAGCAGGGGTCTCAGATGCAAATCACCATGAGGGCTGCATGAGGACTAGTACATTAGCACCAGGGCTGCCCTACACATGAGATATAGTACAGTAGCCCAATGGCTGCACCACTGAAACCTTTTCATACAATGACATTGCAAATATTTGATAGCGATAGTATCATGGTGGGCTGCAAAAAATTACTTTAGGGGCTGCATGTGGTCCTCTGGCCATGAGTTTGAGACCTCTGCAGTAAAGCGTCCCAACACAGTGGTTGAAAACTGGTGGTCTAGAGCTGTAGACCTTGCCCCAGTTTTTAAAGAGTCTAGCTGCTTCTTGGATCTTGGTTTAGGCAGAGGCCTGCTCCAGATTGGGATTATTTTGTTAGCCTCGTAGAAACCCAACCAGGCTTGACAGGTTTTTTTCCCTCATGTGGATTAGGGCTTGTTCTAATTTGGGGTGTTGGTTTTTGCTTTAATTGAGAAGCTGGCAGCTGTATTATTGTTAAGTGGCTTGGGGAACTTTTGTAGTGCCAGTTACTTCCATTTTTATGGGTCTTAAAATTAAGAGTACTCCCTCCAGCTCATCTTTATATCTTTGAATTCTCAAGTATCTTTTCTGACATTTCATCTCCTCTTTGTATTTGAGTCCATAACCTACAACACTCATGTATTAGAAGTGAGGGCTGTTGGACCACGTGCTGGGAAGTTCCCCCTTAATTAAATGAGTCTCTTGGGGAAAAGGCTCCTAGAGAATTCCATAGCTTTTTAATCAATGAAATCAAATAAAGAGATGGAACATGAAAGATTATTTTCATTTCATGTATATTTCAGTAGCACCAAAGAGCCCCAGTCATGAGCTACAGCCTCATTGTTTTAGGTGCTACACAAATAGAAGAAAAATACTGTCCTCACTATCATCTCTAAGCATCATTTAGTTGCTTTCTCTTCTATGACATTCATTAAGCAAATAGACATTAGTGTGTAACCAAACTTTCCAGTGTCCTTCAGGTGCACTTCTTTTTATATTCTTGTTAAACATGACGTTTTTGAGATTGCTTTGTTGTCATTGCTTGCCACAAAATGTTGTTTGCATTAGTGACACTGATGGGGAAGGTCCCCACCCTGGTCAGGAAGGCATTCCAGAGCTTCTCTGGAAATAATCAGCCCCAATCCAGTGCACCTGTGAGCCTTGTTGAGCTTGTGGGGCAGGGTGCAGGTCTCAGTAAAGAATGGCACTCAGGGGTAGGCAGAGCTAGATCACTTTACTCCTCAGTCCCACAGAACAGGCTGCTTACCAGGAAAATGGATGAAGAGCCTCTGCTGCCTGGCCCCTCTGAAGAGACAGATGGCCAGTCTTTGCTATGTTTTCTTACCAGATAGGTAGGGAGAGAGATACAGAAATATGCAGGCCCCACTCCCTGCCCTGAACCAGTGGGCCTATCTCTCCCAGCTTAACCAGCAGCTGGTCCAAATTTATAGCAAAGACCCTTGGAGAGTTATCTGTAGTGTCATCTCTCATCCATGGACATGCATTATAGAATCACAAGTCTGTAGGATAAACAATAGTAATTTATTAACAAAGAAACACAGACCAGGTACCCAATGGGCCTAAAAAAAAAAGGCTAGGAATGTAAACCACACAATGTCTCAAAAGGGGGAAATAGAAACAGTAACAGTATCTCATGACACACTCTTCAGGCATTCTCAAACGAGGGCGGGCAGCAGGTGAATGCAGGATTGGATCCACAGGGAACAACAACAGGAATGGACAGTGGGAACTACAACAGGTGATGACAGAGACAGGAATGAGTGACAGGACAACTGTTACAGCAACACCCATACTGGCAAAGGCTCTTCATCTTTTTTCTGCATCTGATGGGACAGGAAAACAGGGGTTGCTACCTGTGAGGACAGCAGCTTGCTTGGGCTCTCTGAAGTCTTATTTACCAACAATTCGCCTAGTAGGGTGGTCATATTCTCTGGGCTTGTGTACTCAGCACTCACGGTTTGCACCTGTACTTCAGCGTGGTGCACATGGTCCCACACATTTTGCACGTGACACCATGTGTTAGCACCCAATACTATGCATTCATTCATAGCTATAGTTCCTACTTAGGGTTTACAGTTTTTTCTCACCATCAGCCAAGAATATGTCATGCCTATGTGTTATGCTTTCTGGAAATTATTAAGATCTACAACAGTGGGTCCTTCAGACAAACAGGAGGTTAGGAGTCTTGCTGCCCTTCACAGAGACTATCTTTGTGGGGTGAGTTTGGACTGTTTTGTGGATTACAGCGCTTTTTTTTTTTTTTCGCCTGTTTTAATTTAACCTGCTTTGTGCTTCTGGAAGAGGGCATCCTCCCTAAGTCATATAGGCAAAAGACCACACCCTAAACTCTGAACTGGCTGTACAGAGATGTCAACATCCAGGGAAGGACACCCCAAGGGAAAAGCCTAGTTATGCAGCTTATCACAGACAGCAGTTCACAGGTCCAAGAGCAGGCTATCAAGGCATGCACAGGACACTAGAAGTATTCTGGCCTGTCAGATAAATAAGCTATTATCATCTCTAGTCTAAAATGTTCAGTAAGTTTGATTATTTTAGGGAACTTGTTCAAATTTCACTGATGAAATTTTGCAGTAAATGTTGACCAGGCCTCAGATAATATTTAATATTATCTTGCCTCAGACACAGAAGGCTGGTTTGTTTGTTTGGTTGGTTGTTTTCTTTAAATGTAACCCTTCTAACGGGGCGAGCTGGCAGAACAAGGCCCGGGTTCTATATCTAGGGGTTTCCAAATAATGTTACAGCCAACTGGTTCAAGCCACCACCCAGTCTTCTGGGAAATCATGGACTATTCCCTGCGCACCCCAAAGGGGTAATGCCTCCCTGCTCACGAGCACAAGTCTGAGTGTAGTATACAGAGAGCTTAATAGTAATAAAAAGAGAATGTAAATAATGAAAAAGCCCTCTCCCCAATAAAGCTCTCCCCCCCCCCCCCGAAAGAATAATAACTAAACTTGGAGATGAGGGTAGACTGCCCCATCTCCAGCGAGCCCCTGGGGAATTATTCTGCCCCATGAAGAGGGGGTCACCACTAGCTAAAGATCCAGCTGATTAGGAGGCCTTCTGTCTCAAGGTGGATTACGGCAAACTTCTGGTGTGCCCACACCCCAAGGTGGTAATGGGAAAAAAAGGATAGCCTCTGTTTAGTCCTATGTAATGAAGAGGGTGAAAATTTAAAGTCAGACCTCTGCCTAATCAAGAGCACAAAGCAAACACATCTTTTCTTTGACTTCTTGTCATCATTCCCCTCAACAAACCCCAGGATTTCTGAAGAAATTTGAAACTGTGAGATTTGAGCCCCGCAATGACTAATGAAAACTTGTTGAAAGGTAATGATTTGTGCATACAGCTCTTAACCATCAGCAACATTTCAAAATTAAGAGTAAAGTCTCCAACATTAAAAAAAAACTGTGTTGGTCTTAGAAGTGTCTTAAAGTGAATAAATTACTCATGTTTCATTCACTGATGTCTGAGGTAGTAACTGTTTTTAAGACTGATTGAGAGAGACAAATGTGGTGAGGTAATATCTTTTATGGACCAACTTCTGCAATACTGAGTGACAGCGCAGATATGGAGTCACCTAGGAAAATGTCTGCTATAGAGATTCACTCATTTTCTTCCACAGCAAAGCATGGAAGGGTGTAAAAAGTAAATGATTTTTGAATGCTGCCTCAGGCTACTACACTAAGCAGCTTGCTGACTCTGGAAGATACTTTTAAAAAGAGCTAAATTAAACATCATCAAAATGCTAGGCCCTGCTAGCTGGCTTAAAATCTTCTTGTAATACTTTTAATGTAAGAAATATACAAAATAAATATGAAGTTGTATTTGCCACTCTTCATCCCCCAACAGACAGCTTCTCTGCTACCCTTATAATTAGCAGGGCAAAGTGTGTGGGGGGTGGGAGATGGAAAGAAGAAAAGAAAATGGCCCTTTGTCCTTGTTCATACTATTTAGTTTTTCCTGGGACACAAAACAAAAACTCTTAGGCCCCATTCATTTCTTCCATTTCTAATCTATTGGCTTGGGGGGAACTTTGACTTTGATTTCCAGCCTGCCTTTCCCCAGGTCTAGCAAAGTATAAGAGTGTCTCCATGGCTATGTCTACACTAGAGGGCTCAAGTAAGTCAACTTAATAAGGTTGAGTTAAAGTTGACTTTATTAAGTCAACTTAAGCCAGGGACCCATTTAAAGTTGACCTAATGAAGTCGACTTTAAATGGTTCCCCTGGCTTAAGTCAGCTTTATAAAGTTGACTTAAATGGCTCTCATGCCTTAAGTCAACTTTATTAAGTTGACTTTAATGGCCACATTTAGTTAAGTGGACTTTAAGGGTGAGAGTTACTAAGTTGACTTAAGCAAGTGCTGAAGTTGACTTAATGAACTCCAGATGTGTCCAGGGAGTTACTTAAGTCGCCTTATGCCTGCTTAAGTTGACTTAAGCCTCCAGTAACCTGTGGCATCCAGACTTCTGCTTTACAGCACAGCAGAACTCTTTGTGTCACCAAACATTATCCCTATTGATGCTAACTTTGCCATTCAGCTGATTGGGACCATAACTAGGCTGGAGCGAGTGGGGCAAAGTCCCAGACACTAAATTTTAGAGGGTGCAGGGGACGGATCTAGCTCCCCGCAGTGGCTGGGGATGGATCCGGATCTGTCCCCAGCCGCCATGGGGAGCCAGATCCTTTCCCTGGGCCCTGTAAAATTTGGTGCCTGGGACTTCTTGTGCCGCTGGGGCTCGCCGCCACCTGCCAGCAGCGGCTGAGGACACATTCAGTTCCCCGCTGCCACCGCTGGTAGGCTGCGGGGATCTGGATCCCCCCAGTCTGCCAGGGACAGTGAGAGCTTCCCACTGCCTCTGGTGGCAGCTGAGAGTGGATTGGGCCCCACGCTGGATCAGGGCATGGAGGAGGAGTGTGCTTGGGGCTGCTTGCCCCCAGGCATGAAAAGTTCTAGTTACAGCTCTGCAGCTGATTGACTTTGTCATTTGAATCATTCTGCATTTAACTATTTTTTACCCTCACTTCACTTCATGTCTGCAATTGACTCATCTTACTCAGGACCTGACTGTAAGCCAATTAAAGTCAATGGGAATCATTCCAAACTGCTGCAGTTCACTTTGACCATCCTATAAGTCAGCGTCCTCTTCTTCCTCACTCTCACCTCCTGCCAGCACTGTTTTGCGCTCTTATGTTACTTCTCATCTCTTTTACACCAATCACACTGGCTATGCACACATACACAATTAAACAAATATTATATGCCATTTTAGTTCAATACGCAGAAGAACAGAATTATATAAGCAAAAACCAACCCCACTAAACTCTGTGTCTGCTAACTGTTAACGTAAAGGTCAGCAAATTCAAGCTTCCTCATAATTGGAAAGGACACCTATGTTGATTCCTCATATGACCAGGGCCTCAGGGAGTACTTGGGCTGTAGGAATGGCTTACCCTTCAGTATCCTGTCCAGAGGCTGAGGGATTTTCATTTCTTTTCTCTTGTTGTACCAGACAGCCACCCCTTGCTGTGTCCAGAGATCACTCCCTCACTTGACCAGTTTTCCAAGGGCCTCTTTGAGTTCATTACTATATCGTAGTGAAGTTACATTAATATTTCCTCAAATGAGTACTTGATGAGGAGTGCCATCTAGATCAAATACCATATTCTTTGTCCCCATACAAGGGACAGTTGCCCTGATTACAATTGGGAGGTTCCCTCAATTCCTTTTTTCTAAGTCTAACATTAAATAGGCCGTTTTGATCTTCACTTTAGTCAAGGTGACTGACCTTTGGTTTATATGTCCATTTTTATCTAGATGAGTTAACTAACACCCTTGTGCTGGATTTATGCAGTTTCTATCTTAACTGATTCCAAAGGTATAAATTATTGACAGAACCCAGGCCCTCTATTACAATTTATTGTTCCTGTGCAACCCAGAGAGATTCTTTTCTCTCAAATGATATTTTTTCCTCTGGAAAACCATTCAGAAACTACTTGTCAGATTTTATGTATCTAGTAGTGTAATATGCACATTTACGAAATAGCAAAAAGATCAGATAAACAGATCTGTGTCCATTATCATTTCTATTTGCTAAATAAGCACATTACAATTTATTTATCTCAGTAAACAGCTTTGAGACTTCTGTGGGTATTCTGGGTATCTTAGGCCTTAGATGGTATAAATCAGTGGTTCTCAGTCTTTCCAGACTTTTGTTCCCTTTTCAGGTGTCTGATTTGTCTTGCATATGCCAAGTTTTACCTCATTTAAAAAAAACTTGCCTACAGACACAGACAAAAATACAGAAGTATCACAGCACACTGTCACTGAAAAATTGCTTATTTTTCTCATTTTTACCATATAATTAAGTCAATTGAAATATAAATATTATACTTACATTTCAGGGTGATCCTTGAGTGGCGTTTCACAACCTTGGGGTCAGGATCCCCAGGAGGGTCACAGGACAGGTTTAGATTCATTGCAAGGGCTAACGTTAGGGGGTGGCAAGCAGGGCTACTACCTGGGCTCCATGAAAAGGTAAGTTATATGCATCAGCCTGAATTTCAGGGATCAGACCCAGGTGGTAGGACTCAGTCTTCAAGTGCCCAGGGCTGAAGTATATTTATAGACTAGTTTTGCTGTGCCCAGTGTAGTCCTGGGCAGTTGTCCTGCTTGTTCCCACCAGTGCTGGCCCTGCACTTGTGAACATCCCATGACCCTCCTAGGTGTCAATCCCCAGCTGAATAATAGTGACACAGAACACAGAACAGTATAAACAATTCATTGCCTGTATGACATTTTAGTTTGTACTGACTTCAGTAGAGCTTTTAATGTAGCTTGGTGTAATACTAGGCAAATATCTAGATGAGTTAAAGTATCCCCTGGAAGATCTCTGCGTACTGTCCAGAGTATGCATACCCCTGATTGAGAACCATGGTGTAAATCACTGTAACTCCATTGACTTGTCTGATGCTATGTTGCTTTACATCAGCTGAGCGCCTGGCTCCAAAATAGACCACTAAGTACACTATTCAATACTACTACTGCAGTTTTCCTTTTGTAAAAAAAAAAAAAAAATATCTCCAGGTGACTGGCTACTGTAGCGCTTAAGAGCGCTGTAGTGGTTAAGAGCGACGCCCTTTGATACGGGAGACCGGCGTTCAAATCCTGGTGGGTACCTGTCTACCTTCCCAGTAGGGGTCCTTGGGCAAAAGAACCCCTAACGCCTCACTTGCCTACCTCAAATATGAGAGTGACATGAACTAGAAGAGTCATGCTGGATCGGATGTCGCCCGGATTAACAAGGTCCGTGCCAGATGTTGGGGAACCAGGACAATCTGACGATAAGTGGGCTACTGGAACAAACCATGCATGGATGAGACAAGAGAACCTGGAATTGATGGAATGCTACTACAACAGCAGACCTAATGAGAGGGGATATATGAAACGTAGGAGGGAACTATGGATGGACAAAAGACCTACATCCACACTAACCGAGAAACAGCTAGTTACCCAACGCTTCAACATAGTAAAGAGACAGCTGCTCTCACAACTGGAGACAGACCAACTCCACATTACCTGCCGGAAGCAAGAAGAAGCCCCAGAAGAACAACTAGATGTGCAGCCACCACCTGATGCTGGAACTTGACTGCCACCCCCTCCATTACAGAACACAGCAGCTGATATGAGGCATAAGATCATGGATAAACTAGCTACAGTCAACCCTCAAGACCGATTACCAAGGCTCGTTGGGGAAGTACCATCAGCTAGTATGCTAGAAGATGCCCATAGAGCCCTAATGACAATTCCTACTACCACCCTCACTGAAACGAATGAACTGGTATACGCTACAGCCTCTCTAATCCTGGAGATGCTTGGCTACACAATCAAGAAGAACAGCAGTACATACCCCCCCTGGAAAATGAGGTTGGAGGATAAGATCAAGGCAACCTGGAGAGAAGTTAGCCGGCTGGTGGAACTACAGAAGGGTGTAGAGATTAAGGATAAGACTCGGCTACTGAGAAAATACAAGGGCCTGACTCCATCTGAAGCCCTAGAGACTGCTAAGCAAAGGCTCACAGCACTGGCCACCAGGCTAAGGAGATACACTAGAGAAGCAGAGGCCAAAAAGATAAATGTCCTGTTCTCCAAAGAACCATCCAAGGTGTACTCCCAACTGCAGTGCAACAAGACAATAACAGCAGAGCCATCAACAGCAGAAACTGAACAGTACTGGAAGAACATCTGGGAGAAAGAGAAGACTCATAACACCAGTGCAAAGTGGCTTCAGGACCTGAGAAGAGACCACAGCAATCTCCCGGAACAGGAACCAGTCACCATCACAGTAGCCGACATCCAACAGCGGGTCAAGAACATGAAGAGCTGGACAGCACCTGGACAGGACATGATCCACACCTACTGGCTAAAGAAACTAACAGCAGTGCATGAACGTCTAGCAGCACAGATGAACCAGCTGCTAGCAGCAGGCTCCCATCCAGACTGGCTAACACAAGGAAGGACAGTGCTGATCATGAAAGACCCCCACAAGGGAACGGCACCATACAACTACCGGCCAATAACCTAACTCCCCACAACATGGAAAGTCCTATCAGGCATCATAGCCGCCAAGCTACAGGACCACATGGGCCAGTACATGAGCACAGCTCAGAAGGGCATTGGGAACAACACCAGAGGCTCAAAACACCAGCTGCTCATAGATAGAGCAATCGCCCAAGACTCAAGGTCTAGACAGACCAATCTGAGCACAGCCTGGATT
>ML681972.1:9043344-9057620 GCA_007922195.1 Podocnemis expansa
GAGAAGTACCAGGGCCTGAAAGAGGAACTAGAGCGGATGTGGAAAGTAAAGGCCAAAGTGGTCCCGGTGGTGGTAGGAGCACTTGGGGCTGTGACTCCTAAGCTGGGAGAGTGGCTCCAACAGATCCCGGGAACAACATCAGAGCTCTCTGTCCAGAAGAGTGCAGTGCTAGGAACAGCTAAGATACTGCGCAGAACCCTCAAACTCCCAGGCCTCTGGTAGAGGACCCGAGGTTGAGGATGACACATACCACCCATAGGGGGCGAGAGAGGAATTTTATATATATATATATATATGGGATTTGAAGAAAAGAGACAAAGAGTATAGCAGGTAAGGAAAGAGTCTCCCATATGATTGTTTATTAGCATCACAGTTTTTGAATTCACCTAAGAAATTATGAATTATTCATGAAAGCATGATGAAGTATGATTCTCTCTTTTCTTGGTATAATGTTTCCAGATGAAAAGATTTCCAGATCCCTTGTGTTGTATTTTCAAATTTAACCCTGTCATTATTGTATTGGCAGGTATAAGCTGCTGCTTAAGCAATGGAAGTCAGTTTGGGTCAACTAGTCTCACAAGAACGTAGCAGAAATAATGGAGGGGTTGAGAGACAGGCAAAGGAAGTGATTAGAGGCATGGGAAATCTTCCAGGTGAAGAGAGATTGGAAAGATTTGGGTTGTTTTGTTTAGGCAGAACATGAACAAGAGGGGACATGTTAAAAACAGAAAAAATAACAGGCATAGAAGAGGTAGATTTGTTGCTCCTATTTGCCTTTCTTGTAACACAAGAATAAGAGGACAGCCAGTAACAGTGAAAGGCTGAGAATTCAAAATTGATGGATGGAGATACTTTTTACACTATGCGCAATTAATCTGTGGGACTCCTTGTCATGAGATCATGTTAAGATATTCATTTTCCTTTGCCATAAGACAACTCTTAGCTGTGATGCACATAAAGTCCTGCAGGTCTAGACCCCAGACATGCAGAGCTGCCATTTAGCACCAGCTTGCACCCTACTGCTTACAACCCACTGTGGATGGATACTGTGGGAAGTTTTGCCTTAAGGGGTCTGACAGACAGCAGGCCCATGGCTCTTGAATGACTCTTTGTTGTATATCAATCTAATGAGCTTTCCAGGAATCTGTCCAAGCAACAGCATGGACTTCCTGTAGCTGCCATGTGTAAGGGGACTGATAGCCCCTTACTGAGACTGAATGGACCTTTTGATTGGCCACTCCCACCTGGAAGCAGGACGCTGAAACAGACAGCCCCAGGGCCAGTGGGAGAAGCCAGTGTCCCAGGATGACCTGATTGATTGGAAGTGCTCCCCCGCCCCTTAGCTGGAATTGCAGGCTTGACATGCCTGGGCAAGCCAGAGAGTGTGTGTGTGGGTGGGGCCGAGCTAAGGAGAAAGCAGTAAGCAGGCAGCAGCTGGGAGCCAGAGGACCCAGGAAGGGAGGCCAGGCTGAGCTGAGTTGATTTCTGCAGAGCAGACCCACAGCAGCTGGACCAGCAGAGAGCCAAGCAGAGCTGGAGCTGGAGTTGTCTGGAGCTGGGTGCAGGAGGCCAGAGAAGGACCCAAGGGGCTGAGCTGACCTGTGCAGACGGCAGGAGGACCAGAGGAGCCCAAGGAGCGCCCCAGAGAGCCACACAGGACCCGAGCAGGGGCTAGGAGCCAGAGCTGCAGCCATCTGGAGCTGGGTGTGGTGAGCCGCTGGGGAGCAGTGAAGGGAGGCTGACGCTGGGAAGAAGGGCCCTGCCCCTGGAGCTTGGGGACGTGTGGCTGCAGCCAGAGCCTGCATCTGACCCCCTGGATCATCCAGTCGTAGCCAGGCCTGGGCAGAGGGCTTGCAACGTGGAGAACAGACTGTGAGACTGTTCCTCAGGCCCCAGAGACTCTGTTTGTACTGCCCCCAAGGCAGGTGGTGGCACTGGGGGGTTATTGTTCACCTTTTTCCACTTTTTTCTATTTTCTTATTGGGTTATTCTTTTTATTTCTGTATGCTTAAATAAATTGTATATAGTATATATAGTAACTGGTGGGCCAGAAGAGTGGTCAGTGCGGTCAGCACCCCGGAGTGGAGACACCCTAGCCCTGTCCTGAGAGACCACGATAAGAGTGGGGGTCGAGCCCCCAGAAATTCTGGGGCCCAGCCTTGTCGGGGTTACAGAGACTCCTCCAAATGGGAGATTGGGAGGTGAGACTTTGAGGACAGGTAGGCCTTGGGGTAAAGGAAGTGGGAGCAGGGACTCAGATCCTTTTGCTACCCACCTTCACCGGGGTGGTATACAAAGTCTGGGAAGTTCCCCACAAGGGCGGGTCCATCCCCCCGCTTACACGACTGCTCATTCCTCAGGTCCTGCGTTCAACCTCAGCTTGATTTGGACTTTGCTTTCTGACTCTCACCCTGAAATCTGACTCAGACTCTGACCCTTGGTGTTGACCCTGGTTATACACTCCTCTGCTACTCCCCACTACAGGTTTGTCCCTGCTCTGATCTTTGGTCCTTACTGTCTGTGTTGGGATCCTGACAGGATAGTACTTTGGGTTTTACTTCCTTAGAGCAGTCATGTCAGATCTCTCATCTCTCTTTCTACACCCAAGCTAAGGAATGCAATCTCTCTGTCCTCCTGAAAGTATTATGTGTTTGCGACCCTCCATTGTACATGTTGGGCAAGTTTATTTCTTCTGGGATGTATTTGGCAGAGTTGCATGCTTACGCTTGGTGGATCCATTTGTGCTCCTATGTACTTATTGATATGTTTATTAGTGGGACATCCCTCGAGCTACCTTCTCTCCAAGAGTGAAAATCTTATGTGGCACAATTAGATTTTTTTTAAAATAGTTTTTGCAGATAATGGTGATATTTGTTTTTAAGCATTTTTCTGTATTTATTGACTTAAATTTTCACAGTGGGGGAAATTATAGGGAGGTAAGACAACAATAATTATATAATGACAGTAGATGTCAATAAGGTTAGTAAGTTGAAGTTTTGTAATGTTAAAACACAACTTGTCAACTTCATATGTCAAAATATACAACATAAATAGTCTTAAAGCAAACTCTTTAAGTTCTCAGGTTCCAAAGGTTATTCTAGTAAAGCAAAAAAAGCAAAGAGTCTTGTGGCACTTAAAGACTAAAAGATTTATTTATTGCATGAGCTTTTGTGGGAGTGTAAGACATGGGATCAGGTGATACTGCAACAGCAAATCAGAGCATTTGTAGGGATTCTAACTCTAGGAAACAGCACATAGAGGAAGGGTGAAGTCAAATGACCTGTTATAATGTGAAAAGAATCCATAGTCATGATTAAGTCCTGCTTTGACACAATCTAATTTGCATATTAGTTGGATTTTGGCTGTTTACTCTTTGAAGTCTTGATGTCCCATTGATTTTCTTCAGGATCATTGTTAACAAATCGTTAATGCAGTGATTAGGAAGATGGAAGTGCTCAGCAATTGGTTTTTTTTGTGTTATGATTTCTGTCAGTTTTGTGCTCATTTATGCTTCTGCATAGGGACTGTCCTGTTTGTCCAATATATAAGGTGTGGGGGCATTTCTGGCACATTCTTACTTTGTCTATCTGTAAATTTTTTATCCCTGTCAATGGAAATATCTTTTTTGTTGTTTGTGGGCAGTGAAATCGACATTTCCTGATTTAAAAATCTAATCCTTCCAAGCCTAATTATATCTTTAGAAAAAGGGAAATCATTCTCCTGTCATTCCATTTCTCTAAAGATATCAGCTTTCAGTATTCTTACTGCCTCACAAATGTCTATTCAAGGTTTTGGGGGCTCTTTGTTTAGGAGATGATGGTGTTCTTCACTCAACTTCTGAGTAATTATGTCCTTGTCCCTCTCCGGTCTACTTCCTACTTACGGAGTTTATTTCAGGTTGTACTTTTTATGTTCTTGTTCCTATCCAGTTTACTTTCTACTTAGGGAGTGTATTTCAGGTTGTATGTTCAGAAGTTAAAGGAAGCCAAATTGAACTTTCTGTGACCTCTGAAGTATCAGGATTTTAAGCATACTCACTAGAGCAGTTTTCAGACTTATTTAATAAGTCTATAGATATTAAAAGAAATAATAAATTAGAGATAGGAAAGTTCTTTACTACTGCTAGGCAAAATCTGACCTGTTCGTGAACCCATAATTTTTGGACTGGCACAGCAGGGATGGAACAAATCAGATGATCAGTCCTAGAGAGCCACCACTGTGTCATTTCCAGGCAATCTAGAAAACAAGGTGAAAACTTGTTATCTTATAAGATTTCATGTTGTGTCACATGCGTGATCACCGAACAGAAGATGTTGAGGATCTCAGAGGTTAATCTAAGGCATTGATTATTTTTAGACTTCTTCATATCCCCTAACCGTAACCATATATCAAACTATTTAAAGTTTTTAAGAAGCACAGTTCCTCTTTGGTTTGTGAACAGAAACTTGATCTATTCAACAGTAGCCGTCTTTAAGATCTGTCTTTTGATTCACTGCAAAAGTGCTGGCAGGTATTGTCATGCAGAAATTAATTCTTTCATCATAACCATCAACAGTTTCAAGTAATTTATTCTGTGTAAAATATTTGGCAAAAATAAAATTGGCTTATTTATGCTATTTAAACAGTGAGATAAAACTATTAAATGTAAACACAATGATCTAACTGTATTCTTTTGGGGACAGCAGTCTCTCAAAGTTAGGTCTGCACTGCAACAGGGGATATGTTTCTCAGCACTAGTGGACAGACTTGGTGCTCAAGCATAGTATGTTAACAATGTTGATGTTTTTTCATGTGTGGAAGTTTATGCTAAACACCTGAGGTTGGATTCTGAGGTGTGGGTAGCCAGGGTGCTGCTGGTGCTGAGCTTACAGGGCTTGAACCCTGAGCCCTACCACCCAAGCCCTGGGTCTGCTGCCATTGCCAGTGGCTGCAATGGTCGTGTGTGAGCCCTGAGTCTCAGTGTGCTGAACCCTAGGTTTGTTTCTGGGCCAGTGGAATGCCTGGTGGGCAGCTTTGGACTCATGTCTGAGGGGCCTGCATGTAGTCAGTTATCTGCATGTGATGTGGAGCATCCTTGTGGTGCTTGCTTCCACAAGGGTCTTCAGGTCCACTTTAGCATGTCAACAGAGGAGGTAACTTCCAAGAATTGTTCTTCTTATTTATCCAGTCTCCTGCACTCTAATTCAGTGGTTTTCAAACTTTTTTCCTCAGGACCCAGTTGAAAAAAATCATTTATGCCCATGACCCAACAATTACATCTTCTAGCAATGCATTCCAGTTTTTGGCAGCAGCAGTGGAGGGTGCATCATGACCCAGTACCTGAGGGTCTGTAACCCAATACTGAGTCTCAACCCTATGTTTGAAAACCACTGCTCTAATTGGATATAGCTGTTTGATTTGTGTGACTTTAGAGTTATTTATCAATAACCAGAAAGCATACAGATAATACCTGCAGAGAGTGTCACACTGCTTCTACAGGTTCTAAATGTGACTTGTAATTTACAACTCAAATGTAGGCTAATTACAGTAGCTGTCTTTTCTGGTTGTAAACTAACATGCAAAACAATTACATATGCAGCTGTTAGACCAAACTTCTTGAGTTATGAGTAGTTTTGAAAAGAAAAAAGATTCCAAAAAGGATTTCAGTACTTCTGTGTTTGCTGCTCCCACAAAGTAAATAATAAACCCCCAAACTGAATGAGTCTGGGCTTGATTCACCATGTCTTTTATGCTGCCATAGCTCTACTTCAATGGATTGCACCAAAACCCTAGATCAGAACAGCTCAACTTTGGAAGTTTGGATCCAGATCCAGTCTTTGTAGCTGGCCACGATAAGGGAATTACATCAGGCTCTGGATTCAGACACTGAAGAAGCACAGATATAGACTTGGATACAAACTTTGCAATGCTGGTGAACTTTTAATAAAAAGTGGGAACCAAGAATGAGTATATTATCACCACCACGGCTCTTTTATATACTTGGAAAAATATTTAAATTGAACATTTTAAAATGACTAAAAATCTTAAGTGTCCTAAGCCAGGGTTTTCTCATAGAATAAGTGAGAAAATATGGAATAACATTAATATTATATGCTATGAAATTATATGATCTCTTACTCTCATTATAAAATACTATTCCTACTTTACCAGAAGTAGTAGAATTTTGCAATCCAGTAAAATGTAATACAGAAGAAAACCTGGCATAGCTGTAAAACACATTTCTGACACAATGAAGAAATGAAGAAAATATAAACGGGATTGCCTATATATGTTTTCCCCGTGTGCAATAACAAGTCAGGATGTTCCATGCACTTCAAGAAGGTAGTATTAAGCACTATACAGTACATTGCATGCCTATTTTAGAATTTATTATCTTCACCATTTAAAATATAAATTAAGCCGTGTACGTCTCCTTTTGATGATTTTAATTCATCACTTTGAGATTTGCTGAACACTAAGGAGACGGTAAATTTAATTTTGTGGTTATAGTCTGAAGTTCTCTAAGCTTTCTAGCTGACTTTCACAAATTTATTTTGAAAATGTGACTACAGTTATAAACCCCAAATCCCACAGATTACAATACAAAGACAGACTGGTGCCCTTTGCTCTATGACTGCCTTCTTTACATGTATGGTCCACTGCAGGATCAGACTCAGAACCACACACTATTTCTCTAACAGCTTGCCACAATGCTCAGAATTATGGACTGTGACACCACTTAGCTGCAATTTTTTTCTGTTATTCATCCTAGTTAGAACTGTATCAAAGCAAAAATCGGTGTCACTAATTAAGGGCCTGAATCAACTCCTATTGAAGTCAGTGAATTGGATAAACCCTATCCCAAAAAGCTGAAGCTGCTGTAATCTAAAACAGGCAAATAAGGAATAATTGGTGCTATAAAAAAAGTAAAGATATCCCACTGGAAGCAAGATCTCAGCTCTAAATCTAACTCTAATCTAGCACAAAAGACTCTTACTACCTTAGTATTATATAATTCATTTTAAAAAAATTAAACAAACTTCAAATGACATGTAAAAACCTGTCTGATGAGAAAGTTTTCCCTCAGTTTCCAAGAGTTTAACAGCTTGTAAGCCTCAGAAGGTCTTCACTTGCTGTTGCATAACTTTGTAACTAAAAGCCACAGCCGCCTCCAGCTTTCATGGAAGTTTGTAGGGAAAGTGACCCTTTCAAAACTCCTTTTAAACTCCTTTTTAAAATATCTGAATAACTGCACTCAAGACAGAGTTTTAGGTAAAGTGTTTTCTCCATCTATGAAGTTCCTAAGGTCTTCTTTGGAATTACCGTTTTGAATGCAACATATCACCAGACACTCAAGTAACTATCTATTCCCTTCTCCTCTACCTTTTTATGACATGGGCCTGTTCAATATTTCCTCCCAGCCAGGAGGTTCAGCAAGTGAATGATATTTAAATGAAATAAATGCCAGCAAAGTTTTTGGCCCACAGATAAGTGGAATTTGATGTGCACACAGGGACTGATCCACCTCTCAGTAAAGTTAATGGAAAGATTCCTATTAGCTTTAATATGAGCTGGCTATGACTTCCATTGATGGCTCCAGTCTTGAGGAAGAAGCAGGTCATGCTGCAATGGTATAAATTTAAAAACCTACAATTAATTCTACAGTGAACCTTTTAAAATGGACTATCTGGAGACAGGAAATTGTCTTATTTTCTAATTGGGCTTGTTTATATGTGTAAATTGCATCAGTTTAACATAAAGTGTAAATTTAAACTGGTTCAAAAGACTTTGTGAGACACTCTTATTTCAACTTTAAGACAGACTTATTTTAGCTTATCTTAAGCCAGTTGGGAACTAGTTTAAGTTAACTGAAACAAGCTACTTTTAAACCAAATTAAGGGTGTCCACACAGGGCTCTGCACTGGTTTTAAAACAGATTTTAGTTAAAATGGCACAACGTCTGTGTTAAGACAGGCCTCTATCATTTTGCAATATGATAGCAGTATTAATAGCATATTCTTCTCTTCCATTCACACACAAAGCTCTTGGTTCAACTAGACATAGAACTAATCTGCCTTTATTAACTGTGCTTCTTTTAGAACAAGTTCCTACCTAACACAGCTAACTGACCTATTGTCAGAGGGCTATAAAATTTTAGCGGACTCATAATTCACATGGGTGAGTGATATTGAGGGACTGAAACTGGTCTTTGTGCCTACCAAAGGCCCTGACTCTGCATACAGTTATTTGCATGCTTATTTTTATTAATAGGCCTGCTTGTCTCCCTTTTTTGTTTGTGTGGGTTCAAATGGTTTAGAGGTGACAGCGTGAAGCAGTAAATGTATTATAACAATTTAAACCATGATGGAGTTTGGAGCAGAATAACTAAAATCGGTTCAGTTGGCAGTGAGACAGGTGTGTAAAAAGCAGAACCAGCTGCACAGGAATTGATGAGGCTTTGACAGAGGAAAATACCCCTTGAAAAAAGAAAACAGAGAGCTACATTTCAGTTTGTTTTAATGGCATTCCCTAGGTTCTACTGATTTCTCACTAAGATACATTTGAACTTCTTTCAATTGAACTTTAGTTAATTTTGTTTTGCCTAACAGAGAGACATTGATTCATTATTTGAAGCCAAAAGGAAATGCAGGATGATGATGAAAGCTGTTGGCAATCTTCCATGTTTCAGGAAGCATGATTTTACATTAGTTTGGAAAGCTTCCATGGAACGTTTATATAGCATGAGTTTGTGTAAATAATTTGTTATATATGAGAAGCTCCTATCAGATTTATATAAATTCAACATTAATGGCAGCCTGGCAGAGGAGGCAGAGTAGGAAGCAACCCGTCATGGGAAACAGCAGAAAGATAATATGTCAACAGAATGTATTCAGTTAGGGTTGATGTCAAAAGCTTGTTGAAGTCACTGGGAGTCTTTCTAATGCCTTCAGTGCTTTTTGGATCCAGCCTTTAGAGTGCATGCACTTTGCTGGTTTTAACAGTTTTATTAAACTAATGGTTTAAAAGTATTACACAATTCTGCCAGACCAAGTTTTCAAAGGGGTTTTTGAAAGTAAAAAAGAAACAAGGAGTCATGTGGCACTTTAAGACTAACAGATTTATTTCTCGCATGAGCTTTCATGGGAGAAAATCCCACTTCGTCAGATGCTTTGAAGATGGGTGAACTTACAGAATGAACAACTGCTCTGATTTGCTGTTACTGTATGACCTGATCCTATGTTTTACACCCCCTTGCATTTATTTTCATTCCATTTAGTAAGTTCACCCATCTTCGAAGCATCTGACGAAGTGGGATTTTCTCCCATGAAAGCTCATGTGCAAAATAAATCTGTTAGTCTTAAAGTGCCACAAGACTCCTTGTTTCTTTTTTGCTGGACTAGACTAACACAGCTATCCCTTTGGAAATTTTGAAAGTAAGCAACACCTGACACCAATGGAAACAAAAAGAAAGCTCTGTCTGAGAGTGGTTTGGGGAAAAATCTTCTTCATCATATCTTTTGATGTGCACATTAAACAAAGTGTCCTCAGACAGGTGATGATTGGGTCAAGCTCCAGGGAACCAGCACCTCTCATCCCCTTTTTATTACATAAGTAAGCTTTTCCTTTTTCCAGGGAAGTCTGGACAGTCTCTCCCAGACACCACAAGGTCAAACCATATGTTGAGTGGCTCAGCAGGGGTGGATTACCACTCAGGCCCATGCCCAGTGTCCCCAACATTATGGGGACCGTCCACCCAGCCAGTGCTGGGGAAATGGGGTGGGGCTGCCTTGGGCCAGAGGTCGGGCTCTGTGCTTCCACCCTGCCCCTGGGCTGGCTGCTCTGCCTTTGGGGACAGGGCACCCCACAGACCAGACTCCATGCTCGTGCCCTGCTCTGCCCCTGGGTTGGCTGCTCTACCCGCAGGGGCAAGGCACACTGGTGTGACTGATTGGTCTGGGCGGGGGGGAGGGCTGGCATGCCGTACAGCCTCTGGTGTGGCCTTCCATGGCCCTGGAGGTCCACACTGGAAGCCATACCATGTGCCAGTCATCCCTGCTGCCCCCAGGGCAGACCAGACTGAGTGGGGAGCTGAGGCCCAGGTGGGAGGGCCCACCAGTGGGGACCAGGGCCCAAGGTTCTGAGTTTCCTTAATTTGCCTCTGTGGCTCAGGCAGGAAAACAAACACATTCACTTTGTACCTTACCTTAGGGAACCACACCTCGGTTTTTCCTATTCACTGAGTAGTCAAATATCTGTTAACTGAGCTGTCCTTTCCTGAAAGGAGCCATGCTCTCCTTTGTCTCATCAGCTATATTAATCCAATCCAATCAATCCAATCCAAGAATGCTGTTCCTTCTAAGGGACTATTTACACTCAAATTTGCACCAGTTTATCTAAAACAGCGTAAATCCTTGTGTGGATGTTCTTATTTCATTTTAAGTGGCTTATTTTGGTTTATCATAAATATGTTCCTAATCTACCTAAGGTCTGATCTACACTACAGAGTTAAATGGACATAAGTCAAAAAACAACAAGCAGTTGTGTGGCACTTTAAGACTAACAGATTTATTTTTTGCATGAGCTTTCGTGGGAGAAGATCCCACTTCCTCAGATGCTTCGAAGATGGGTGAACTTACAGAAAGGAATGAAACTAAATGCAAGGGGTGTAAAACATAGGATCAGGTCATAAAGTAACAGCAAATCAGAGCAGTTTACAGGCTCAAAGAATGGGAAGCCTGAAGTCAAATTACCCTTTGTAATGGGAAAAGAACCCATAGTCTCGATTGAGTCCTGCTTTCACAGAATTTAGCTTGCATATTAATTCGAGTTCAGCTGTTGTTTTTTTACTGGACTAGACTAACACAGCTATCCCTTTGGAAATAGACATAAGTCAGCCTATGTCAACCTAACTCTGTAAGCATCTACATGAAAAAATCATTTCTTGTGAGCTAACTCACTCATTACTGATTTAATGACTCTTATGTCCAGGGCCAACCTCCTTCTGATGCCTTCTTCCTTCTCTTTATTTCTTGTTATGTCCTAATTTATTAACTGTACTTTATGAATGAAAAACAGATTTGCATAAGGCAACATCTATATTTCCAGTGTAGGAAGAGGAGATAGAATTACTGTCATGGAAGCCCAACAATTTTGAACGGGAAAGCAAACGGCTGGATAAGAGAGAGGCAGAATCTGACTTAAAATCCTCTCCTCTCTCCCTTTTATTTAAAAAATAATAATAAAACAAAGAATCAAAAGAAAGCACAGCATGGAAGAAAGTACAAAAAATATTATTCATGAAATTCTTTCTACTGAACCTAGCTGAGAACAACACAAGTTGCTGAAAGAAATCTGATGCTTAATTCTTTCATGCACTTTGAATGTTGCCAGAGGTGTTGTTTCACCTGCCTACAGGAAATAATCTGTAATTTTACAGCTAAAAAAAAAAGGTTAAAACTTCATATTAATCATCTCATTTACAAGCTACTGGTACTGTACATGTTGCTGCAGATTAAATGACTCATTGGCTGGGTTTCAAGGACTGGAAGAGTAGGCTCCACTCCCCTGACTTCCACTTCTATCACCCTAATGGAGCTGCTGTTTTATTCTTTATCTCATGATCATCCTCCCTTTTTGAAGGGGATTGTTTGGCACTGAAAGATTATAACTGAGCTGATCGCAGTGAGATGGGAATCTCCTCTGGTGATGTGATGATTTTTTTTTTTAAATAAACAGTGAATCAGTCTTAAAAGGAGAGGAAAGATGGGTAAGAAACTGAGGGGCTCAGTTCTTCAGTCTGCCACAGTCTCCCTGCATGAGCTTGGATAAATCATTTAATCTCTTAGTTCCCCACCTGTAGGGTGTGTATAATAATGTTTCAAGGGGCAGCCATGTTAGTTGAGTTCAATAAAACAAACAAGGAGTCCTGTGGCACTTAAAGACTAGCAAATTTGCCACAGAACTCCATGTTTGGATAATATCGTTTGCTTTCCTCCATCCTTTGCCTGTCCTTTCCATTTACATTGGGTCAGGGACTGTCTCTTACCATTTGTTTGTACAGCATCTAGCACAATGGAGCCCCAATGAGGGCACTGTTGTAATGTTAACTTTTCAGGTTTTGCCACAACAGATGTGACCATAGAAATGTAAGACTAGAAGAAAGGCAACCAGATAGAAAGTGTGAAACATTGGGGTGGGGTTGGGTGTAATAAGTGCCTATATAAGACAAAGCCACAAATATCAGGATTGTCCCTATAAATTGAGATCTGGTCACACTAGTTGGAAGAGACCTGACAGGTCATCAAGTCTAGCCCCCAGCTCTGAGGCAGGACCAAGTAAACCCTGACCATCCTGGCAGGTGTTTGTCCATCCTGTTATTGGAAACGTCCAATCATGAAGATTCCACAACTTCTCCTGGGAGCTCACTGAGAGGTTAACTACCCCTATAGTTAGAAAGCTTTTCCTGATATCTAAGTAAAATCTCTCTTGCTACTGATTAAACCCATTATTTTTTGTGTAGTCTACAGATGCTGTGGAGAACAATTAATCTGCATCCCTGTCATAATAGTCTTTAACATATTTGAAGATGTTACCACATCATCACCATCAGTCATCTCTTCCTATAAGTAAAAATGCCCAATTTGTGTTGCTGTTCTTTAGACACTTTCTAATTTGGCCATACCTTTCCTAAAATCTGGTTCTCTGAACTAGACAGAAAACTGTGTGATAGTGCACAGCAAAGATTTTAGCTATTGCAGTTTAATGTCTCATACACAGATGTTATTTGATATCATGGAGCAGGAAATCCTCTGCCTGTTTAATGTTCCTCCAAAAGGGCAGCCCCTGGGAAACTAAATTCAGTTTTGCTACATGTATCTACAGCTTCAGTGAAAGAATTAAATGAAAAACATCAATGAATGAAACAAACAAGGAGTCCTTGTTTGTTTTGCTGAACTAGACCAACATGGCTACCCCTTTGGAACTTAACCATCAACAAGATGATATAGGGAATGCAATGTGCACCATCTTCCCATTTGTGATCCCTGCACCTATGAATAGTGGTGGGCAACATTTTCACTGATACTGGTACTAGAAGTGGAAATGCTGAAATACTATGAAACTGATCTTGCAATATTTCTGTCCCATGTAGAGAATGAAAATATTGAAAATCTCAGGACTGAAACTGTTCTCATAAGCTTCACTTCCCAAGTTTGCAACCACAGCATTGGAATAAGGTTCAGATAAGTGCAACATCTTTAGGTTTTGTTGAAGAAACTGTAGCATGAGGCTTACACATAGCTATACTCATGCTGAACAAGCCTTGAATTAATTATTAACTAGACTGTGTCCTTGTCTTTTGTGGCTGTGTGGGGAGAGAAAAGGGGCAGTAATGTCACCTCACAGCCCTGTTTGGTTGAGTAAGACCTTGAGTTGGGTGCAGAGGTTCCATATACTACCCATGCTGAGCAAATAAGCAGGGAGAGGTGTGGTGAGTAGGTGGAGCTTGACTCTATATGATATGCCCCATTGCAGGCCAGAAGACCTGGGTCAAAGTGGTGGAAAAAGTAAACTAGATTCTTTTGGGGGCTGGAATAAATTACTTCCCTAAGCAGAAAGGTTTTGTGTTTCATCTTATATTCATAGTTCAGAGTGAACTTTGTGTAGCTTATTATGAACAACAAATGGTAAGGCAGTTCATAAAAATGTCCTGCAACTTGCCATTTGTAGAGAAAAGGTATTTGGAGGAGTTCCATTGCCTATTCTAATACATTTTGCTTTTCTAAACTGGACTGAATCTCCAAACCATAGTATCCACAACCATAAATGTTCAAAAATCATCATTCTTCCACTATCATCAAATCATCATATTGGCTTAAAAATCATACTTTTTTTTTCCTCCTGGGTGTCTGAGCCTTCAGGATGTCCTTGTTCATGTTTTCAGACATTTCTCCACAATGAGGGCTAGACACACAAAACCACAACACCAGATTCTCATGCAGCAACATGACTGCAAGTTCTCAAGCTTTAAGGAAAACTAAGCTTTGTAATGTAGATGTAGCCTTAAGTGCCACTGGACTCCTTGTTTGTTTATCCACTAATATATTTCTCCATTACAAGTAAAGCTACCAGCAGATAAACTGGAGACATAAGTGCACCCTGGGATCAACGCGTCATGGGCTATGTCCACACATACAACGTTATTTCAAAATAAGTTATTTCGAAATGAGTTATTTTGAAATAAAGTCCTTATTTTGAAATAAATTAATTTGAATTAAGAAAATGTTAATTCAAATTAA
>ML681972.1:9057720-9067860 GCA_007922195.1 Podocnemis expansa
AACCAGTGTTATTTCAAAATAAAAGAGATGTGTGGACATACCCATGGGCTATGTCTACATGGCACTTTTATTTTGAAATAACACTCGTTATTTTGAAATAAAAGAAATTAGGTCTACACGATGTTTTCTTATTTAAAGAAATAAGAAAAGAAATTAGGTCTACACGATGTTTTCTTATTTCGAAAGGACGGATCCCGTCCTTTTGAAATTAGAATCATCATTTTGAAAAAGTAAAACCTGCCCCCCCCCCCGAAACAGCTGTTATTTCGGAAGCGGTATTTCGAAATAAAGCCGTTTAGACCTGTTCTTTCGAAACAACACTGTGTAGACCTGTTGTTTCGAAAGAGCTGTTTCGAAACAACAGGTCCAAATGGCTTTATTTTGAAATATCCCTTCTGAAGTAACAGCCATTTGGATTGCAGGCTTTCCCTTAATTCGAATTAACATTTTGTTAATTCGAATTAACTTATTTCGAAATAAGGATTTTATTTTGAAATAACTCATTTTGAAATCCTTATTTCGAAATAACAGTGCATGTGTAGACATAGCCATGGAGTCAAAAACATGCTACATTTCTTTTTACCTGTTTTTATGGGTTATAAGTAGGATTTGTTGACAGTACTTGGTTAGTTAGCAAAGACTCCCTGAGATAAAGCTGGCTGTATAATGTTTATCATGTGCTTATAGACATGCAGGGAAAGTGTGGGAGAGAAAGTCGCTGATATAAATGAACTAGACACGTCAGTCCAAACTAATGGCAGGGACCAAATAAGGTGCCTGCTCCTGCTTTAAGTTATTTGCAGTGCAGCCTTATGTTTGTCTATGCACCATCTCAATGAAGTCAAAGGGGTTCTTGCAGGTGCAGGGATCTACCCTGTACATGGCTCATAGAAAGACTGAAGCTCAAGTTGTTCAGGCTCTGGATCTGACCATCTCCCAGTTGTTAATATTAACTATGAACTGTTAGTGTTTTCTGCAGATGCATTTATTAAACTGTAATTTGAGATCTCATTGTATCTAAAGAGATAGGAGAGGTGAGACTGACATTTTCTGAGAATGTACGTATCAAAGGGATCTCTTCTTGCTTCATTAAAAACGTGGGTGCTCATTCCTTATGTCTGAATTAATAAGACTACAGTTTTTCGTTTTAGCGAAACAGGGATCTGTATGTGCAAGGTAAATATCATCATGCCAACATAGTTTTAGAGGCCTGTTTGGAAAAACTGATCTATATTTCCTCTGTTTCTCACAGCTTCCTCCTCACTGTTAAAAAGCAAAAAAATCATGCAGTCTGTCTAGCAATATGTGTAATCTGACTTATGAACTGACTCATTTTGCATTTAGAATTAAAGCACTTTGTGGAAGGTAGCATGTCTCTGCGAGATGTGAAGGGACTTGCCTCTGTACTGAAATCCTTTATTAAAATTTGTTTGAAAAAATACTGTTCTCTCAGGCTTTCTAAGCTAAAAGAGCAAGAAGAAAACCATACCTGTGTTATGCAGCTCAGCAGCTGAAAGGTTTGAAAGGTAAGATGCAGAGCTTCTGGGAGAATATCTAGTTACAGAGCAGGCATGTGTTGACTGTTGTTTAAAAATGTTTTCACAGACTGGCAAAAGAAGGCTTGGAAGCCAGGTAATGAGTTACTTGTGATTCCAAGAGAAACAGTTCTGAGAAGACAAGTTAAGAAAGGCACAATGGAGAATGAGGAGTCCACAGTGGGAGTCCACTAAGCAGGCTATTCAAAGAAAAAGAAGCAGGGATTTTAAGAGGTGAGGTGATAGTGAAAGAACCAAAGAACAGCAGACAGATCCAAGAGCTAGTTGCATCAGAATGAGACAGGATTTGAGGCTGTTACTTCTTAAAGATATGGATGTTTATTAGTTTTGATGGTGGTGAAGGAACAAAGGGGTCCTACCGGCAGGCAGAGAGTGGGATGGGGGCAGGGAGATGACAAGAACGTCTGATGGAGTGACCACATTCCTCTCCACCTCTGTATCAGCAGCACCATGGTGAACAATGTTTTGGTTTCTTCTTTACAAAGATTTTTTATTTTGTTCATTTTGAATACAGTATAATATGTAACCCTTCTGCCAGACTGAGATGGCAGAGCAAGGGCCAAGTTCTATATCTAGGGGTTTCCAAATAACGTTACAACATCAGCTGGCTTGAGCCCCCACCTGGTCTCCTAGGAAATTATGCACTATTCCCTGGGCACCCTAGAGGGGTAATGCTTTCTCACTCACAATTATGAGTGACTGTAGTATATATAACTTATCCTTTGAGCGCTGCTCACATCATTCACTTACAGGTGTCTACGTGCCGCAGCGCATGGTAGCTCGGAAAGTCTTTAGCGTTAGCCTGTCAGGTCAGGGCACATGGCCAACGCCCCCTTCATGCTGCGACCGCGGCTATATAGCTGACTGTGACCCTGACCCTCCCAGTTCCTTTTTCTGCCATCAGCGTTGGTTCAGATCAGCATTATCTTGAGAAACGCAAGCGCCTGTCTTTCACGCGAAATTCGAAATGCCAGGTTTCAAGCCATGCTTAGGATGCTGCAAGGCTTTTCTGATGGATGACCTGCACGAGAAATGCCTCGCTTGCTTGGGTGAGTCACACTTCGCGGCGGAGTGCTCCATCTGCCAATCCTTCAAGTGAAGGACTTGGCTGGAAAGAGAACGTCATCTCCTCTCAATTTCAGGGAATGGAGCCACTCCACCTGAAGGCAGCTGAGCCACCAGTGCTCTGCCGGACCCTCGATCGGCCTGGGCTCAAGATCCCCACCGATCAATGGTACCGGGCTCGAAATTTCCGCCCACTACGGTACCGCCTCGGCACCAACCTCCCCGGTCCTCCAGTAGCCTCTCAGCCACCCTGAGTAGGGCACTGGCTCAGGCACGGACTCACCAAGGGCATTCAAAACCAGCTCTGGTGCAGAAGAAGAAGAAGCAGACCATAGTGTCACCGCACCCCTCAGCACCACTGGACACGGTACTGCCCCTGGTGGTACCGCCTCTAAGCCCGGTACTGCCATCAAGCCCCATACCGCTGGACCCGGCACCATCACCGATACCACCGCTTCCGGTGCCATCACTTCCGGTACCATCGGACTCAGCACCGACAACACCCGCACTGATACTGGTACCATCACGGGCCTCTTCACCCTTCTCCAACCCGGTACTGTCAAACCCGGCACCGGGCCCAAGTACTGCGGCTCCACCTCATCGCTCCTCCAAAGAACTCTCGGTACCGGACTGCCGGATGTTGTGGGGGAGGTTGTCCAGATCATCCTCCGAAGACCCCTTTCTTCTCCCCCAGGAGGAGCGTCCGAGAAAGCAGCTTCGAAAGAGCTCTGTATCACCGAGCTCGAGGGGAGTACGCCCAGCAGGAGAGGTCTCTGCTCTCCCCATGGCACCTATGCCGCTGTCAAGGTCACCACACAACAAGTGGAACCTCGACTGGCCGAACGCAATGGCAGACGATGACTCCTTCTGTTATGCCCGATCACTGGTGTCGGAGTCCTCGGATTTCTCCAACGACAAGCCAGACCCTGATTCTCCTTAACGTAGCAGATCAAGGCCTCAATCATCCTCGTCACCCAATGAACGCCTAATTGACATGTCCGCTGACCATGAAGGAGATCCCAGCGTTGAGCAGGACCTCCTCCACAGCATGGCAGCAAATCTGAAGCTGAAGCTCGGGGTGATCCAAGTGGAATATGATTCTCTCTTCGACGTGTGCCGTAGAGCCCCACCGGCTAAGGTCGTGATTCCCCTACACTCCGGGTTGCTTCGTATCGTCCAAGAATGCTGGCAAACGCGTTCCTCGATTCTGCCAGTGTCCAAAGTGGCGGACAAGAAATACTCTGTCTCCCCGGAAGGATTCCCCTTCCTGTTCCACCATCCGGCCCCAGGATCCCTGGTGGTCGACACGGTCAACCAAAGGGAGAGACAGGGCCAGCTGAGCTCCATGCCCAAGAACAGAGAGGCGAAGAAGCTTGACCTAATGGGCAGGAAAGTTTACTCCTCTGCCGCCCTACAGCTGCGTATCTCAAATCACTCAGCCCTGATGACGCACTACATCTTCAACTTGTGAGAGGCTCTATGAAATCTCTGCTCAGCTGTCTTCGAGGAGCACCTGAGAGACTTCAAGGCAATGCTGGACGAAGGAGAGAGAGCATCTAGGGATGCGCTCACGGCAACCTGAGACGCAGTGGATACAGCGATACATATAATGGCATCGGCAGTCATTATGCGCCGCTTGGCCTGGCTCCAAAACTCTGGCCTTTCCACACAGATGCAACAGATCATCCAGGATCTTCCTTTTGAGGGTCCCGACCTCTTTGCATCTTCCACAGACGCGAAGCTGCATGGTATGAAAGACTCAAGGGCTACACTTTGGTCCCTCGGAATTTACACTCCTCAACCCATTAGGTGCTCCTCAAGGTTGCATCAGCAGCTACAGCAACAGTTACAGTAACTGAAACAGCAGCTGCAACTGCAGACCCAGTTCCTGAGATCCCTCCAGTTTCCCCAGGGCCATCTTGGGGACCTGGACAAAGATAAGGGCTGATCAGGTAAAGGGGTAAGCTGAGCACCACACAGTCTGGACGGCATGGACAGGGATCGGATCACTCTTCGGGCCGCAAACAGCATTTTCGATGGTCCTTCAGAGGGCAGTGCTCCAGAACCCCTGTTCTCCCCCCACCGCCTCCGCCACATAGCCCCACAGTGGACCCATGTCACGTCAGACTAGTGGGTCCTCGACACAGTGGCAAGAGGATACCGCATCCAGTTCCTTTCAATCCCTCGGGACAGGAAACTGCCCCCTCTCACAATACCAGAAAACCCATATCTGCTGGGCAGGCTTGAGGTCGAATGCCAGAAGCTACTCTCTCTCAGAGCCATAGAAAAGTTTCCTGAGAGAGTGCAGCAAAGGGTTCTATTCCCGGTGCTTCCTAGTCCCCGAGACCGACAACCCATTTTAGACCTCAGAGCACTCAACAAACACATAAAGAAAATAAAATTCCGCATGGTTTCCCTACCCCAGATTATTGCCTCCTTGTCCCCAGGAGTTTGGTTTGCAGCCCTCGACCTAAAGGACGCTTACTTCCACATAGCCATTCAACCCCATCACAGACGTTTTCTCAGGTTCGTGGTGGCACGACACCACTACCAGTTCACTGCTCTCCCCTTCGGGTTATTGCTAGCTCTCAGGGTGTTCACAAAGTGTGTCGCACTGGTTGCAGCTTTCCTACACGGGAGGGGTATAAGAATCTACCCCTACCTAGACGACTGGGTCATAGTGAGCAAATCAAATCGACAGGTACAAAACCACGTCGACATGGCAATGGACTTGTGTGAGTTCCTGGGCTTCTGCATAAACTCAGAGAAGTCCAAGCTTTGCCCCACTCAGAACATAGAATTCATTGGGGCGTGTTTAAACGCCTGACAGGGCACCGCGTCCTTGCCCCTGTCAAGATTTCGGTCCATCTGACCATCATCATGGAGCTCCAGGTGCCTGGGCTGACCACAGCACACTGGTGCATCCAGCTTTTGGGACACATGGCAGAGGCCACGTTGATAATCCAAACAGCCCACCTGCGGATGAGACCATTCCAGCTCTGGTTCGCCACAAGCTTCTGACCAGAAAGGGACCGCTTGGACAAGGTACTCTCAGTCCCTCAATATGCCCTGGAGTACCTCCAAATCTGGAAAGAACCCGACTTCGCGATGGGGGGAATTCCATTCAGGGAATCCAAGCCCTCAGTGACCCTGATAATGGATGCATCTGACTAAGCCTGCGGAGCCCACCTGTCCGGGGGCCTCTCCATGCAAGGTGTTTGGAAGCACGAGGACAGTCTCCACATAAACGTGACGGAGCGCCGGGCTATCAGGCTGGCCTGCATGACCTTCCTAAACCAGATCCAAGGCAGGGTGGTCCAAATCCTCTCAGGCAATACAGCAGCCGTGTTCTACATGAACCGTCAAGGGGAAATCCGCTCCTCAGCTCTATGCGAGGAAGCGACCAAGCTTTGGCAATTAGCGATAGACCATCACTTCATGCCGACTGCCTCCCACCTACCCGGGGTAGACAATGGCATAGCGGACGCAGTCAGCAGGAAACCCCTGGCGAATCATGAGTGGTTCTTCCACAACGAGATTTTCTCCAAGCTGACAAACAGATGGGGAACCCTTCAGATCAACATCTTCGTCACGGGGCAGAACCACAAATGTCCCTGGTTCTGCTCCCTTCGGGGTCAGGAGGAGGGTTCTCTCAGCGATGCCTTCCTCCTCAATTGGTCGGGGACCCTAATGTATGCCTTCAGTCCAATCCCCCTGATCCACAGGGTGCTACTGAAGGTCCTTGCGGATGAGACACACATCATTCTGATAGTCCCGGACTGGCCCAGACAACACTGGTTTCCCCTCCTATGGGACATGTCTGTGAGGACCCCGCTCCGCCTCCCACGGTGAGCAGACCTTCTGACGCAGGACTTGGGCTGCCTTCGGCATCCAAACCTGGGCCACCTGCACCTGAGAGCCTGGATGCTCTCTGGCTGGCGAGCAAGAGAGGTGCTGCTTGGATAAAGTTAAGCAGGTCCTGGCTGGTAGCAGGAAACCCTCCACCAGGTCCACCTACATGGCAAAATGGAACCACTTTTCCACTTGGTGCCATGACAAAGACACAGACCCTACCTCTGCACCAATTCAGGCAACTTTGGACTACCTTCTCAATTTAAGAAAGAAAGGCCTATCCCTGTCCTCATTAAAAGTCCACTTGGCAGCAATTTCAGTCCTTCACCAAAGAGAAAATGGGGCTCCACTCTTTTCACACCCCATCTGCCATAGATTCCTGAAAGGGGTGGAAAAACTTTTTCCCCACACCCATAAACCCATTCTCCAGTGGGATTTGAACGTTGTGCTGCGGGCTCTGAGAGAACCACCGTATGAGCCCTTGGACTCAGCCACCCTGCTTGTACTGTCCTGGAAGGTGGCGTTCCTGGTAGTAATTACCTCAGCCAGAAGGGTCTCAGAGTTACGAGCCCTGTCCTCTGAACCTCCATGTTCTGTTTTCTTCCGAAACAAGGTGGCCCTGCGTCACCACCCCTCGTTCTTGCCCAAGGTTGCCACCCCCTTCCACATGAATCAAGAAATCTGCCTGCCGGTCTTCTATCCAGAACCTCAGGTGACAGAGAACCAGAGACAGTGGCACACTCTGGATGTGAGGAGAATGCTCCTAATCTATATTGAGGGCACACGATCTTTCCGCAAGACCTCCCAACTGTTCGTGGCGGTTGCTGAATGCATGAGAGGTTCTCCAGTATCCTCCCAATGCATCTCCAAATGGATTGTGAACTGCATAAAAGACTGCTACGGAAGGTCAAATACGCCTCTCCCAGAGACTGTGAGAGCCCACTCTACCAGAGCTCAGGCGTCTTCCACTGCCTTCCTCGCTAAGGTCCCAATCCAAGAGATCTGCAGGGCCGTTACGTGGTCGTTGATGCATACCTTCACGACGCACTATGCCATTGCCCAACAGGCGAGAAATGATGCCGCTGTGGGCAGAGCTATACTCAGTGCGGGTAGACTGTAAGGCCTCCCACCATCCTTGGGTACGGCTAGCAGTCACCTTTAACTGAATTATGTGAGCAGCGCTTGAAGGAGAACGGTTGGTTACTTACTAGTAACCGTCCTTCTTCGAGATGGGCTGCTCACATACATTCAGTTGCCTTCCACCATTCCCACTAATGGACTTGGCAAAGGTATATGGGATTGGGCGGTCAGGGTCATGATCACCTCTATAGCCACAGTTGTGGCGTGGAGGGGGCGTTGGCTGTGCACTCTGACCTGACAGGCTAACGCTAATGACTTTCCGAGCTACTGTGTGCTGTGGCACGTAGACACCTGTAACTGAATGCATGTGAGCAGGCCATCTTGAAGAAGGACGGTTACTGATAAGTAACCAACCGTTTTAATTGCAGCATAAAAGAATGTGTAGAAGCAATATTGAGAATCAGCGCAGGACAGGATTCTGACAAAACCCAACACAGCACTCACTCTACCCTAGTGTATGTAGAGAATCTTTGAAGCATCTGACAAAGTGGGATTTTCTCCTACAAAAGCTCATGCGAAAAAGAAATCTGTTAGTCTTTAAATGCCACACGACTCCTTGGGTTTTTTTGCTGGATTAGACTAACACGGCTATCCCCTTGGAAATTGACGAGAATGTCCCTGACACCCACTATCTGGCAGCACCACCTGCTGGTCATTCACAACCTCTCCTAGCCTCTTGCATCATCTGTTGGTCCGCCCACTGTCTGCTGGCAGCACTGGCTGGTCACTCATGCCCACTGCCACTTTCTTGCACTGTCAGCTGGCTCCACCCACTGTCTGCCAGCATCGCTTGCTCGTTGCTCACATCCTCCACTGGCCACTCGCACTGTCTGCTGGCTCCGCCTGCTTACTCTGGCACTGCCTGCTGATCACTCACGCCCTCCGCTGGCCACCCGCACCATCCATTAGCTCTGCCTGCTGTACTCTGGCACTGCCTGCTAATCACTCACACCCTCTGCTGGCCACCTGCACTGTCCACTGGCTCCACCAGCTCTCCGCTGGCACTGCCTGCTGGTCAATTTTCAGTGATTTCAGCTCTTAAAGAGGACCTCAGTGATTTCAGCTCCTGACTTCAGGACACCACAGACAGCTCCTCTGATCAAAACAAAAAGGAGACTCCACAAGGAGTCATCAAGTCTGTCTTTTAACAGTGGGGCAGGGGCGAGACATTGCCTCAGGCATTGCTTTTTAGCAGAGCTAATGACACACCTACTCATCTTTTTCTCTTTTCACAAGACCAAAACACAGAGTTGCTCACTCCTTCAAGTTCTGTGTTGCTGATGATGACTTTTCCACCAAATAGGCTAAACAGAGTTGAAACAATCAATGGGTAGCATATTATGAAAAGACAATATTTCATTTCCCTCCTCAGTTAAAATACAGGTTTTGTCAGATTTATGATCAGATGCACCCCCATACAATATACCATCGTGCCCTGCACCCACACAGTGAGACTATGCTAATACCTAATTGTGCTCATGCAAATACAAAGCCCATGCAGATCAGTTGCCCCCCGTTTGGCTGTTAAGCACAAGAAGTGCCCAGCCTCTAGACCTGCCTTACCAATATAACATTCTGTGTTGGTTAAAAAACAAAGGCTTACACAGCAACATTAAAAGAGCCTGATTATCTGTTCTCTACATAATGAGGCTAAGTGGGTTTAAAAGAGCTACCAAATCATAACTTTGCACAGAACTTGGGTTATGGCATACTGTTTATAAACCTCCAGAATACTAGATTAGATATCCCCTTTCAGTTGCCTTAGTACATCTGTACTGAGTGAATAAAATCACACACCCATGTACTGAGAGCATAGTTCTTAGTGGGCATAAACCAACATAGCTTCACTGAAGTACAGGACATTCCTAAAGACAACAGTGAAGTTGAGAGGTGACAGAAATCCAATGGAGGACTTGGGTGGGAGAATTGCTAGTAATACTGTCAACAACAGATGGTGTGCAAGAGGAGATAAGACTAGAAATGTAGAAGGGGTAGCAGCTTTGCAGAGCCTTAAAGATGAGGACAAGACACTTGGATGTGACTTAACAGATGAGTCCAACTGAGGGGAGGAACGCAGAGAGAGGAGCGTGATGAGATCAGAGTAGTGAGGGAAGGATATGATTTTGAGAGCAATGTTTTGGATAGACAATAGGGGAAACAAGACAGGCAGAGTGGACTAGAATTTTAGGTGCAAGGGTGAAAAGTGAAATTAAAGTTGTAACAGAAGAATTAATGGAGTGGGTTACAGTCTGGATGGGGAGGGGGTGGTGGGACAGTGAACTGAGGGTCAGGCATCAAAGGCTGTGTTCACACAGCCTCCTTGTTTTGAAACAAAGGAGGTTGTTTCGAAATAAGGTTTCAGCTGTTCACACGATGCATGGTTGTTTCAGAACAACAGGAAGCCGTTGTTCCGAAACAACCGCGTTGTTTCGAAACAATTAAAACCTAGTCCGTGGGCGAAACAACGTTGTTTCGCAACGGTTGTTTCGAAACAACGCTGTGCGAACATGTTGTTTCGGAACAAGAT
>ML681972.1:9068260-9078847 GCA_007922195.1 Podocnemis expansa
AATAAGTTGTTTCGAAATAAGCGTTATTTCGATATACGGTTGTTTCGAAACAACCATATCGAAATAACCCGCTGTGTATGAACACAGCCAAAGAGAACACTGAGGGAAAAGCCTGGATGACCAGGGGATAGTAGCAGTGTCACCAGTGACGGAGAAAGAGGACACAGGAGAAGGTATATTGGAAAGATGAGCTGATGGCAGGACATACAGGATTTGATGTTGGACAGCAGTTGGAGGGTCTTGCTGGCTCAAGGGGATTAGGCTGAGGTACAGGGAGTCCCTGCAATAGATGGGGATGGGAGAGTGTCACATAGGAAAGATGAATGAAAGAAACCTGTCATATGTGCACTACGCTCAGTCTGCAAGCTCCAAAGGGGCAGCTGTGTTAGTCTAGTAAAGCAAAAAAAGCAAGGAGTCTTGTAGCACAGTTGTGGAGCACTTTCATCTTTGTAATCACTCCATTGATGATTTGTTAACAATGGTCGTCAAGAAAATCAACGGGGCATCAAGACTTCAAAGAGAAACAGCCGAAATTGAACTAATATGCAAATTAGAGTGTGTGAAAGCAGGGCTGAATCGTGACTATGGATTCTTTTCACATTATAACAAGTAATTTGACTTCATCCTCCCTCTGTGTGCTGTTTCCTAGAGTCTGAATCCTTGCAAATCAGAGTGACCTGATCCCATGTTTTACACTCCCCTGCATTTATTTTCATCCAATTCGGTAAGTTCTCCCTCTTCAAAGCATCTGATGAAGTGGGATATTCTCCCACGAAACCTCATGTTAGTCTTTAAGTGCCACAAGACTCCTTGCTTTTTTTGCCCAGTCTGCAGAAGCTATGAAAAATGCAACTTCCTTGTAGATACTAATTCATATATGAAGGCAGAGGGAAAGGAGCCAGAGGAGAGACTGTCTGGTGATAAATAAAGAGAAGGACGTTACTGAGTGTGAGAAGGTAGGAGTGATATGGTGGTATCTGTGGGCCAGATTTTGATAACCTTATCTATACACGGTTGCACCTTGCTCCACAGGTAGTCCCATTGAAATCAATGGGTGTATTTGTGAGTAAACTGATACTCAGCCTGAGTCAGGGGAACCAAAGTTAGCCCTAAGTACTTACACTCTCTTGCTGTGGTATGAAAGATAATGAATGGAGTTAGATAATCTGTGACTGCAGTGAAATAAAAAATAGGTAAATTAGGATGGGCTGGGGAGCAAGGGAAGGGTGGTTTGAGAATAATAACTTCAAGCTTGTTGAATGAAATTTCAACCACACAAGAAACGTTAAAACATTTGATTATGTGATCTGACATACCTGTCACTTAAAGGCCCCCTTGTTGTCCATACATACTAGGGGACAATTTTCTACTAGTAATTTCTGTGCTAATCACTCCTGAAATTGTCCAAGGGGATTCAGCACCTCAGAAGCTTCTGGAACTATGGAATTTGGATTTAAGATTTAGAGGCTCTCTTGGAATTCTCACATACAGAGTTCCTGAAGTTGTCTTTTCAAAACAAACAAAAAAACCCAACAAGAAACCACCAATCAACCAATCAACTAACCACCCAGCCAAAAACCATAGAGTATAATTAATAAGCAATAGCTGAACAAAGAGATTTCATATTAAATTTAATTGCAGGGATGAGTATTTTAGGAATATTTTGGGGTAGGTCCATTAACTGTCAGATAAATAGTATCATGTACAACTTTGAATTAGAATATTAAAGTATAGTCTTTAAAAAGGAAAAAAAAACCCACAAATAATTATCCAGATAGTCTGTTGCTGTTCTTTGGATTTAAAATCTACTTTTATATTCTGTTGCAAATATTTGTCTCTCCCTAAATTAGAATACTTAAGGTAAATTAAAAATACAAAATGTTTTCCCAATGTTGATAAATAACTTAGAGTTAACAGAACCGTGAAAGTGTTCTAATTTTAAAAAAACTGGGAAAAGAAATGCAATATTTTATATTAATAAAATTTGTAGCTGTTTATTTTATTATTTATTTATTATTTATTACATTTCATTTTATTAATCTCCAAAACCTACTCAATATTTAATCGTTTGAAGTTTATGAAATGTCTAATCCTGCTTAAATATCTTTATGTATCGTTTATATATGTATTGTGCCATAAAATAAAGATTTCATAAATTAAAATAGAACCACAAAAATGATCATGGTCTATCAGATCAGGTTTATGTAGTTCAGTATTCTGAGAGTGAACAATAAGAACTGCCCTGGAGGAAGGTGGAAGAAATCTGGCAGGAGAAAGTTGTGGAATGATACACATGCAAGGAAAGTTTCTTCCTAATCTCTGTCAATTAGAGGCTGGCTTATGCCCTGATGCTTAGTGGACTATATTGCTTCCAAAACACCATTTTAAAAAATTAAAAGATAATAACAAAAGTCTACATCTGTGCTGAAGCAAAGAGGATCATCTCATATTAAACAATAATGTCCAGGACCAGATATTGTAGTTTTTAGATGGGGCTGAGTCCTACCAGGGGCTAAAGTTCTCCCGTGAGATTATTATTTATTATTTGTATTTCTGTATCATCTAGGAGCCCTAGCTATCAACCCCAATGTGCTAGGGCTCTGGTATGGTGAACACACTTGACTCCCTTTTAATTATCATGGGAATTGAGGACATTAAACACCTCCCTGGAAGCGTTCAGCACTTTGCAGGATTGAGCCCTCAATCCTGATGCAGGCAAAACTCCAAAAACATCAGTGGCCAGATAATGGGTTGAATAAGGATTCTGGGACTTACTCTTTTGCACTGCAAGAAGAAGTTTCTGTACTGAATCCAAAAGACTCAGAATACAGATATGGGAACTCTTCATAAATGGCATAGAAGGCATCCACTTTAAAGGACTAATCATTAGTATAAGAAAAGGAGTGCATGTCATCAGGTGTTGACTGAGTTATCGCTTTGAATGGAAGACAATAAATAACCACTTATTGAATCAGGTCTAAACTATTTAAATTCTAAGCCTAGAATACATACTGTAGTGCGCACAGGACATTTTACGTGAAGCCATAGCTGATGCTGTACAATTTGCATTGTTAGAGGGCATGTCTAAGGTATAGAAGGGTTTCCATTGGACCATTCATTACTTCTTTTAGGGCACAAGCAGTGTTATGCATTTCATTATCAATATAAAAAAGGAGCACATATTCTTAAGAAGTACCCTTCAGCTCCTACAAATGACTGTGATCAACAGCTCGAAGACCCTAATTGCAGCCTATTAGGAATAATGAGATTTGCATTGTAGAAGCCAGAGAATTACAAGGATAAAAGGAAAATTCACAAGATGAAAGGTTAATACAAACATATACTGCCTGAAAGTGCAAAGGACACATAAATTGGTGGCTCATTACTGCAGACTGACCCATGGGTAAAAATGTCATCCAGTTCAGAGGCTTTCCCAGGAAGTTTGGCTACAAAAGTTACAAAACATAAGGACATGCTTGTGAAAACTGCTAAACTAATGAGAGCTGAAAGTTGTTTGAAATATCCAGATGACCTCGCAGATGGGATGCTTATTAAGGTATTTGCATCAGGCTCCGTTTTTGTCTAACAGACTGTTGCAGAGCTTTGCCGAGGCGTAGCCAACAGTCCGTGAAGGTGTCTCCAAGCTTTTGACATAGTAAAGGCATTTTTGAATGAATTCAAAATCAAAACCAACATGCATATCCAATTTTTGTTTGCGGGCATGTTTGTGAAATAGCGCAAGCGAGGCAGTCAACCATGATTACTTCATCAACATGGGTTCTGCCGCAACCTACGTGACTATCTGCTTGAGTGCGCTGGTTGTGAGCCAACTGCAAATTTAGGTCTTGAAAGTATGAAGAAAGGCGCCTTATGTGTGTGAGTTTTATGAAGGCTTCGTAAAGTAATTAAGCCATATTTTAACAAAAGGCTATCCATTTTGATGAGGCATGGCATAATTACAATATAATTTCAAAAACAAATGAGAGTCCTTTTTCACTTTAAAATATGTTTTAAGAGATATGGAGGAACAAAAATTCAACTTTCTTTGTTCTAATATACATTAAACATGATAGAAATCACAGGCATTGGAATAAGCCAGGAATAAAATATAACAAAGCTAACTAGGTTTATATGTGGCCCTCATAGCCGAGTGCCTCTCACAACTTTAAAAAAAAATGGTAATGGTCATAGTTCATATTTCCTTCCCTACTTTCAGGAAGCAGGCTTGGTTATGATTTTTTTTAAATATAATTTTGAATGGAAGCGTAAGTATGGAAGGGAGGGTATTATTATAGAAAAACTTAGACAAAGAAGTGAGTGGAATGTATAAAACAAGCTGGCAAAAGAGATGTCTTTGTTACAGATTTTGCTTATTATTAATCAAATTTTAATGGTATTTTGAGAAGTCAAGGTTGGTCAACCAAAAGAGTAAGATATGGTGATTGGGAAAAGAGGGGAATCACAATTCTGGGCATGGGAAAAGAATGGGAAGAGATGGAGAAAGAAAATTGAACAGCCTATGAAGAGGTATCTTGAGTTTTCTTTCCAGTGTGGATGGAGTCACATTGTTGTAATGAGGATATTTCAGAATCATTCCTCTGCCACTAAATTTTGTTTGTTGAACACACATCTGATAATCATTTTATCATTTTGGCCAAGTATAATAAAGTATATCCTCTGAAGTAGAAGTCCACAAGATATAGCTTTTACAGTTCATCTCTACCACCATACTTCCTCACATTGATTTCCACAGCAATGTGCCTATGTTTAAAAATAACTGTTCCTGAATATCCACTGATATGTGGCATTCACTGAGAAATCCAGTTATGGTCTGATTTTAAGAGGTACTGAAAACTCCAAAATCCCATTGAAATAGTTGGGTCAATTTTATTTCATGGCATAAATATGAATTTGTGAACCTAATTTTAGTCATTCTAGTCAGAAAATCAGAATTAGAAAAATTACACATGAAAACAGAACAGCAAACTACTGCTTATAATTCTAGTCAAGCCTTCCCAATGGACACACCAGCTAATGAATCCACTGCTCATTTACCTTCTATGGCCATACAAGTTGTAGAATTAATGGTTTATTTGGATAAATTAGTCTACTGGTAACTCATGGTACCAAAATAATATTATTGAACTAAGTCACCTCAGCTGGTGTAAATTGCCATAGCTCCATGAACATCAGTTCACTTCAGCTGAGACCTCTGTGTTTATATTTTACATCCAGCTGGGATATCATAGAAAATATGGTAAATTTTAGATCAGAGTAGATTTCATGGACACATTCATAGACTCTAAGGTCAGAAGGGAGCAGTATGATCAGGGGAACCTGATGTGGGCTTTCTGCAGGGTCCCCTAGTGGAAGAGAGGTCCCAGAGCCGGAAGGGAATAGCCAAATAGCTGCATGCGGCTCCAGAGCTACAGATTGCAGACCCCTGATCTAGTCTGGCCTTCTGAACAGTACAGGCCACAGAATGTTACCCACCCATTTCTGTCATAAATCTCCAACCTATGACTGAGTTATTAAAATCCTCAAATCACGGTTTAAAGACTAAGTAGAGAGAATCCAACAGCAAGTCAGCTGTGCCCAGTGCTACAGAGGAAGGCAAAAAAAACCCCAGAGCCTTTGTCAGTCTACCCTGTGGGAAAATTTCCTCCTGACCGCAATGGTGATCAGTTAAGCCCTGAGCATGTTAGCAAGACTCACCAGCCAGACACTCAAAAGAATTCTCTGTCATAACTCAGAACCCACCCCATCTAACTACCCATCTCAGGCCATTGGCATATCCACTACGAGTCAATCAGTCAATTGCCAAACCAGACTTTCTCATCATACCCCCCCCCCATAAATCTATCAAGCTCGATTTTGAAGCAAGTTAGTTTTTTGCCTCCACTGCTCCTCTTAGAAGACTATTCCAGAACTTCACTCCTCTAATGTTTAGAAATTTGTGTCTATTTCAAGTCTAAACTCCCTGGTAGTCTGTTTATATCCATTTGTTCTTCTGTCCACATTTGTGCTGATTTCAATAATTCCTCTCCCTCCCAGGTACTTGTCTCTCAGATGTATTTGTAGGGAGCAATCATATCTCCCCTTGATCTTCTTTTGGTTAGGCTCAGCAAACCAAACTCTTTGCCCTATTCTACACTAGAGGACTTTTCGATGGCAGTCAACCACCAGTTACACAAGGAATGTAAAATTCCTTGCGTAACTGGCAGCGAATTTGTAAGCTGCTGGTACACATCAGGGAAATGCTGACTGTAGATCCCTTGTGGTTGGCTTTTCCCTACACTCTCTGACCCCCAGGACTTTCAGGGCCAACTTCCAGGAGTGGCGCAGTGAGTTCAGACTCGCTGTGAACCGCTCGCGGAATGCCAAGCTGACAGCAGCAAATTTGCCTTCAGTATAGACGTAGCCTGAGTCTCCTTTCATAAGGTATATTTCCCCAAACAGAGCTACCTTACGAAAGGCTAATATAAATATGCTATCGCATCTGCCTCTATTACACATAAATGCCTTAATTCTTTCAAGCAACCTTAAAATATACAGGGCTGAGTTACTGAAACTAAGCAAGATGTCCCTTTTAGGACTTGCCTAGTGAGGAACGGACAGAGCAAGTACATGTTCCCTATTGAAAATCATCAAAAATCATTGAGTAAAACAAATAAATATTCACACTTGCCAAAATCTGTAATCTCTAAGTAGTCCCTAGTTATTCCACTGAAAAATCACATTAGAGAGAGTGGTTCCAGCGTTCTGGTTTGGTCAAAGCTCTGTGCTGGATCTGTTTCTGAACTCTGTACTATTTGGGGTTTGTTTGCCTGTGTTTGTGCTAGTGTGCAGCTGTAATGTTACTTCACTTACCCCTTTCATGGTGCTATTAGGTCCCTATTCACTAACATGAACAGGAAAATAAAATGCTGTGCTAGGTCAAATTCTGATCTCAGTGACAGATGTAATTCATCTGAAGTGTGTGGATCTACTCTGGCTTTATTCTGGTGCAAGTAAGAGCAGAATTTGGCTCACTTTACTTATGTGATGTAGGCGAGTGATTAATGTTAACTTAACAAATGTTTCTAAAGATGAAAAGCACTATGGACCAAATCTGGCATATACTCAGCACCTGTGACTCACATTCACTTCAGTAAGACATGCAGGCCTCAAGTCTCCCACAGCTTATCTGTTTGATTGTAGGCAGGTCATTTCATTTCACTATGCCTTTGTTCCTAAATTAATAACAGTTTTGTTGTTTGTCTTGCTTATTTAGATTGTATCTTAGGGTTGTCCTCACAGCAGCTAGATGCCTGGGGCTGATCTGTGCCAGCTGACTTGGTCTCAGGCTGTGGGACTGTTTTGTTGCTATGTACTTCTGGACTCAGGCTGGAGCCTGAATCGAGGGACCCTCCCACAAGTCCCTGAAGCAGGGTCCCCATGAGCTCTAGGCGGCTAACATAGAGGCTAGCCACAGACATCTAGCTGGTGTGTAGACATATTCTTACTGTATGCCTGCACAACACTTAGAAAAACAGGGATTGATTTCAGTTGGGGTCTCTAGGCGCTACCACCATACAAATAATCACAATGATTAAATATCGATCAAGGAAAAGAAGCAGCAAGGGCTGCATTTTCAGTTTGTGTTACCTGTATAATGAAAACAACATAGTCTTGAGTCTGAGATACAAGATTGTTAAGATGTGAACTATGAAGAAATGTGATCACTAGCACAGGATTATATGAAGTTTAATCAAAATATTAACATTTGCCCCTAAATTAATTCCTGGTGTAAGCAGACTCAACACCACTGAAGTCTGTAGAGTTCTGTAGAGGTTCTGCTCATGGAGAGAGTAAAGAAAGAATATAAATCCAGAGCAGTTCTGGAGATGTCAAAGCTATTAGGAGATCACCTACACTGATTTACATCACCTAGGGACACTGCCCTGTATATACTTGTTTAAAAAATATAGTTGGTATTTTTGCATAGTAGGAAAAAAAGAGGAGGAGTCAACCTTTCTAAAATATTAAGTATTCTCCTTTGCTCCAGGAAACTATATAAGTATCAGGAAAACTAAAAAGTTAGGTTTTGATTGAGACTTTGTTTTGGTTGTGTACTCTTTTTGAAGTGTGCATCTCGGACCAGACAGAGAATAATCTTCTGGGCAGGCAAGGGCACACAAGCAGACTTTACCGAGTCAATTTGTATGCTCACGTCTGGTATAAAAAGTAACTTGATAAGACAGATTGTATCCAGGAAGCAAAATAAAATGGCAGAAGCAGTAGCAATCATATAGGTCTTAATCTGGCAATCAGCAGTAAATTTGGTTTCTCCAACTGGCCTATTAAGTCCCAGTTGTGTAGCACAGAATTATCAGTTTTGATACTAACAACCTTGTTCATAATTCCACAATGGTGAGGGTGATGGGTCCTATTCAGATGCAATCACAGCATGATGGCTGAGTTGTTTTCTTAACCCTAACAAGATCTGTCATTAAAAGTTACTGGAGCCTGACTTTTCTTCATTCTCTCTCAGTCACCCTGAACCAAGGCTGTAGGTCAGATTTTCTCCAAGGACAGCTGAACTCTTTCTCTGCTGCCTTTGTTCCTTTTTTGTTGGATAATGATGATAGACAGCTCCAGGCTTGAGCAGAGCACTTGTTCTTTCAAAGCACAGAAAGACTTGATGAACTGTGGCATTCAGAAAGGGTAATCTATAAGCATAGCTGGTAACAATCCTCCACAATATTTACTGCTTTCTGTCCATGAAAATTAAAGATGGAAACAAAAAATGTTGTACTTTGGCCAACAAATCTCATACCAAGAAAAAATTAAAATAATTAGAAATCATCAGGCATTTGATGACGAAAATATTTTAGCTCTTGTTTTTGTTTAAAAAATATTGGTGTAGCCATGTTTGTTTTGGGATACCAGAGACACAACGTGGGTGAGATAATATTTTTTACTAGGCCAGCTTCTGTTTTGTGAAAGAGTTTGTTTTGCTCACCAACAGATGTTAATCCAATAAAAAAATATTACCTCATCCATCTCATCTCTTTTAAAAGGTTGACATTTTAATAAGCTACGTAGCAACAGAATGATTTTTGTTAGGGAAATATGTCCATTTACGATCTATGCTCATTCACAAAGTAAGGCTGTATTAAGATGGTGTTTTAAAATGATTCTGTAATATAAACATTTATTTCAGAAATTAGAATACATACCTGCTAATAGTACTATTTCTTCAAGTTCATACATGGGGCCCCTTTCGTGTACAATCTGAGTGCCAATAGCTTTTTCTTGTGTATGCATTACAGTGTAAGTCAGGAATCTATTAACTTTATGGATACAAGACTTGAGTCAAAGATCACTGAAACCACTGTTGGGTATTGTATTGGACGTATAATTGGTGGTATAGATTAAGATGAAAGCAAAAAGAATAATTGCTATGTAGAGATTCCTGCCATCTAAAGATTGCCATTGCCTACAAATGAAGGTGCTAGTCTGTATGTGTTTAGCAACTCAGGGTTTATCCATATCACTTTGCAAATTCTCCTTCTTTCCTTCCTGGTTACTGGAAAAAAAAACACAGTACACATGCCAAAAGCTGAGACTTAACTCTCTAGTGCCTTACACTTCATGGAATGACCTATATATATATATATATATATATTGGTTTCAGTGATGGTGGTAGTAGGAATTGTCATTAGAGCTCTATTGGCATCTTCTAGCATACTATCTGATGGTACTTCTCTCACGAGCCTTGGTAATCGGTCTCGAGGGTTGACTGTAGCTAGTTTATCCATGATCTTATGCCTCATATCAGCTGCTGTGTTCTGTAATGGAGGGGGTGGCAGTGAAGTTCCAGCTTCAGGTGGTGGCTGCACATCTAGTTGTTCTTCTGGGGCTTCTTCTTGAGTGTGGGAGGTAACGTGCAGTTGGTCTATCTCCAGTTGTAAGAGCAGCTGCCTCTTTACTATGTTGAAGCGTTGGGTAACTAGCTGTTTCTCGGTTAGTGTGGATGTAGGTCTTTTGTCCATCCATAGTTCCCTCATACGTTTCATATATCCCCTCTCATTAGGTCTGCTGTTGTAGTAGCATTCCATCAATTCCAGGTTCTCTTGTTTCGTCCATGCATGGTTTGTTCCAGTAGCCCACTTATCATCAGATTGTCCTGGTTCCCCAACATCTGGCACGGACCTTGTTAATCCGGGCGATGTCCGAGCCGGCATGACTCTCCTAGTTCATGTCACTCTCATATTCGAGGTAGGCAAGTGAGGCGTTAGGGGGTCTTTTGCCCAAGGACCCCTACTGGGAAAGTAGATAGGAACCCACCGGGATTTGAACCCCGGTCTCCCGTATCAAAGGGCATCGGTATTAAACACTACGGCGCTCTTAACCACTACGCTATCCAGTCACCTTATGATGACCTTCAGGCATCATAGCCGCCAAGCTACAGGACCACGTGGGCCAGTACATGAGCACAGCTCAGAAGGGCATTGGGAACAACACCAGAGGCTCAAAACACCAGCTGCTCATAGATAGAGCAGTCACCCAAGACTCAAGGTCTAGACAGACCAATCTGAGCAC
>ML681972.1:9083847-9103801 GCA_007922195.1 Podocnemis expansa
GAGGTTGAGGATGACACATACCACCCATAGGGGTGAGAGAGGAATTTATATATATATATATATATACACACACACAAAAAGTATGTAAACTGCTACCAAATCGGAATGGTAGGATTTCACCCTGACTTTTCATGAAGAAAGTTTATGTTCCTGTTCTGTATTAGGAAGAAACAATGTGTTTTCTACTAATTCTTAGTTCAGAATCAAACACTAAATTTATTTAGCAAAAAGCTGAATGGGCCCTTTAGAGGAACCTACATTCATGTTGGTGAGCAGCAACATCACTTGTGGTACTTGTAAGTGTGAGCGAGGGTTGATCATGCAATCTAGCCCAAAAGAAACATGCAAAAGTAACCATGACAAAAAATATCAAGTCTGGATGCGTAGCCTGCTTAAGAAATTATAGTAAATATAAACTCATTTTATATTTGTTTATCCAGTGTTAATATCTGTTGTATAACAAAATGATTGGTGTATTTCCTTATTTGACATAATCATATGCATTGTTTCTAATTTGGAACAAAATATCATTGCCTGTTGGTCCACTTCTCCCACAAAAGTTTTTGTGCCTTTTTCACACTGCCCTAGAAACAGACTACAGAACTTTCTTAGATGTGTTCCAACAATACTCTACCCTTGCTTATTCCAATTCCTCATTAATATCCACTGCTTGCTAATGGGTATTATCTATCCATGCATTTCTAATGAGCCACTATGGTATTTGTGTGTCTTAAACAAAATTATGTAGGTGCATGTTCTTCTTTGAGCGCTGCTCGGATGCATTCAGTAATAGGTGTCTCCGTGCTGGAGCGCTGGATTGGTCGGAAAACTTTTGTCCCAGCCTCTCAGGAGAGGGTAGGTGGCCTCCACTCCTCGCACCATCCCATGGCTATATATACGGCCGCCTCCCGACCCCTCCTCAGTTTCATTTCTTCCGCCTTGCATGTCAGATCTGGAATGTCCATTCCTTGCTAACGCAAGCAGCCTGTCCTCCTCCTTTGACCTTTTCACTTGACTGGGAGCACCTCTTCGCGGACATAGTTCCACCACAGGAGACTTCCACCGTCGGGCCGGAACATCATTGAATATGCCAGGGTTTAAACCCTGCTCCGAGTGCAGCAAGGCCTTCCCCCGGGATGAGCCCCACGGGAAGTGCCTTCGGTGCCTAGACAAAGACCACCTGGTCTCAGCCTGTTCCCTGTGTCTCTCCTTTAAACCTCGGACCATCGAGGAGAGGAAACAACAGCGCTGTGCCTTAGCCTCTGAGCAGGCTCGGCACTCTTCACCCGAGGCTTCAGGTTCCCACCTGGTGCTGAGACCCGGAGCCCACATGGCACCGTACCCCTGGTAGCCACCGCCACACAACCTAGGTGCCGACTCTGGCACTTCGGCACCAACCCGGCACCCCAGAACTTCAGCACCTCTCGAGGTCACCCCCAGAACCCTGGCACAGTCCGGTACCGCTGGTACCTGGATCACACCAGTGGCACAGCTCGGTACCAACGGTACGCGGATCACCCCAGCACCGTTCCCTGGAATCTCCGTCACCGTTGGCCTGGTCCAGCCTGGTGTCGCCCGTGCCGAGTTCACCCTGGCACCGACCGCAGTCACCCTCGGCACTGCAGACTTGGTACAGTCCGGTACTGTGGAAGCGGGAGCCCTCCTAGCCAGGCAGCCCCCTTCCCTAGGTGAGGACTTGCCACGGAGCCCCTTGGAGTCACTCCTTGTGCCATCAACCCCTGAACCGGTGGAGGCCACTCGAGCCGTCCTCTTACTTCCCACACCACCTGCCCCAATCCCGGCCAGAAGGGGCAAACTGGCCTTTAGGTCCAAGGCTTGTGTCCATCGTAGGCGTTGCTCTCCCTCGCCATACAGCCCTCTGTCGTCTACTCCATTGGGCCCCAGTACCATAGGGCCATCTCCATGGCAACATATCACCTTGCCGTCACCGGTACCACCCCTGGAGTCTCACTCTCTTTCCCCCACTTACAGCCTGGAGGAAGGGCCATCGAGGGGCTCCAAGTGACCTCGGCGCCACACTTTGGCACCATCACCATTCCGCTTCTGCCCCACAGGAATGATCCCCCCGAGAGACTCCCTCCCCATCACGGTGATCTCCCAGTACTGCCCTGTCCCCGGCACTGGGTTCCTATACAGGGAATCTGTCAGCACACTTTGACTTGTTGCGCCACACTACAGGCCATCTTGGGATGGGGGTACAGCCCTCATGTCCCCCTCCAGATACCCTCTTCGGGCCAGCCTTTGCCTTGGCAGAACCCCTGAAACTCCCACTTCATCCGAGTGTCTGGGACCTCACGTCTTCCCAGTGGTAGTGGCAGAGCCCAAGCAGCTCTACTGCCCCGGTTTTGGACATGGCAAGCATTAAATACCAGGTCCCTGAATCGGACTTCCCTTCCCTCACTGATCACACAGTCCCCCTGAGGGACGTGATGCAAATGGCACTAGGCTCAGGGTAACCCCCTAGCGACCCCCTCCCATCTTCCAGAGAAGCCAGGGAACTGGACCTCTTGGGCCGTAAGGTCTACTCCTCCTCGGCCTTCCAGCTATGGGTGGCAAACAACCAAGCCATAACCAGCAGATACTTGCTATATGAGTGGGAGTCATATGAGTGGGAGTCGCAAAATTCTGACGTTTGCTCCTACCAGAGGCCAGAGAGTAGTATGATGCCTTTCTAGAGGAAGGTAACGTAATCTCCCAGGACCTCCTCTTCTTGGCCCATGATGCAGTGGATACAGCCGCCCACACTGTGGCCTCGGCGGTAACTATCCGCTGAGTGGCCTGGCTCAGGGAAGCTAGATCACCCCCAATGCACAGCAGGTGGTCCTTGACCTGCCTTTCGGAGGGGACGCCCTGTTCCCTCCAGAAACCCTATCTGTGGTGGGCATCATTCGGGACTCCAGGGGAGAGGCCAAATACTTCATCCTCCTCCCTCCCAGACCCGCCCCTCCCACATAGACGTCTTGGGGCAACGCCCCCTCCCCTCCAATTCCCACTCATCTACATCATCATGGGAATACAGGCAAAGCTTTTTCCTTTCACCGCTATCATCCCATTGCTAGGGTGCTGAGACCTCTTCCTCTTTCTCACCTGTAAGGAAGGTGCCTGCCCCAGTTGGCTGCCACCCTATTCTTGAGACTTCCGGGATGCAATAGATTTCAGTGCATCGTTGCAGTGGACAGTTGACGCTCTCTCCCTCCCTTTGGGGGGGAACAGGTTGGATTGGGATCAGCTTTCCTCTTGTGCTACTGCGACCACGGGTGCACTAATTCTGGCCATGTACCCTCCCCGATCTTGGGCGGACACGGGCCATGCCAGCCAAATCCCTCTGCACCGTTGGTACATCTGTACCAAGGTCCACTCCTAGACATCCTCAGCAGCTGCTACTTCAGGCACCCAGGGTGAATCCACCCCCCCCCCTTTTTTCTCAGGTACTCCTCAACCGACAACCCCTGTGCTGCTTCACGACAGGATGGGTCTCGCCAGGGGTGAGAAGTGTGTCTCGTAGTAGCCCCAGCTATGACTGCAGAGGCTTCAACACGTGCAGACATGGCGTTCATGGGGACACAGAACCGCTCCTGTTTACCCAAATGCCCTGCATCAGGTAGGCCCCATTCTCGTTCCTGGGTCAGGGGGAGGATACCCTCCCCTTGCTAGCATTTCGTCGGCACGCCGAGTAGACCAGCTCTACTGGGTCTCTCAACACCTTGGCTCAACGAGAACCTCCATTACCCTACCCATCAAGCAGGATGCGTTCGCATCATCATGGCGGACCTTACCCTCCAGGGAAGGCCAAGGCAGAGCGGTCCAACCCCTGCCACCCTATAGCCCCCTTCTTCACAGAAGCTGAGGCCCTGTAAGAGCCCTTTCCCTTGTGAGCAACCTCAGTTGTTATCAGGACACCTTATCCTGGGAGTCCTTGTCGTAGGCCCACCCTATCAGAAGTGATGGCCAGCCCTCCTCATATCTTCCCCTTCCTCCCCTCCTTCACTCGCAAAGCAGAGACCTAGTGTACCTGACTTGGAATCTTCAAGATCAGGGAACTTATAGGGATGGTGCCAACGTCACTTTTCCCATGGCAGGGGAGCAGCAGTGGGATACCTTATCTTGGGCCTTCTACATCAGCCCCCGCTTCCGCAGCATCAGTCCCCTGTCATAGCCGGATGAAAGGCCACACTCCAGGCATGGAAGCTCCTCCACTGAGTTGCTTGTAACTGTCCTCCCTAGCCTCCCTGCCTTTCGGACACACGTACCCTGGCAGAGATCACAGCTCCTTCGGCGCACGTTGACCCGCTATACCTGCTTGGGGACCTGCAGTTCAAACCGTGGGGTCACCTCCATGTGATGTTGGTGACGACCTTACAAGGACGGTTGTTTCCCTCACCTCCTTGAGGGACCAGATTATATGTGTGCTTATATATATGTAATAGATAGAGGGAAACAGGTCAGAATTCCTGTTTTCCGAAGTACTCAGAAATTCAGAGGCTTGTATCCCCCACGAGGAATGCCATCCAGTCCCCCGGTTGGACATAACCCTCCACATTGGTTTCTCTAAACCCAGGGTACCTCTGTGATACTGTGGTTGATACTCTGCGGGCAGCTTCACTTCCTAGGTGGTCGGAAGGTGATCTCTCCTTCCCCTGGCAACCAAATTTTTGGGGGTAGCTGTGCCTCAATGTGTCTTTTCCCCTGGTGCTCATGTACACACAACGTTGCTGTGGCAATATCCTTTTTTGGTGGTGCCCTAGGCATGCGAGACCATATCCCTAATACGGCTCCTCTATGAATTTTGGAATTTTTGAGTTTGGCTGCAGATCCAAGAAATCAGTTATTCACTGAGCTCTCCTCTGCATCCTACTGAGGCCAGATTTTCAGAGGGCTCCTTTTGCATTTAGGCACCTAAATAATGTGGTCAGATTTCAGATATACCAGGAAGCTTTCCTGATAATCAGCCTTTGTTGTCCCAGTCCCACTTTCATCTCTTTACTCCATTTCATGTTCCTATGCATCTCGCTTGTGTTTTCCCTCTTCAAATATCTGTAGACAGTTATTGTGTCCTTTTAGCTATTACATAGCTAAGATTTTATCAATATTTAGCACTTTAATCTTTCCTCTTTTTTCCCCTCTTTCTCACTATTGGAGCTGGTTGGAAAACATTGTTATTTTTTAATTTCCCTCAGGAGAAATTTGATTTTTGGGATGTGGGGGAATCAAACCCTGCAAACTGAGCACTGGAAACTTGGCTGAAAGCCAGACACTTTGATTTGGAAATATCCTGGCAATGTCTTATTTATTATGTAGTAATAGTTCCTAGGAGCCTTTGTCATGGACTGAGAACCTGTTTGTACTAGGTGCTGTACAAACACAGAACTGCACTCAATCTCCTCAATGGGTCCCAGACTACATATCACACTATGCACCACTCTCTGCTTACTTGCTGAGCCACTGCAGTGCATCTTTGGGGATCCTGTCCATAATACATCATGGGTGATGTAATCCAGCTAGGGAATCCAACCCGGAGGAGAATGGAAGAATGGGGCATTCAAGATTCCAGTTTCCATGAGATCCACAATAACTTTTTCAATTTTACAAGAAAGTATAAACATTTTCCAAAGAAAGCAGATAAAAGTGCAAAAAAAATTATTTGGCCAAAACCCTAATTTTCCATCAGAAAACTTTAAATGGAAAATTCTGACCAACCTAATGAATGTATTTTAGATACAGTGATGCCCAGAAATGAGCAGAATATTCCAGATATGGTTGCATCACAGCTACGTAAAGAACACTGTTACCTTTCTGCTACAGGTTAGATGCCTTTGCAAATGTAGCTTAAAATTTTATTGAGCTTTTCTTTGAAGATGTATCATATTGCAATTTCATGTCTAACAGGTTACCTTCTACAAGCCCTAGTTTACATCCAGAATGCATTCCCACATTGCTCCTTTCCATGAAGTACTGTATACAGATGTGTGGTTATTTTCATCAAGATATACAATTCTATTTGAACAAGAGGCACTTCATTTATGTGTTGATTTATATGTTTAAATTAAAACACAAGTAGACCCCTTGACTTTAATATGGGTCTCCCATGCTAGAAGGCTAAGACTTCCAAATAAATCTACGGGAATTAGGCTCCGAACTCCGATTGCGTTTCATTGAAAACTGAGCACTAATGTCCTTAAGGCTTGTTTGAAAATCTCAGCTGAAATTGTTACATAAAACCAATCCTATCATCAATTCATCAGAGAGTCACCTGACATCTTTTTAATGGCAGCTGAACATCCAAATCCCTTAGTCACCTTTAAAAGTCTCAGACTAGACATATGAGATATTCAACCATAACGGTGCTAAAGAAATACATATATTCATTAAAACATTTACTTTCCTTTTTAGCAATTGCCACGTAGAAACTTTTTTTTTCCTGCAAAATAACTGCATTGTTGAAAATCTTAAACTATCTACTGTGCAACTAGTAATAAAACTGAAATCTGGATATATTTCCTCCTGTTAACTATTCAGAATACAACTTGAATTTTACTTCAGTCCTCTGAGCTATTGATATCTCTTCAGTCAATAACAGTAATTTAATCCTCAGATATGCACTTTTAAGGTTGTATGCTCAAAAATCTCACCCCACATTGAAAAATTTGAGAGATTCTTTCCTTCATTCTCTATATTTTGAGTGAGTGAACTAAAGCAGCATACAAGGGCTGAAGAAGCCTGGATCCAGACAAGGGAGAAATCCCCTGATGCAGGAACTGACGAAGACAGCCATGGGCTGTGTTCTGCGGACCTTTTCAGAAACTCTGGCCTGGGAAGCATGCCAGAAGTGGGGCTGGACAGATTTGCCAACCTTTCATTTTAGTTTTTATTGTCATGAAGCTCTGAAATTGACTTTTTTTTACTGACATGATAAACTTTTTATTGACATCACTAAAAATACCATAAACAATATAATAATGTCCCAGAAATGTGTAGTCATTCATGATATTGTGCATACAGGAATTTGGAATTATACAATTGTTTTAACTGCAGTTAATTGATCTTTGAGTATGTGAAATAATAGAAATAAAGTCATGATTAATATAGTTTTATTATATAAGAAGTGATGCAGAATGACGACGATCAATGGCAAAATAGTTTTATTTATACCCACTTTTACTTACATTTGAATTTATTTATGAATTTACTAAGAATATTAAAATGCTACTTTTTTAATAATTGTCAGTAAATTTGCTAATGGTTGGGAATTTAGAGGCAGTGGGTTAACAGTATATGGCACTCTGGAGATTTCCAGGCAATACAAGTTCTCCTTCGAGCGCTGTTCACATCATTCAGTTACAGGTGTCTATGTGCTGCAGCGCACGGTAGCTCGGAAGGTCTTTAGCGTTAGCCTGTCAGGTCAGGGTGCATGGCTAACACCCCCTCCACGCCACAACCGCAGCTATATAGGTGACCGTGACCCTGACCCTCCCAGTCCCATATACCTTTGCCAACTCCATTAGCAGAGACAGTGGGAGGGACCAGAATGTATGTGAGCAGCCCATCTCGAAGAAGGACAGTTACTGGTGAGTAACCAACCATTTTCCTTCGAGCACCGCTCACATCATTCAGTTAAAGGTGACTGCTAGCCGTACCCAAGGATGGTGGGAGAAGTCTACCCAAACTGAGTACAGCTCTGCCCACAGCGGCATCATCTCTCGCCTGTTGGGCAATGGCGTAGTGCTTCATGAAGGTATGTATCGACGACCACATATAGGCAATGCAGATCTCTTGGATCGGGACCTTAGCGAGGAAGGCTGTGGAAGACGCCTGAGTTCTGGCAGAGTGGGCTCTCACAGTCTCTGGGAGAGGTGTGTTTGACCTTCCGTAGCAGTCTTTGATGCAGTTCACAATCTATTTGGAGATGCTGTCAAGGCTTTTTCCCCACTCTGGCACTCTGAGTGCAGAAGGTGGGGGCCTGCAACAGGCCAGAAAAGCCACTGGCCTTAAAGCCTGCTCTTAAAAGTCTCCAAGGCCTCCAATTCCTGGCCTTGGAGTGGTATCGCTGCCACCACCCAAATGCATAAAAAACCCTCTTGAGACCCAGGAAGGCGCACTTGGGAATTCCTCCCTGTGAGGTACTTGCAATCCTGTTTATTCCTCTCTCAGGAAAATGACTGAACTCCAGCTGCAATATGAGCTGGAACTGGAACAGGGTTCCCTCTAGTAGCTGCCTGTGCAGTCTAAGGCACGGGCACACAAACCTCTTGCCTCTCAGGACACAGAACCAGAACTTGCTTAAAAGGTAAACTCTTTAATCAAAAAGAACAGATGATAAACACAGAGAGTTGCTTCTCTGGGAATTAACTTAGGTAGTTACAGGGTAGTGGGGTGGGGGTTGGGTTACATGTGCTTAGCACAGAGAAATCCAAAAAACAAGCCAAAAACAAAGAAAATACCCTGACCGTGTCTAAGTAAACATTCCCTGTTCTACCCACGCCTGGTCAGTAACAAATTTAACTTATCTTTGGTAAGGATGTTGCTGGATTCTTCCTCACGCCCCTCTGGCCTCCTCCTGATCCTTCCAGGAGCTCTGCTGCATCCAAACAGCCCAGGCCAGGCTGCTGTTACCATTCAAAAAGCTGTGCTTCATTCCTATTGGCTGTCCTGGGACTCACTGACCAGAGTGTTAACCCCTTCCTCCCCAAGGGTTATTACAGATGCATTGGGAGGATACTGGAGAACCTCTCATGCGTTCAGCAACTGCCACAAACAGTTGGGAGGTCTTGCAGAAAGATTGTGTGTGTTCAGTATAGATTAGGAGCACTCTCCTCACATCCAAGGTGTGCCACCATCTCTGGTTCTCTGTCACCTGAGGTTCTGGATAGAAGACCAGCAGGTAGATCCCTTGATTCATGTGGAAGGGGGTGGCAACCTTGGGCATGAATGAGGGGTGGTGATGCAGGGCCACCTTGTCTGGGAAGAAAACGGTATATGGGGGTTCAGAGGAATCTATGGCAGATGGGGTGTGAAAAGAGTGGAGCCCCATCTACTCTTTGGTGAAAGTCTGAGATTGCTGTCAAGTAGACTTTTAATGAGGACAGGGATAGGCTTTTCTCTCTTAAATCAAGAAAGTAATCCAAAGTTGCCTGAATTGGTGCGGAGGTAGGGTCTATGTCTTTATCACGGCACCAAGTGGAGGAGTGATTCCATTTTGCCATGTAGGTGAACCTGGTGGAGGGTTTTCTGCTACCAACCAGGACCTTTTTAACCCTATCCGAGCAGCATCTCTCTCACTCGCTGAGCCAGAGAGCATCCAGGCTGTCAGGTGTAGGAGGCCCAGGTTGGGGTGCTGAAGGCATCCCGAGTCCTGTGTCAGAAGGTCTGCCCACCTTGGATGGCGGAGCAGGGCCCTCATTGACATATCTTGAAGGAGAGGGAACTAGTGTTGTCTGGGCCAGTCCGGGGCTATCAGAATGATGAGTGCCTCATCCGCGAGGACCTTCAGGAGCACCTGGTGAATCAAGGGAATTGGCAGGAAGGCATACATTAGGGCTCCCGACCAATTGAGGAGGAAGGCATTGCTGAGTGAACCTTTCTCCCGACCTCAGAGAGAGCAGAACCGGGGGCATTTGCAGTTCTGTGCCGTGGCAAAGAGGTCGATCTGAGGGGTTCACCATCTGATTGTCAGCAGGGAGAAGACTTCCTTGTGGAGGAACCACTCGTAATTCGCCAAGGGTTTTCTGCTGAGTGAATCCGCTATGCTGTTGTCCACCCCAGGTAGGTGGGTGGCAGTTGGTGTGAAGTGATGGTCTATCGCTAGTTGCCAAAGCTTGGTCACTTCCTCACAAAGCACCGAGGAGTGGACTCCCCCTTGACGGTTCATGTAGATCATGGCTGTTGTGTTGTCTGAGAGGATTTGGACCACCCTGCCTTGAATCTGGTCTAAGAAGGTCACGCAGGCCAGTCTGATGGCCCTGAGCTCCTTCACATTTATGTGGAGGAGACTGTCCTCGGGGTTCCAAACACCTTGCGTGGACAGGCCCCCGGACTGGTGGGCACCCTATCCCAAGTTGGAGGCATCCATCATCAGGGTCACTGAGGGCTTAGACTCCCTGAACGGAATTCCCCCCATCTTGAAGTTGGGGTCCCTCCATGTTTGGAGGGACTCCAGGGCATATTGGGGTACCGAGATTACCTTGTCCAGATGGTCCCTTTCTGGTCGGAAGCTTGTGGCAAACCTGAGCTGGAATCATCTCATCTGCAGGCGGGCTGTTCGGATTACTGATGTGGCCGCTGCCATGTGCCCCAGGAGCTGCACGCATCTGCGTGCTGTGGTCAGCCCGGCGCCTGGAGCTCCATGATGATGGTGCAGATGGACCAAAATCTTGACAGGGGCAAGGACGCGGTGCCTTGCCGGCTGTTTAAATATGCCCCAATGAACTCTGTGTCCTGAGTGGGACAAAGCTTGGACTTCTTCAGGTTTATACGGAAGCCCAGGAACTCACAGAGGTTCATTACCATGTCGATGTGGTCTTGTACCTGTCGACTTGACTTGCCCACTATGAGCCAGTCGTCTAGGTAGGGGTAGATTCTTACATCCTTCCTGTGTAGGAAAGCTGCGACGGGTGCGACACACTTTGTGAACACCCTGGGGGCTAGCGATAACCTGAAGGGGAGAGTGGTGAACTAGTAATGGCGTCGTGACACTACAAACTTGAGAAACCGCCTGTGGTGAGGTCGAATGGCTATGTAGATGTAAGCATCCTTTAGATCGAGGGCTGCAAACCACACTCCTGGGGACAAGGAGGGAATAATCAGTGGTAAGGAGACCATGTGGAATTTTATTTTACGTTTTTGTTGAGTGCTCTGAGGTCTAGAAGGGGCCATAAGTCCCTGTTGGGTCTGGGGACTAGGAGCTGGCGGGAATAGAACCCTTTGCTGCACTCACTCTTGGGAACCTTTTCAATTGCTCTGAGAGAGAGTAACTTTTGGCATTCGACCTCGTGCTTGCTTAGCAGATCTGGGTTCTCTGGGATTATGGGAGGGGGTGGTTTTTTGTCCTAGGGGGTTGAGAGGAACTGTATGCGGTATCCTCTGGCCACTGTGTCGAGGACCCACTGGTCTGACGTGACACGGGTTCATCGTGGAGTGAAGTGGTGGAGGAGGTGGGAGGAGAACAGGGGTTGTGGAGCGCTGCCCTCGGGGGACCCATCAAAAATGCTGTTTGCAGCCTGACGAACGGTCCGACCTCTGTCCATGCCGTCCCGACTGGGAGGTGCCCAGCTTACCCCCTTTACCTGATTGGCCTTTATCTTTGTCCAGATCCACAAGGTGGCACTGGGGAAACTGGAAATATCTCGGGAACTGGGTCTGCAGTTGCAGCTGTTGTTTCAGTTGCTGTAAACTGCTGTTGTAGCTGGTGCAACCTTGAAGAGAGTCTAACGGGTTGAGGAGTGTAGATCCCAAGGGACCTCAGTGTAGCCCTCAAATCCTTCATACCATGCAGCTTCGCATCTGTGGAAAGTGCAAAGAGGTCAGGGCCCTCAAAGGGGAGATCCAGGATAATCTGTTGCATCTGCGTGGAGAGACTGGAGTTCTGGAGCCAGGCCAAATAGTGCATCACCACTGCTGATGCCATTATCAGTGCCACTGTATCCACTGCATCCCAGGTTGCCACGAGCACATCCCTGGACGCTCTCTCTCCCTCATCCAGCATTGCCTTGAAGTCTCTCAGGTGGTCCTCAGAGACGGCTGAGAGGAGATTTCGTAGAGCTTCCCAGAAGTTGAAGATGTAACGCATCATCAGGGCTGAGTGATTTGAGATGTGCAGCTGGAGGGCAGCAGAGGAGTAAACTTTCCTGCCCAACAGGTCAAGCCTCCTCGCCTCTCTGTTCTTGGGCGTGGTGCTAGGTTGACCTAGACTCTCCCTTTGGTTCACTGCGTCGACCACCAGGGATCCTGGGGCTGGGTGATGAAACAGGAAAGGGAATCTTTCCAGGGAGACAGCATATTTCTTATCTGCTACTTTGGACACTGGTGGGATTGAGGAAGGCATTTGCCAGCGTTCCTGGATGATGTGGAACACCCTGGTGTGCAAGGGAATTGCGACCTTAGCTGGTGGGGCTCTACGGCACACGTCGAAGAGAGAATCATCTTCCAGTTGGATCACTCCTAGCTTCAGCTTCAGGTTCGCCGCCATGCAGCGGAGGAGGTCCTGCTTGACGCGAGGATCTCCCTCGCGGTCAGCAGACATATCAATTAGGTGCTCATCGGACGACGAAGATGATGGGGCCCTTGATCTGCTTCGTTCGGTAGAATCGGGGTCTGGCTCGCCGTCGGAGAAATCCGAGGACTCCAGCGCTGGCGAGCGGGCATAGCAGAAGGAGGTATCATCTGCTGTCGCGTTCAGCCAGTCCATGGTCCACTCTTTGTGCACAGACATCGACAGCTGCATATTCGCCATGAGGGGAGCAGGCGCCTCCCCTGATGGGTGTCTTCCCCTTGAGCCTGATGACATGGGGCTTTATCGGGGCCGCTTTCTCAGGTGCTCCTCCTGAAGGGGAAGAAAGGGGTCTTCCGAGGACGATCTAGATGACCTCCCCCCCGACAACTGGCAGTCCGTTACTGAAAGTTCCTCGGAGGAGCGATGAGGCAGAGCCGCAGAACTTGGACCCGGTACCGGGTTTGACGGTTCCAGGTCGGAGAGGAGTGAAAAGGCCCGCGACGGTACCAGTATCAGTGCGGGTGTTGCCGGTGCTGAGTCTGACGGTACCGGAAATGGTGGCACCGGAAGTGGCGTTATTGGCAATGGTGCCAAGTCCAGCGGTACCGGGTTTGATGGCGGTACCGGACTTGTGTCTGGTGCCGCTTGGGGCAGTGCCATATCTAGTAGTGCTGAGGGAGGCAGTGCCGCTGTGGTCCGTTTCTTCTTTTTCTGCACCGGGGCCGGGTTTGAATGCCCTTGGCGATCCGGTGCCTGAGCTGGGACCCTACTCAGGGCAGCCGGGAGGCTACTGGGAGACCAGTGAGGTTGGTGCTGAGGAGATACCATAGAGGGCCAAGATTTTGAGCCCAGTACCGAAGACTGGCAGGAATCTTGAGCCTGGGCTGAATGAGGATCCAGCGGAGCGCTAGTGGTTTGGCCGCTTTCGAGCGGAGCAGCTCCGATCCCCAAAATTAGGCGGAGGCAACGCGCCCTTTCCAACCGAGTCCTCCGCTTGAAGGATCGGCAAATGGGGCAGTCCGCCATAAGGTGAGACTCACACAAACAAGCTAGACATTTCTCATGCGGGTCGTCCATTGGGAAGGCCTTGCAGCATTCCAAGAAAGGCTTGAAATCTGGCATTTCAAGTTTTGCACAAAAAGACAGGCCCCTGTGTTTCGCAAGATAACGCTGATCCGAAAAAGGAACGGCTTATCCTATATAGCTGCGGTTGCGGTGTGGAGGGGGCGTTGGCCGTGTGCCCTGACCTGACAGGCTAACGCTAAAGACTTTCCGAGCTACCATGTGCTGCGGCACGTAGACACCTGTAACTGAATGTATGTGAGGAGTCCATCTCGAAGGATGGTTACTGGTGAGTAACCAACCGTTGCTAAAGACAATCCTGCATAATTTAGGCAGACTTCCAGTGTTACCTAGATTTTGCTGGGGTGACTCCTGCAGCAGCTAGAATAAGAAGGGTATAAAGGTGTATGGTGGACTGTATATTTAATAAAGAATGTTCTTTAAAAGGAGAGAAGGCATAACAAAGTGTTAAAACCAGTAGAAGTACTTCCAAGTGAAAAAAATGAATTGCCTCAGCAAACAAGTCAGGCATACTAATCACATCCCGGAGCTAACTCAGATATTGGCCCTGGTCTACACTTATCTTGATTTCAGTGGCAGTTGACAGCAGATACTCAACGCATGTAAAATACCTTGTGTAGCTACTGGCAACTTTCTAAGCCACCGGGGACACATGGGTGGAAGCCGACTGCAAATGGCTTGCAGTCAGTTTTCAGCAAGACTTGTTAGGGGCTAGGAGTTGCTATGATGACTTCACAAGTGCATCAGCGAGTTCATAACTTACTGTAAATCATGTCCAGAAGATCGCAGTGATGGTGGTAATTTTGCTACCATCAGTCTAGGCCAGTGGTTCCCAACCAGTGTGCTGGGGCACACTGGTGTGCCTTGGGACCATCCAAAGTGCTCCACGAGCAGCCCCGAGAGCTGGAGTTTAAGTTCCCTCCCTGCTCAGCCCAACCACCTGGGCTGTGCAGTGCTAGGGAAAGGCAGGGGTTAAAGTAAGGGGGAAGGCACTGGAACACAGTTCCGGGGCCCCTATTTTGAGGCAGGCAGCCTTCTGGTTCCCGTAAAAATAGAGGAAGGCCCTAGAACATGGAGTTCCAGGGGTCTCCCTAAAAATAGCAGGAGCAGCCAAAACGCACTGTTCAGGTGGCTCCGCCTTAAACCTGGCTCCATCTTATGCCGAGCCAGCAGAGAGCTGGGGGAGGCTGGCTGTGTGTGAATCTCCCCCTGCAGGGCAGAGCAGCTCCTGTCAGCCTGCCTGCAAACAGTCCAGGTAAGGGTTTGGGGGGGGGGTGATGCTGGGGATTGTGTGGGGCATGTCTGTGTGTGTGTAGCAGAGGTGGGTGGGAGTGGATGTGTGGGAGAGGATGTGTGGCTGGTGTTGTGGGGTGGCTGGTTGACTGCAGGTGTGTGTAGCTGGGGCGTGGGTGGCTGTGTGTGTGGGGGGGTGTAACTGGGGGCTGGAGGGTCCATCACAGGCAGAAGGGGGCTGGGGGAGGGGAGGACAGGACCCACTGGGGTGGGAGGGAGCAGCACTGGGGTAAGGATTTGCCTTGGGTGGCAGGGAGCCACTGTGGAGAAGGGGGAAGTGGATCCTGCATGATGCTCCCCTGCCCTACCTTCCCACTCCCCAGGTTCCCCCCTACCCCCCCCCCCACAAAGCCACTCTTGTTCTCCCTTCCTCTCTCCTCTCTTGCCACCCTTGTGCTGTTCCCCACATGGCTGCCCTTGTCCTTTTTTGCCACTCCTGCACTGGAGTGCTCCCCACACTCACTCCTGCCACCACACACGACTCCTGACCTCTCCTGTTTTGCCACCCCTACTCTGCTGCCCCTACTACCCCACACAGAAGCATTTCTGAAACACTGTGCCATGGTTCATAAATAATCATAAGTAATTTAAGTTAATTTGAATATTCATGAGTTTTTTAATGGTGGTGTGCCTCAAAAAATTTGAAGGTCTCAAGGTGTGCCGCAGGAGAGAAAAGTTTGGGAACCACTGATCTAGGCATACTCTTTGTGTAGGTAGGCACAACTCCACGGACTTTCAACAGATATAGAACTACTTGCACAACTGCTATATGTGGCCTACTGACTTCAAATGTAATTATAATTATATTGGAAACAGGCCATTGGTAAGGGGGCAAGAGGCTAGCAAAAAGTGAGCCACTGGTGTGATCTCCTGAGCCAAAAATGTCTGAATTAAGAACTGTTTGAAACTTGATTATTTGAATTTGCAGTTGTTTCATTAGGACTCTTTGGTTGGTTGATTATGTGAGGTCACATCCACTAGAATTTACTGAGTTTTGGGCTTGAATTAATCCAAAGTTTAAAGGAAAGATCTTTAGAGTTTAGGGGAAATTATAATCTAATAATGAGAGGCAGCATATTCACAGCTGTGTAAAGAGAACTGAGAGAGAGAGGACCCGACAGACAGGTTTCCCTAGCACCTAAATGACCCTCCCATTTATCACTATGACAACCCCAATGACCCTATATAGTCCAAAACACCACACATTCCTCCCCCTCTAATGGAAAAGCCTCCCCCCCACCAAAAGAATAAAGCCCTCCCCCCCTTCCCAGAAAGAATAAGAACTAAACTAGGAGATGAGGGTAGACTGCCCCATCTCCGGTGAACTCCCGGGGAATTATTATGCCCCATGAAGAGGGGTTCACCGCTAGCTAAAAATCCATCCAATTAGGAGGCCTTCTCTCTCAAGGTGGATTACAGCAAACTTCTGGTGTGCCCACACCACAAGGTGGTATTGGTGGTGGTGTGATCACAGGTACTGGGGAAGTAGCTGGAACTGGACAAGATGTTGTGTCCGGTTGGTCCAGGGAGGCTGAAGGTGTTGAAGGTGTGGCTGGAGCAGGAGAGACAGAAACAGCTGTTTCATGCTCTGATGTTGTATCATGAGTAAGGGTGAAGTCAGGTATGTCCACTGAAGATGCATCTTCTGGATGGGTATGATGGAGAAGCAACTGATCAACATGCCTTCGCCAAACTAGACCACTCGCTGTCTGGACAGAGTAGGAAACAGGTCCTGTCTGGGCAATGACTGTTGCTGGAACCCATTTAGCCCCTGAAGCATAGTTTCATGCAGGAACTGGCTGTCCAATACTGAAGGTGCAGCCCTTTGTTCTTGGTGAATGTCTGCTGACCTGGTCCTGCTGTTGGCGTTGAACCACTTGCTGTGTGTCTCGTGGTTTCAACAAATCAAAACAAGAACGCAACTGCCGTCCCATCATAAGAAAAGCTGGAGATGCCTTCGTTGTAGCCTGCGGAGTGTTTCTGTACGAGAACAAGAAGTTGTCCGGATGCTTCCGAAGAGGTGAACATCCCTTCACAGATTTTAGAGCTTGCTTCATAGTCTGTACGAACCTTTCAGCGAGTCCATTGGTGGAAGGATGATACGGTGCTGACCTGATGTGATGTATTCTATTGGCCTTCATAAAAGTTTCAAAATCCTGAGAAATTAATTGTGGTCCATTGTCACTCACCAGCTGTTCCGGAAGACCATAATGACTAAAAAAGCCATGCAGGGTCTGGATAGCGGTTTCCATAGTAGTGAACTGCATTACAGAGTTTTCTGGCCATTTTGAATGGGTGTTGACAGCAATTAAAAACATACGTCCTTCAAATGGGTCAGAAAAATCAACCTGGATATGTTGCCATGGCCTTTCAGGCCAATCCCACAGGTGAAGAGGAGCCAAGTGAGGTGTGTTCTGGACGCTCAGGCATGAGGTACAAGCTCTAGCCATTTCTTCGATGACCCTGTCCAAGCCCGGCCACCAGAAATAGCTCGGTGCAATTTCTTTCCTGCGCACTATGCTGCAGTGACTTGAATGGAGCTGTTCCAACAAGCGTGGTCTTAATGAAGGTGGGATAATGACATGCATACCCCACAGCAAACACCCAGATTGGGTTGATAACTCTGTCCTCCTAGACATGTAGGGGTGGAGGTCAGGAGAGACCTGAGAATCAGGTAAGAATGTTCCATGCATCATGAAATCCATAACTTGTGAGCGTAATGGGTCAACCCGTGTCACTTTCTTCACTTGAGTAACTGTGACAGGTGTGTTTTCCACCTGTTCAAAGTAAAAGATTCCTTCCTGACCCTGATCTTGACAGTGTGCTGGTAAGGGTAGCCTTGAAAGACCTTCAGCATTGTAAAGCAAAGAGGATTGCCTGTACTTGATTTCATATGTGTATCCAGAAAGTATCAATGCCCATCGTTGCATCTGACTAGCAGCCAAATGTGGGATGCCTGTGTGTGGCCCCAAAATTGATGTCAGGGGTCGATGGTCAGTGACAAGTGTGAACGTCTTTCACCACAGGTACTGGTGAAATTTCCGAACGCCAAAAACAATGCCTAGTTCTTCGCGTTCAATTTGGGCATAGTTAGTTTCTGCCTTGGTCAGGGAGCGTGAAGCAAAAGCGATAGGCCTCTCTTCACCAGAAGGCATAATATGTGACAATACAGTCCCAACTCCATAAGGGGAGGCATCGCAAGCCAACTGTAGGGGGAAAGATGGATCAAAATGTGTCAGAACCCTTGAGTTTACCAGTGAGCATTTAGTTTCGTTAAATGTAACATCACAGGCTTCAGTTCAGTTCCAGGCCTATTTCGGCCCAAGAAGCTCATGTAGGGGTTTCAGGAGCGTCGCTAATTGTGGAATAAACTTGCCATAATAGTTTAGTAAGCCTAAAAAAGAGTGAAGTTGGCTTACGTTCTAAGGTAGTGGAGCATCCACGATAGCCTTAACCTTGGCTGGAGACTTATGGAGACCATCAGCATCAATTATATGTCCTAAATATTCCACTGAGGGCTGGAAAAACTTACATTTGTCTCTGTGAACACATAGACCATACTCTTCCAGTCTTTGCAAGCTTCCAAGTTCGTAAGGTGTTCCTCCTGATTTTTGCCAGTGACCAGGATGTCATCCAGATAGCACTGTACTCCTGATAAACTACTCAAAATCTGATCCATTGCCCTTTGGAACAAAGCTAGGGCCGAAGTAATGCTGAAAGGTAAATGACAGTATCTGTACAGCCCCTTATGTGTTACGATTGTCAACAACTCTTGAGATTCTTCTTCAACATGCATCTGTAAGTACGCTTGACTCAAATCAATCTTGCTAAATTTTTGTCCTCCAGCCAAACCTGCAAAGATGTCCTCAATGCGGGGAAGAGGATATTGTTCTGCACATAACACTGGGTTGACAGTGACCTTGAAATCTCCACAAGTCCGAATGGAGCTGTTCTTCTTCACTATTGGGACAATGGGTGTCGCCCACTGCCTGTGAGTAACTGGCACTAAGATTCCCTCCTTGACTAACCACTCCAAGTTTTCTTCCACCTTGGGTCTGATGGCAAATGGCACCATCCTGGCCTTCAAACATTATGGTTGGCAGTCAGGCTTTCTATTTAATTTCACAGTGATTCCCTTCATGCTGCCTAAAGTCTTTACCGAAAACAGCAGCGTCTTTCGTTAGTACCGCTGCTAGATTCATTTCTTCTTTAGTCAATTGATGCACTTGTGACCAATTGAGTTGGATTTTCCTGATCCAAGATCTTCCCATTAGGGCTGGGTAATTCCCCTTTACCACAAACAGTGGTAGCTTTGTGGTCTGTCCATTGAGTTCTACTTTCGCATCAATAGTACGCAACAGGGGAACTGTTTTCCCAGTACATATCTTCAAAACAACTACTGTCGGCTTAAGTGGCAGATGTCTAAAGTCCTTCTCATACACGATGTTAGAAACTAATGAAAGTGCTGCGCCAGTGTCCAATTCCATGCATATAGGTTTGCCTTCCAACACAGGTGTCACCCAGAATTTACGTGGGCTAGCTGTTATGTACAAAACATGGAAGGAATCTTCATCTTCCAATTGGGTGTTGCTATGATCACCTGTATTCTGCTCTACTGCATGCAGAATTTCCCTCTTAGTCCGCCAAACCAACAGCCCATTTTTCTCAGGTCTTCCTCTTCTGTTTGGCTCATCCTTCCTTTGTTTGCAGGCACGTTCAGCGTGCTGTCTCTTACCACATTATCAACACAGTAGTTCCTTAAACTGGCACTCTGATGCAAGGTGACCCTGCTTCCCACACCGGTAACATTCTTGTCTCCCCGGTGCCCTGGGGGCAGGTTGTAGGGATACTTTACGTACGCTGACCCTGATCTCTTGCATGTCTTGGGTGACGCGTTCCATGGAGACTGCAATTTCCACCGCTTTCTGCAAGGTGAGTTCATCTTCAGTCATTAGGTGTTTCCATGTTGATTCACTGTGCAGGCCACACACCAGCATCTCCTCTAACATGTTCTTGAAGTCACAGTGTGCTGCCAGCTTCCACAGAGCTGCTACAAACTGTAGAACTGATTCACCTTCACCTTGTTTCCTTTGGTAGAACCTATAGCTCTCTGCAATTACTAGTGGCTTCGGGGAAAAATGTGCTCCCAGAATTTCCACTAGGTCCCCATAAGGTTTCTGTTCTGGCTTCTCTAGATAAAGCAAATCACATAGCAAATTATGTCTTAACTTCAATGGCTGTGTTCTCACACAGCCAGTTATTTCGATATGGTTGTTGCGAAACAACTTGTATCGAAATAACGCTCGTTGCGAAACAACTTATTTCGAATTAACAAAATGTTAATTCGAAATA
>ML681972.1:9104201-9115120 GCA_007922195.1 Podocnemis expansa
CGTTGTTTCGAAACAACCGTGCGTCGTGTGAACAGCCAAAATCTCATTTCGAAACAACCTCTGTTGTTTCGAAATAAGAGGGCTGTGAGAACACACCCAATGACCATTAAAAAAACTGGTACCTTCTTCTCATTAGTTATATTATTTGCTATTACAAAATTTTGAAATCATGATGTATATGTCTGCCACGAATCTGTTGAATGGTCAAATGTTTCAAGGGTTGTAGTAGGTAAAGCCATGATGCCCTCTAGTGGTTATTGTTTGCCTCTCCACTTAACAGCAGGCAGATCAATTTTCAGAATAGCCAGCCAGCCTTATCTCTTCCTTGTACTTAACAACAGGCAGATCAGCTTTCAGAGTAGCCAGGTAGCCCTTAGGTAAACAGATCAGCTCACCACAAGATCAGTTAAAACTGGCATGTTTTTGCCTGATTTTAGGTTCATATCATGTAAAATCCCTGGGTTACATTTGTTTTCCACTTAATTCAATAAAACACTGCTCTGTACCTGAAGTCAGCCAAGGATTCATTGAAACTCAGCCTAAGCTTGCTAGAGTTGTGTACTGGACCCTACTTCTCATGACTTGTTGGATCAATCAGGGAGATACTGGATCCATTATTGGTTAAAATTAACACATCCCTTTGATACCAGATTGCTTTAACAAAATTTGGTGAGGTCTCTGATCAAGAAACCAACAAAACTAGTTATCTGAGTAGGTAGTTTCTAGGTGTTTTTGTTTTTAATACCCAGCTCATCACCCTGGCAATCTCATCAGTTATTTCCTTATGTCTGGTTATTTTTAAGATTATTGAGAAGGTGGTGGTGAGACACTGGAGTCTTGATTCCTTAGTCACTACATAACATAAAACCGGCACTCAGGGCTGGCCCAACCATATAGATGAACTAGGCAGTCACCTAGAGCAGTGGTTCTTGACCACTGCGTCAGGACACATTACCGTGTCACCACACAGTGGTATATGTGTCCCAGGGAGATGGCTGGCTTTGGTAGGGGTGGGTGGACTGATGTATCCTGTAGGGTCACGATATGCTGTCAAGTGTGTCACAACCTGCAGGGGTGCCAGGCTTTAAGGAGCACACCAAATTAGAAGGAAGTGAATTTTTTCTCTATTTGAAAAAATATGTTAATGTATTACCTCTTATAAAACATTGGGGGGTGGGTGCCAAAGTCATAGTTTGCATAGGGTGCCCAAACGCCTTGGGCCAGCCCTGCCTGCAATCTTGTCATTGGCCGAACGTCTCATGGAATCATAGGGATGGAAGGAACCTCATGAGGTCATCTAGTTTAACCCCCTGTCTCAAGTCTCCTCCTAACAATAGAGAGGGTTCAGGGTCCCAGTCATTATGAGGCTGTGCTACACTTGACACAAAACCGGAGGTAGGAGAGAGGCATGCAAGGGGGACTATTTTTACAGACACATCCAGAATAATCCTTTGTCTGGTCCATGAAGAAAAATAGTGAAAATCATTATTAAGGATAGTAATTACTTGTCACTATAGTTGATACTGTATTTCCCCTGTTCCTCTTACTGTCCCCAATAATAATTAGCTGTGTATTTTCTTCTGTTGAGGAAACACTGGTCTCCATGTACTGTCATTGTGGATAGACATCTGATGTACCCTACAAGGCAGAATGGTTTATTATTGTTGACAAAACTGCTCTCTCCACAAATCCTATATTGTCCAGGTAATACTGTAACCAATCTTTGCTTCATAAAGCATTATATTGCTGTTCACAAGTTTAACAAAGAAAGAACATATCATGTGGGGGGAGAGAGAAAGTTAGCATGTAAGTAATCAGGGCCAGCGCACTGGATGGGGGTGCTGCTGTTTGAGGGGCACCGCAATGCCCTGTAGGGGAAGCATCCCTGGCCCCGCCATCCCATGACAGCGGGCACTGGGAGAGCTGGCCAAAAGGGCGCCCCATTCAGAGCTGCCAGTCTGCCCCCCCCCCACCACTGGTGCTGCTCTTGGCAGTGTGCCAGAGCAGTGTGGAGGGGGTGGGAAGCAGCGTGGAGCAGGTATCACTCCTCACCGCCTGGCCGCACTGCTTCTAGTCTCCTCCCTGCTGCTCATGCACAAGAGCAGCACCGGTGGTGGGGGGGCACAGTAGATTGGCAGTGGGGCGTGGGATGCAGCATGGAGCTGGTATTGCTACTCCCCCCCCCCGGCCACGCTGCCTCCCATCCCCTCCCCATTGCTCAGGCACTGGAGCCCAGAGCAGCATGTGTGGCTGGGAGGAGGGGATGGATCAGCAGCGCTGCACTGGGCCACCCTTTTGGCTGCTTCCTGGTCCCCGGTATGGGGGGGTAGCGCAGGGGTCTGCCCCTCCCCTGGGCCAGCTGGCCCTGCCCCCCAGTGCGGGGGGGTTGGAGGGCCCCATGGAGGGCTCATTTGCCTGGGGCCCCTCACCCCCTTAGGGACAGCCCTGTGGGGGGGTGTGATTGGGGGCCCGCTCAGGGCCATTCGCCCGGGGCCCCACAACCCCTAGGGATGGCCCTGCCCAAGGGAGGGGGAGGGAAGAGGGCACCCATTTATAGGTTGTAGAGGGGCGCCAGAAACCCTAGTGGTGGCCATCTAAGTAATTGGCCAGATTAGAGTTTGGAATCAATCCTGTCAAGTGAAAGACATCTGTTTTGTATTTTTATGCAGCATATTATATTTTCAGATACTACACACTGTATCTAGCATCAGTAGATTTCTGAGTAGTGTTTGCAAAATTCGAAGTGTGGAGTCTTATTGATCTGAACTAATTTTTCATCTACAGTATTGTACCTTGGCAGTGTGAACAACACCTCTAAAGCCTAGAGACCTTTTCTTAGCACATAAGCTATGATTTTTGAAGCATTATTTGTGCAAAGCTGTAAAGAACTAGACAGGATACCTCATACCAGGAATTCAAGCATGTCACATTTCATTTCACAAATTTGCAGTTACAGAACAGTCCCAGGCACTACCGCAGTATGGGTAACAGGACACAGCTTCTCCATTCTTGTTTCCCTGTGACAAACTATTTTTAAAGCAGAAAAGGCTAATAGAGATGTTAGGCTGAATTAAAAATAATAGCAAAGAATGGCCTTGTATAAGTCAATGTACCATGCCCTGTATAATAAACAGGTGGAATTTACTGCTGGAGGAAACCATGATTCAGTTAGTGGGATTAAAAAGAAGACCAGATGTATCTTCATGAGTAAACCCTCATTACTTTACTACCTTAAGGTGGCTCACTTTCTCTTCAAATGTTGGGTCTCTTTCAATCCTCATGCCAAAACCTTTTAGTTGAGACACCTGTTTACAGAAAGTTTTCCTTGAGCAGGTATGTGATGCCAGTCAGACAAGGTGTCAGGAATAGTGGCTGATACTGTCTCCTGCTGCTTACCTAACAGAGCTGGTTGATCTTTTTTTTAATTAAAAATTTCAGAAAATTAATTTTCATTTTGTTAGCAATTCTTTGCAGGTTTCCTTGACAGCTTTTGAGACAAAATAAAAAAGTTTGTTTTGTTTTTTAAAAGAATCGTTCAGAATTTTCTGGTATGTCTTTCTCACTTTTGCATTTTTTTTTCTTTTTCCTTTGGGAGAAAAACAAAAGTGGGTAATTCTTTCTGTGTTCTTTCATTTGGTAAAGTAGAACGGTGAAAAGAAGTAAGATTTTCCCCTACTATTTCAAACATTTTTTATTACTAACAAAAAATTTAAAAATTTAAAAAGAAATTTAATTGAAAATGAAAAATTCTGTTTGCCCCCCACTCCCCCACAAAAAGTCACTGTCACAACCCCATTTTTTCAAAGGAAAACTTTTAGGCAAAAATCTTGGGCAAGCTCTACTAGTTGAGTTCCTTTCAATGAAGTAAGTTCAGCCTGTTTAGACAAACTGCTTTACGTTTGACCTGGACTCAATATATATGACAGCTTCCACAATTACAAGTTTGTGCTGTATGACCTGAATGAATCATTGGAGTATGAAACAATTTCCATTACTCTGAGCAGTCAGTCCTACACCTCCATTGACTCAGGAGATCCAGACCCTATCCTTTTAGGAGCTTAGCCATCAGTGGTACATGACCCCACTCCATCTCCTGCAAAGATTTTATGTTCAGCTGTTAAGATCTTCCATCATAAGGACTTTCTCTAGCACTTAAACAGCACTTATTTTCTTTACTGCCCTCCTTGACTGAGTGTCCTGTGAAGTGAAACTGAAGCCCCACAACGAACCTCAGGCAATTATAAACTCAAGAGCTCCATTAAGTCCCTCTTACTTTTTCACCAATCCTCATCCCACAGCAAAAATGTTGGACTACAACTCTCAGCTTGAAGGGAGATTCCTCTTTGAACTCCTGGATACTAGATTAAATTTTTCCTGCACCCTTGGCCTTCTCTGAAGGTTCAGGCTTTCCTCTCTTTTCTCATCACAAGGACAACAGTGAGCTTTAGATCTGATACCTCCTTCCTCTTTTTGCCTTTTGCTACGATGACACATTCCTGTATCAGATCAAAAATGGCTGCCCATATCACCTTGCACATCCAGCCAAAACTATCCTGAAGCTATCACGTGAACAAATTGTCCTGTTGGTCCCAGGCCATTAGAGAGAAGGTGGGTGAGATGTTTTAGGTTTTTGTTTTTGGATCATCTTCTGTTGGTGAAAAAGACAGGATTTTGCACTTACATAGCACTCTTCTTCATTTCCCAGACCTAAAGAAGAGCATTTTATAAGCTGGAAAGCTGGTCTTTATCACCAACAGATGTAGATCCAATGAAGGATACTGCCTGACCTACCTTGTTTCGCATGGACAAAATGATGGACAATACCTTGGCTTCCTTCAGATACCGTAGTGTTAGGAAGTGCATGAGAACCTTAGTAGAGGACCATAAAGATGATGGTGGACATCTTGCCACTCTGTATATGAAGCCCTTATTAAAATAATGTTGCACAACAGGAACCTTTATTATCTGCATTCCTTGAGGACATATCAAAACTCTCAGTAATCAGCATTTTGGACAAGCAACATTCAATTTCTACATGAAATTCCAATGTGAAGGATTAAAATAATTATAGATATACCAAAATTCAGATAACTGACATTCAGATAATCAGGATTTGCCAGTAGCTGGCTAATAAGGTCATGGCATTTTAGTTCAAGATGTTATTTGTCCTCCTCATATCTAAATATTTAGCAGGTCTTTCTTTGTGACATGAGGCTATCTGAAGAATAAGCATCTAAAATTAAACAAAGAAAGTTAATTTTCTTGGGATTACTTGTGTTGCTGGAATTATTTGGTTATTATTATTGCTTGTAAAGTAAGCTTTTAGATTTAAATACCTTTTGCTAAAAAAATCCAAAATTGCAGTTATGAAAAATACTGTTAGAAGTAGATTATTTAGTAATAGGGTATTGGTACCATTACTTTCTTTATATTGGTTTGTGAATGATAAGCAGGAAACAATTTTTAAAAATTCAAAAGACAAGCTATCTTCCAAGATAGACAATAGTTTTTTTCTTTGAAGAGTCTTCATAGAGTTCGCTCCTATTGGACTCAAGAGAATTAGTCACACAATTTAATGACTCCCATGCCTTTTGTGCAATATTTACAATATGAGGCTTCTCAAGCCATGCAGGAGTAATAATGAACAACAAAAATGCATGTCTTTAAAATTAAAAAAGTGTTTCAAATATAACTTTGGGGTTTCTAAAGTAGATCCATGGATATCTATATATTTCTTCATAATATCTGTAACATTTCATTTTTAATCCATATACCACAGTAACCCGAACTCAGGAGACTGAATTTCTGGGAAGCTTTGACATTTTAGACCAAATTCAGAAATAGTGCAATCTCCGCACCACTGCAGTATTCCTAAATAATGTAATGTGCTAGTCACAAGACTGGAACTCAAAGCAGAGGAACAACCAATCTCCTTTAAGATTCAGGATCTGATGTTAAAAACATTCATTGTACATAGTAGGTATTCAATTAAACTATTTTTTGATATAGCTGAGAAGCTCGGCAGGTACAGTCCCTTTCCCTGGTACTTTGAAAATTTTTGTTTTGGTTTGGCTTGATTTGTTGCTTGTTTGTTTGTTTTTCTTTGCAACATAAATCAATCCTTGGAAAGGGTTTTGTTATAATAATTTAAAACACAGTATTTATTTGTTCAGTTTTTCCAGGGTGGCTTACTGAGTTCTGCTTGGAGTCTCTTCTTGCTACTTTATTTGTGACGTGGAATTTCTCAGGAAGGATATCAGGTGCTGGTATAGCCTGCTTACTCTTGCAAACCCTACTAATGCAAGCCTGTGGAGATTGCTAATAATCTTCCTTTACCTACTAAACATCCATCCTGTGCAAACATTCTGCTGGTGCCCAGAATGCAGTGAGCTGAGTTCTGCATCTGGCATGTCACACTGAAAACATGTTGACTTTAGCCAAATCAGATGGAATTCAATCTGTTTTAAGAGTTTCACACTGAATTCTTTACAAGGTATTTTCTGGAGTCATCATGATATCTGCTGATTCTTTGACATCCACCGTTTCACAGTAAAAGGACAGATATTCAGATGGTGTAAAACAGTATAGCAGTGTTGTTTTACAGTAGCCAGAGATCTGACTCATAGTCTGCCCCTTCAGGAACTCTGCTGATGATTAGATTATAATAATTTTCTATATCTTCATTCACTACCATGATTTTTCAGTTTAAAGGGCCAGGCAACTGGGTGCTGCAACAGCCTGAATTGTGTTTATTTCTTGAGAGGGTATATTGAGATTTTCTGACTTCATCAGAGACCTGAAGAGCTCTCCATTTTTTTCTCTTTTACTACCCTAAACCTTTAGATGCACAATATTATGGCACTCTCCCCACTTGGAAGGAGAAATAGACAAGATACCTTTCAGAATCCAGTGAAAAAACAACAAGGAGTTGTGTGGCACTTTAAGACTAACAGATTTATTTTTTGCATGAGCTTTCATGGGAGAAGATCCCACTTCCTCAGATGCTTTGAAGATGGGTGAACTTACAGAAAGGAATGAAACTAAATGCAAGGGGGTGTAAAACATAGGATCAGGTCATACAGGAACAGCAAATCAGAGCAGTTTACAGGCTCAAACCATGGGAAGGCTGAAGTCAAATTACCCTTTGTAATGGGAAAAGAATCCATAGTCTGGATTCAGACCAGCCTTCACAGAATTTAGCTTGCATATTAATTCAAGTTCAGCTGTCTCTCTTTGAAGTCTTGATGTCCCAGGTACAGCTCTAACGACAGTCGTTAACAAATCCATCACTGAGTGATTAGGAAGATGGAATTGCTCAGCAACTGGTTTCTTTGTTCTTTGATTTCTGATATCAGCTCTGTGCTCATTCAGTCTCTTAGGGAGCGAATGTCCTGTTTGTCCAATATATAAGGTGTAGGGGCATTTCTTGCACATGATGGCATAGACCACATTAGTAGATGAGCAGGTAAATGAGCCTTTGATGGGGTAGCAGGCTTGATTAGGACCTATGATGGTGTCTGTTGTGTAGATATGTGGGCAGACCTGGCAGCGTGGTTTTTTGCAGGGGTGTGTGCCTGCTTCAATGTTCCTGTTGTTAGATCTGTAGTTGCTGGTGAGTATCTGTTTAAGATTAGGGGGCTGCCTATAAGCAAGGAGTGGTCTGTCTCCTAATGCTTGAGAGAGAGAGGGATCGTTTTTTAGAATAGGCTGTAGGTCCTTAATGATCTTTTGCAGAGGTCTGACTTGACGATTGTATGTGGTGACTACCACTGTACTTGATGGTTCCATTTATTAGTTTAATGTTTACAAAGTGGTTCAAAGGCTGGAATATTACCGGGACATTAGAAACTCATCAGAAAGGCCAACAGGTAACAAGAGAGTTTTATACTGTAAAGGCAAAGTATTATTCTCCTTGTCAATCCTTCATGAAACACTTTCTAGCCCTAGGGTCTGACCTCGCCCTCTCTGCACTACTGCCAGCCTTCCACTATGGCCCAGAAGACAGACAAGCATTGGTGCAGGAACTAGGAGTGTGGGGGGGTCCTGCTGCATCCCCTGGCTTGAAGTGGTTTCCATTATAAACAGGGTTTACAGATGGTTTCAATAGCTCTCAGCACCCTTACTATACTAGGGTGTTCCAGCTCCCCTGCAGACAAATTCTGGACCCAAACTCTGATATTTCCCTTTGTGGTATTGTACTCCGGCTAAGTCATAGAGCCAGCATAGCGTGACTGATTTGTTAAGCTCAAGGTGTAGCGTGCCAGGAAGGCTGCCAAGTTTTTTGATTATGTCTTTGTTGTTTTTTAGGAGGTAGTTTGCCAAGATCTGTGGTTTGGCAGAGTGGAAGTACTTTTTGTTTCCATATGTCAACATAGAAGGCTGGTTGATCAAAATGTATTATTACTAAGTTCTTACATGCATGGGATACTGGCAGATAAAGAGGTTTCCATATCCTTTTAACAACAGGGAACTCCACAATGTTTTCTGGGCCCTGATATTTGCTTTCAGCTCACACTGGGTTTAGGGGTATTAGAATGATTACAACCTTATAGCCTAGACTTAAGGCATCAAGGTCCTGAGGAGGAGAAAATTTCTTGATGTTGGTGTTTGGGGTTGAGAGGAAGTAAGGATGTCAGCACAGTTCTTAATGTCAGGACAATTTATTTAAGAAACCTTCAGGAATTAAAAATACATAAACGGCACTTGAAGATTTATTCCCAAATAATATAGACGCTGTTCACTTGAACTCCTAGAAATAGAGCGGCATTAAGAGGTCATATATGGATTCCAACAAGTGCAGGGATCTTGATTCGGTGGATGACTGCTTTCTGCCTCCCTTTGCCCTCCCATTATTGCCTCATCACCAGGGCTCTCTGTGTTGATATTTTGTAGTCCCTTTTCCAACACTGTCTTAGATGCCTATTCTCTACCTGTTGCATGGTAAAGAAACTTGATCTATTTGGTGTGCCTCTGACCCTTTTTCTAATCCAGTCTCTGTTTGAAAGATCCCGGGCAGAAGCAAACAGGGCCTCCTTCACTCTAAAGCAGTGATTTTCAAACTTAGGCTTGGGATACAGTACTGGGTCATAGACCCTTAGGCACTGGGTTGTGGCAGCACCTGCTGCCATGGACAAAAGACTGGAATGCATTGCTCAAAGATGTAAGTGTTGGGTCATGGGCATAAATGATTTTTTTCAACTGGGTTCCGAGAAAAAAAGTTTGAAAACTACTGCTCTGAAACAAAGGTTCTCAAACTTGTTTTTGCAGGGACCCCCTTTGAAAATATTTCAGACTATGACACCCTCCCATCCTACAAAAGTGGTGAATCCCTCCATACCATGCCATCCTTACAAGCATGCACAGGGGCTGAAAGCTCTCAATCCCCTCCCCCATAATAACCTAGCTATCCCCCAAAGGGTCACAACCTCTTATTTGAGAACCCTTGCTCTAAAGCTCCTTTTTACATCAATAAAAATGCAAGGTTAAAACATCTCTGAGGGCATCATCGCAGTCAGAGTTAGAACTACCCTGACTGAGAACATGACTACCATTTTAAAATGCCGATCATGTTTGTGTTTCACTTCACAACCATTCATAAATGATCTAACTGTGCTTGGATTAGGTTTTGATAATTGTAACACAATTTTTAGTAGCACAAGCAAAAACACAGGGCTGTAACTCGATTTCAGTTGTGGCTTTTCACTCCCCTATGCCTCTGGTATTAGATGTATTGAACAGGCAGTGCACTGAAAGTCTGGAGGCTAGAAGAGGGAGTGATTGGCATTGTTGCCTGCCAAAAATCCTGTTGTCTGATATGGGATGAATATTGAGAAGTCTAATTCAGCCTTCATGTGAATTTCAAAAAATGTCATTGTGCAGTCTTTAAAAAAAATACAGATAGAGTTAGGAAGAACTTGTTTCTGTTGAAGTCATATCAAACAATAGGGCACACATTAAATGAATTAAAACCTGCCTAATAGATCACAAAATGTAAGGGAATTATCAGTAAGTGGCAAAGCTTCTAACAGAGTCCCTCAATGCCAGTTAAAAAGTTGCAGATGACACAAAAGAGTGTTGAACAACAAAGACAAGTAGTGACTGATATAGCATGATCTCGTTCACATGGCATGCTGGGTGCAATCAAACATGCATTTTAATACATCCATAGAGGAAGATGTGCATCTGAGAAAAAAATAATGTAGGAGATATTGTCATGACTGGGGTTTGTATTCTGAAAAACAGGGGATGAAAATGCCCCAAGGGCCATTGCAAATAAACAGCTGAACATGACGCAGTGCAATGCTGTTTGCCCTTTTTGCTAGAAGACTCTTGTAATTTTGGATTGGTCTTCTTTCGTCCATTCTTCCACTGAAAAAGGGATAGAGAAGGGATACTGCTTTAATCAAAAATCATAAATTTTCATTTTCTGAAAAAGGATATTTTTATTTTTTAAAAAATGCTTTTTGAGCAAAGAATGTTGACCCACCTTATCTTGGATACATTACCAGCGAAGTATGGTGTAGGGGTAGGAAAGTGCATTCTTTGTACACAGTATTCGTGAGACTGCTACAGGAATTTTGTCCTATTCTGGTATTCACATACTTAAAAGGATAATGAAATGTTCAAATAAGAGCTACGCAAATTACTTGGGGCCTAGAGAACATGTCTGAAAATGAGACTAAAGTTGCTCAATCTGTTTAGTTTATTTAAGAGAAGAAAAAGAGGCAACTTCACCAGGCTATAAGTACCGACACAGTGAGAAGATGTTTGATTATCATAAATTCTAAAAGGGATAGCCGTGTTAGTCTAGTCCAGTGAAAAAACAACAAGGAGTTGTGTGGCACTTTAAGACTAACAGATTTATTTTTTGCATGAGCTTTCGTGGGAGAAGATCCCACTTCCTCAGATGCTTCGAAGAT
>ML681972.1:9115520-9155764 GCA_007922195.1 Podocnemis expansa
TCTTTGAAGCATCTGAGGAAGTGGGATCTTCTCCCACGAAAGCTCATGCAAAAAATAAATCTGTTAGTCTTAAAGTGCCACACAACTCCTTGTTGATTATCATAAGCCTTTTTAATCTAGTAGACAAAGGCAATACAAGATCCGAGGGTGGGAAGTTAAAGTCAGCAAAGGTCAAATCTGAAATGCAAATTTTTAACAATGAGAATAATTAGTCATGAAAAACAAAGAATGTGATCCATTCTTCACGACTTAGAATCCTTAATTGACTTTAAATCTGTAGAGAATATGCTAGAGTTCAGCCATAAATTGTGGGCTAGGTACAAAAATAACTATGCGGAAAGTCATCATAATGATCCTTTCTGGCTTAAAATATATAGAAGCCCTTATTTAGTAGCAGGTTGGGAGCTATCCAATAAACATGGCCTATTATTATTTATTTGTATTACCACAGTACTTAGGAATCCTAGGCATGGACTACTGGCCTAGGTGCTGTACAAACCCAAAACTAAAAAACTATCCCGCCCCCCCCCCAAAGAAACTTTTCCCACAAGTTGATATAATATTCCATGTAAAAGAAATTGACTTCTCTCTATCCTCTTTCTCTCCTTTGTGATGTATCAGCTGAAGGATTAAAATAATATCTAAAGCATTACTTACCTGGTCTCCAGGAAATAAATTATCTCAGAAAGATAACTTAATTTTTGTTTTCCTTTTTCATTAAGTAGTAGGAAATACATTATGGGAGTCTGTCCAAATGGGTGTGTTTGGCTGTTCTTCAAACTAAAATGAGTTTGGAAGATTAAAGTGGAGTTTGACTCAGGATCAGGCGATAATCAGGTACATGCCACTATATGGCCTGCAGGACAGCCTTCAGTTCTACAATTAGCCAGGTTTTCTGTGTGGGACTTTGCCATACAAGCAACGGATATTATTTAATTTCTTTATCTGTTACAACTGAGTACCCTCTGTGAGGAAACAGCATAATGTTGCTTTGAGACTTCTAAGACTGTGTAAGCATTTAAAGTAAAGCTAAACAGTGTAGTTTTTGGTTGGTCTCACAGTTAAGGCAGAGGACTTTGTGAGGAATATAGAGAGCATCAGAGCAAATATGCCTTGAATGATTAATAGTTACTTAGTCCCCTTGGCCCTGAAAAAGCACACTGAGTGGATCAACAAAGAGACAGCAGGTGAAGCTGTGATTTAACCAAACTAGAAATAACTGGCTGTGAGACTGAAGGTCAGAAAGGACAAACTGCCTATTACTCCAAGAAATGCAAACCGTCTGTTTTCACCCCAAATTATAAATTATACATTTGTTTCCTGTTATAAATCAAATATAACAGGAATAATCTATTTTGTCCAATAAGTGTCTTTCACTCCATAGGTTGATAATGTCTTTGTTCTACTGTAAGCCTCAAATAATATGAAATACTTACACAGTCAAAGACTGTATGGATTATACCCACCAGATTTAGAATACTATGAGGGATTTTGTTGTTGTTTTTCTTGGTAAATGACTGTTGTACTCTAGCTCTGTAGAGTACAAAAAGGAAGGCTGAAAGATATGGTCACCTATTCTGCATATAACTTGGAATTATTAAAAGAAAGTGGTTAAAAGGGGTGGAAAAGCCAATTAAAGACATAGGCTGATACTGAAATAAATCCTTAAAATGAACTGTGATGTGGGTCAGGAGTCTAGAGCTGAATCCGGCACTGGTCATTAAGGCAGTAGTTCTAAATCACTGCGTTGGGACACGATACTGTGTCACCACACAGTGGTGTGTTGCCAGGAGCCAGGGAGATGACTTGATTCACCCTGAGCAGTGGGTTTGGACTAGTGTGTCCTGTAGGACCATGACACGCCACCAAGTGTGTTGCAACCAGCAAAAGTTTGAGAACAACTGCATGAAGGTAAAAGAAGCAAGGAGTCCTGTGTCACTTAAAGACTAACAGATTTATTTATCGCATGAGCTTTCATGGGAGAAAATCCCACTTCTTCAAAGTGTCTTGATGAAGTGGAATTTTCTCCCATGAAAGCTCATAAGATAAATAAATCTGTCAGTCTTTAAGTGACACAGGACTCCTTGCTTCTTTTGCTGAACTAGACTAACACGGCTGCCCCTTTGGAACTGCACTAAGGTACTAGCTGTTGTACCCCCACCCCTGAGTAGATTTAATTAGATGAGTGCTTAAATGACTTCATTCGGCATAGGTGAACCAGCACCAGCTGGGAACAGTCAGATGCCATAAGGAAGAAAGCACAAAATGAGAGGCTGGTTGAGGCCACACAATCCAGGATTATGAAACCTTTCCTCTTCTGAGCTCTGAAGGAAGTTCATGTCCACTTGTATGTGCTGTATCAGACATTACTGATAGAGGAGACCTAATAAATAACACACTAGGTGCTCATACCCTGGAAAATGCCCCAGCTTGTTTGTGATGTGCAAAGGGCAGAGAGGGGAGTCTTCTTACATGAATCAAACCTAAGAAGTTGCTGATAAGTAGAGGCTTCAAGAAATTTGTTCTACACCAAGGCCATCTGCTGGATACCAATGGAGGTAGCAGGGAAAGTGGGAGCTGACAGCTGAGCACTCACTTGGAAAATGGCCAATGGAAATCAGAGATTCATGATGTTTTCATTCAGATGGAATAAAATTAACATAAACCAGTCATTGTCCAAAACTCAACAGTTAAACCAGGTTTCGTATAGATCAAGACGCTTAAGACCTCAGCCTGCTTAATACCATGGCAACCATTGCAAAATTTTAAATCCTTCTAGAGATATAAAAAGGAGAAACAATGAAAATCTTTGAAATGTAGACTATTGAGTAAGGTTTTTATTTTAACAATCCAGCAGTCTGGTCACAAAGGTGCTAACTGTTCTCTCCCTGGAGTTGATTGAAATGGGAGATGGGTGCTTAATAGTTTAATTAGGAAGGAGGTTAATGAGCTGACATCTCTTCTCCCCTTTCCCTTCAGTGGAGGGAGTTCTTAGAAGGGATCTCTCCTTATCTGACAAGTTCCAAAGGGGTAGCTGTGTTAGTCTAGTTCAGAGATGGCCAAACTTATGGAACTCAAGAGCCATACAAGTGGATTATTAAACCTTTGAGAGCTGCACTGAGGCATATAGCCATATGCTTTTACCTACTCCAAAATAACTCAGTTTAAAATTCATTGCACACTTTAATTTTATCATAAACAAGGACAAATATTGACCCTACTGATGTCAGATTCTTATAATTTCTTAAGGTTACCATGGAAATTAGGCCTATATAGTAAAAGCTTAGCTGCTACTCAGTGTAGAAGACTGCAGGCTAGTGGCTAGTTTTTTAAAATCCCAACCATGCTGCATTTCTCCCTGCCACCCCAGACCATGCCACACTTCTCCTCACCATCCCAACCCCCTCCTGAACTCCTAGGCTGGGGCTGCTTTCCTAAACTGATTTGCTGACATTCTTCCAGGAGCCACAACTTTTCATTCAAGAGCCACATGTGGCTCCCGAGCCACAGTTTGGCCAAGCATGGTCTAGTTCAACAAAACAAACAAGGAATCTTGTGGCACTTTTAAAGACTAACAAATTTATTTATTGCATGAGCTTTCATGGGAGAAAAATCCCACTTTGTCAGACATTTGAAGAAGAATAACTTAAAAAGTGACAATAACTGTTCTCATGAGTCTTGTGATACTTAAACTAACAAATTTATTTATTGCATGAGCTTTCGTGGGAGAAAATCCCACTTCAGACATGTTGAAGATGGGCCACAGGACTCCTTGTTTGTTTTACTGAGCTAAACTAACATGGCTACCCCTTTGGAACTTGTTCTCAGGAGGAGGAGAGGAGAAGCTAGTTGAGGTGGGCTGGAGCTATTGTCCTGTTTCTTATAAGACAAACACACACACAAGGGGACAGAAAGAGTAGAAAAGAGAGAAAATGCATCTTCTATCTCTAGTGTTGATTCCTACTTGCAGTCTTGCTGTTGGGACAATACAGACAAACTTATTAGACAGGAGGAAAAAGTGAGAGATGAGAAAGAAAAGAGATAGGGAAGGAAGAGGACACAGTGAGGAGGAAGGTGAGGTGGAGAACAAATCTCTGATTCAAGGTGGTGGTTGGGATTCAGCCAGAGCTAATAGAGGTGGTGAGGTCATCTCGATGCATTTGTCTGGCCCTGTCTGGTCAGGACATCCCTTAAGAAGAGGATGATTAAGGTCTGGAGTCCCAAGTGATGGTGGGAGTGGAAATATCATAGAGAACTTGCTCCAATAGTCAGTTTTCTCCCCAAAAGGGCCAGCTCAAGGGGTTGTGATACCCGAAGCCTGAAGCGCACTTGCAGGAGCAGGAGAGGCGAGGCGGGGCTGTCAGTCACATGGCATTGGGGCTGGGCCCTAAGCTTTTGTGCCACGCTGGCTCATCCCTTAAGCTGGCCCTGCTCCCCAAAGCCAGTCTTTCTTTAAGGACCCTAAAAATGGTGGTGGAATAACCCAAACCCTCATTATTTTGTCCATAAATTAGACCTAATTTCCATCACACCAATCTTGATATATTGATTTTTGATCTCAAATGGTTTTGGTTTTTTTTTTACCAGGCATGATCTAAACACAGTCTTTGAAATATATCAGTAGGCCTTTTCATTGGGACTCATTCAGTCTCTTATCTCTTTTTTATATTTTTGTTGTTCTACGTTATTGTGATATTTATAGACTTTCACTCACTCTTTATAGTTGAGTTCACAACTAGGGTAAATAGGTAGGCCCAATTACCACAACAAATGTCCCCATCCATAGGTCCTGAAATCAGGACTTCAGCATTTGGGACACCAAAATTGATGAAACTGTATTTTCACTTCTGTTATTTTGCATAAGATAACCTTCAGTTCTTCTTCGAGCGCTGCTCGGATACATTCAGAAATAGGTGTGTCTGTGCTGGAATGTCTGATTGGTTGGAACTTTTTGCCCTAGCCTGTCAGAAGAAGGTAGGCAGCCACAGCCCCCCACACCACCCCGTGGCTATATATGTGGCTGCCACCCTCCCCCTCTCCCTCATTACTTCCACCTTCACGTTGGTTGTGGAACTGCCCGCTCCTTGTGCCTCGCAAGCAGCCTGTCCTTTGTTTGCTTTATGAACTTTTCACCTGACTGGGAGCACCTATTTGTGGACTTAGTTCCACTGAAGGTCTCCTCTCTCAGGCCAGAACATCATGCTCTTCCATTGTCCACCATGCCAGGGTTCAAACCCTGTGCTGAATGAAGCAAGGCCTTCCCGCAGGACGGTCCCCATGAGAAGTGCCTCCGGTGCCTGGGCGAAAGCTACATGGTCACCACGTGCTCCATCTGCCTGTCCTTCAAACCAAGGACAATCAAGGACAGGGAGCAAAGGCACCGTGTCCTGGCCTCTGAGCAGGCTCGGCACTCTTCCCCCGAGGCTTTGGGACCTCCTGCAGCACTGCATGCCAGTTTGGCACCAGAACCTGCCCAGCACTGCGTTGACAGCAGCCACAGGACCAGCTCAGTACCGACCTCGGTACTGCGGCGCCAACACAGCCCCATGTCTCCAACACAGAGCTCTTCCTGGGACTGGTCACATTTGACCCCCAGTACCACGGTGCAGACATAGCCCACATCTTCGACACGGGCCCCCCCCCAGGATCGGTCGGGGTTGGTGCCGATCCCTATGACCCCAGAGGCAATGGAGGCTGCCAGGGCACTCCTGCTGCTGCTCATACCTCCCTTGCCTACACTGGTTAGAAGAGAGAAGCTGGCCTTCATGTCGAGGGCCTGGGGACAGCACAAGAAGCACTGCTCTTCGTCCCCGCCACTGGCCCCAGGCTCCAAAGCCCCATAGCCCATCACCCCCTTGGGTCCCGGTACCGTGGAGCTGTCCCCTCAGCTGCATATCACCCTGCCATCTCCGGTACTGCCCCATGGGTCCAGAGATGTTTCCCCCTCTTCCAGCCCAGGGGAAGGGACTTCAAAGGGCTCTAAATGGCCTCAGCACCAGGTGTTGGTGCCATCACCCTTCTGGTACCGCCCTCATGAATGGTCCTCACAGTAGGCCCCTGCGACCATGCTGGTACCACCCCTAGCACCGGGGGGGTGGGGTGGGGAGCCTTAAAGCTGGTACTGTCCTCTTACACGGGCAATTTGCCAGCAAATTTTGATCTCCTGTGCCGCGTATCAGCCCACATTGGGATGGAGATCCAATCCTTTGAGGCCCTCTCCAATGCCTTATTCAGCCTGGTGTTTTCCTCGGTGGAACTGGTCATGGTTCCCCTTCACCCTAGCATCTGAGACCTGGCCTCCTCCCACTGGCAAAACCCAGGTTCCATCTCCCCGGTTTCAGACACGGCGGGTCTCAAGTACAGGGTCCCAGGGTTAGAGTTCCCCTCACTCACCCACTACCTCGTGCGATGGTGGAGGTGGCCTTAGGGCCGGGTCAGACTCCCCATGATCCCCTCCCAACATCGAGGGACGCAAGAGAGTTGGAGTTACTGGGGTGGAAAATATACTCCTCCTCTGCCTTCCAGTTATGGTTCGCGAACAACCAGGCCCTAATAATACATGTTGGATGTGTGGGAGTCAATATACAAATTCAGATATCTACTCCCACCAGAGGCCAGGGAAGAGTATGATGCCTTCTTGGAGGAAGGCAAAATAGCCTCCCAGGACCTCCTCTTGTCAGCCTGGGATGCGGTGGATACAGTGGCCCGCATCATGGCCTCAGCGGTAACCCTATGCTGCGCAGCGTGACTACAGGAAGCCAGAGTGCCCCCGGCCTTTCAGCAGGTGGCCCTTGATCTCTCCTTTGGGGGCAACACCCTCTTCCCACAAGAGACGCTGGCCATCTTGGGGACCACTCATGACCCCCGGGGGGAGTTTAAATACCTTGGCCTTCTCCCAACAGGTCCTCTTCCACGTCCCCCAGCCTCATAGTGCCCTATAGTAGACTGACCCCCCCCCCCTTCTCTTTAGTTAATGGTGAGGACTCAATCTTCACCACCACAACTTCAGTTTGAAACCCACCTGAGGGACCTTTCCAGCAAGGTCCTCCCCCGTGCAGCTTTGGGGAGGGACCCCATCCGGTCAATCAGCAGTATCATTTAGGATCACAGTCATGCTGTTAACCATCCAGACTCTGCCATTGAGTGCCATCTGCCTCGGTACCATTCCTACGAGCTGACAGATGGCCTTCCCCCCTCCCTCTCCTTCTGGGTGAGGGGATGATTCAGAGGTTAAGTACCCTCTCGTCCTTCAGATAGGATTAGCACAATGTTCCCTCTAAGCTGCACTGGCGCGCTGCAGCACAGCCCGCCGCAGCCACCAGTGCAGGGAAGGCAGCCGGCAGCACACTGCTAGCAGCCAGACTGCTTCGAGGGAGCTTCTGTGGAGCAGGAAGTTTTGAAAACACCCGCCCACAAAAGCTCTAGCGGAGCATGTCCAGAAAATCTGGGCATGCTCTGTAGAGCTTCTCTGGCCCAGGAGTTAGGGCTGGGCCTGCCTCGAGTCCAGCACCGAGGTAAGTTTGTGGGGGCTGGGAGGTGGGGCGAGCAGGAGCAGGGGGGTGAGTGGGAGCAGGGGGGGGCGATGCCAGGACCGCGGTGCGGGTGGGCGTGGGGGGGGGGCCTAGCAGGAGCGGGGGGGCTGTGGGGGGGGCGAGCGGGAGCGTGGGGAGGGAGCGCAGCGAGCAACAGGAGTTGCTCAGCTGCTCTCTCCCCTTAGAGGGAACATTGGATTAGCATTGGACACACATCCACACTCCCGCTGTTTACCCTAATACATAATACCAGGGGGCTTTACCCTCCCATTACCCAAACCTACTTGACTACCATAGCGATCACACTGGGGATCTGTGGTCAAATCCTATGAGCATCCCTTAGAGAACAGGTTTTGCTCCCAGGGCACTATTATGCCCCGTACACAATGCCCCCCATTCCCTGGGCAACAACTCCTTCACCTTTAGGAACACATAAGGATTCACGAACACCGTCCAAACATCGAGGAGTGTATCGCCACATCGATTCCTGCTCCAAAGCAAACGGGACCCTCCCCACTTTTTACTGTGACTATTCCACACTGGGGAGTGTCACTTCCGCATGCTGCCCTGTGGACAAAGCCTACCATTCTACCCCCCCCCCAACCAGGTGGTCAGAGGCCCCCTTGTTGACCCTTGTCTCCTTCCCATAGAAGGCGTCACTCCCCTGCCCTGAAAGTGGGGGAGGGGGCGGCTACTTTCCCACCCTTCTTACATGCCACCCTAACCAACCCTTTCCGATTGCCTTTGATGGGATTAGATTAAATATAGCTTGCATCTGATCGATCCCAGGCTCCTAAGTTATGTGTCTTCAGCTCAGGATATGAAAACTGTGGAGTTTTAAGGGAGATTATAATCCAATAAGGAGGGCAGCATATTCAGAGCTGTATAAGAAGTCTTTATTGAAAGAGAACTGAGAGAGAGAGAGGAGATGGACAGGTTTTCCTAGCACCTAAACGACTCTCCCATTTATCACTATGGCAACCCCAATGACCCTAGGTAGTCCAAAACACCACAAAAAGCCCTTCCTGAACCCATAGAGCAGGCATATCGCTTCCGCCTGTCAGGTACCGGACATACAGGCCGGACCCTGCCTAGGGACACAGGCATTTGATAACTCGCTTGCAACTCTGTGTCAGTGATCAAACCCCTACACTTGTTACTACCAGCAGGTTCACAGTGTGGTGAATGATTTGCTGAGGGGTTGCACCAACTGGACCTCTGCCTTGTTTCCGGTCTACCCTAACGAACAATGACTCCTTTTCCCTCTCTGGGCCTGTCATTCACAGCTACCTGGAATGCTCCATAAAGCCCGAACATCTGTACATGGGGTTTCTTCGATGAGGTGGACCGGTACTACCCCACCTCTGATGTGCCCCCCCACTCCATTTGGGGGGGGGTGGCTCTTGGGTCGTGCCCATAAGAGAAGATGACATAATAATACCAGTGTTCCTCTCCTACTTTGCCACTTGGTCAGAGCTGAACACACTCATCCCCCTGCCTTCCTCACCAAAGTCGCAGTCAAAGCTGTCCAGTCAGTTCAGTGGGTAGGCAAGACGTCTTTATCCTCAGAGTCAGGGGTCCAAGACCTGTGGTGGGCACCCCAGGCCAGGCTCCACTGGTATGGCCTGCAGACCACCCCCGCAGGCGCGGTACTAATCTGGTCCCAGTCACTGCCTTCTCTACCCAGCAGAGCCTCTCTTGTAGCTCCTTCCCTGGGGATGATCATAGCGCTGTGGTCATCCCGGCCCAGCTCCGGGACAATCCTGTCCGGGTGCCCTGTGGGTACAGCTCCCTCTCCTCATTACGCTCTGAGGGTTCTTTAGCCCTAGTAGTTGCTACTTGGTTCTATGTTTCCATCCTAGCTGACTACTAGGGTCCTTTCTTGTTGAAAAAACCTCATATTATGCCCATCCTGAGATCCTGACTAGCCACTGGGAGTTCAGGAGCTAACTGTCCCCTGATGGAATTCACTCTCAGGGTAGAATCTAATGACGACAGTAGCACGCTCGTAGAAGACAAGTCGGATAAACCAGAAGTCTCCTACAGGAGACTGCAGGATGTGCATCTTCAGGGTGGTGGACCTTCGCTCCACCCCCGCGGAGGGTACTGCTCCCTCTTTCGGTATATCCTGCTTTTTCCCCTTAGGGGCCCTTCCTTTGGGGAGTCCAAATCCTGACACACACCTCTGTGTGTCGCCAGGCCTAAGGTCGGCACCATACTGGGGTTGGGCTCTTTCTGGTGGTAGGAGGTCACGTAAGGCAATGTGAGCTTAGCCCCACAGGCCACAGGGATCTGCTTCCCAGGAGTATCGTACTTGTGAGGCTACCTTTGGGCATTGCTTCATCGCAATCAACCCTTCGCCCTTATACTTCTTCAGCCGTTCATCACCCATCGAATTCGAAAAAGAAAAGGGGGAGAAATAACCATAATTCCACTTCCTTGTGTCTTCACAAGGTTATTGATACTGACAGTCCTCTTCAACAGGGACTGTCACAGCATCATATGTATGCTCACGTAGGCCTGGGTTATATTCATCTGGCTCATGGGAAGTTCTCCCCCTGGTCTGCCTTGTATAGGGCTGTTGGGTGGGTCAGGCACCCTCCCTTCCCTGTGCCGATCTGGGTGCTTTATTCCCAAATGTGTTGTATCAGGTCATCAGCTGCTGTCTCCGGCTGTCCACTGTTTCCCCTTTTCTACCTAGGACGCAGTAGCTCTCCTAGTCCCTACCCGCCTCTGGTAGGCCATCCCTTCTACGGACACTAAGTGCGCCAGATCCATGCTCCCATCAGGCTCATGGGCTGCAAGTGCTTCACACTGCTGGACCGAGGGAATCACGGTCTACCTCCCCTTCACCACTTATTGCAGTGTCGGTACCCACCACTTCCAGCCAGACAATCCTACAGCCTTCTGAATTTCTGTATAGGAGGTATGGCAACCCATGTTGCTGCTGGAACACTAACCCCTCTGGTACTCTCATGCCTCTGCCGATACGCTCTTAGGCAGAGCAGTTACAGTCGCATTCCTCAACTATAGCCACTATGCGTTGGTATCGTGTTTATGCGTAAGGTGTCCTCAGGACCTCCTGCACGAGCATGACAATTGGCGCTTGGGCAAACTGGGCCTACTTCTCTCCACTGGATTAGGTACTGCAATCCCAGGTTACCCTTTCTTAGATGATGGTCCTTAGGTTGATTCCTTAGACCTTTCGAGGACCTTGCTCGTGGACAACTACCCTAGTTGGAGACATACTGTGCTGAAGGCGGAAGAACCAACTCCACTCACCATCCATCAGCATGGCTAGCAGTCACCTATTTCTGAATGTATCCAAGCAGCGCTCAAAGAAGAACGGTGGGTTACTTACCAGTAACCATCCTTCTTCGAGATGGGCTGCTCGGATTCATTCAGATCCCTCCCCTCATCCCTGCATCTGGAGTTGGCAACTCCTAGGAACTGGGAGGAGTCGGGTGATGGCCACATATATAGCCACAGAGTGGTGTGGGGAGCAGTGGCTGCCTGCCCTCTTCTGACAGGCAAGGCAAAAAGTTCTGACCAATCAGGTGCTCCAGCATGGAGGCACATATTTCTGAATGAATCCGAGCAGCCCATCTCGAAGAAGGATGGCTATTGGTAAGTAACCCACTGTTATCTAAGGCAACAATCTATACTGAGACACCAAATAACCCTATTTTAGATTTTAACTAATGCTATAGGCATGGTCTTGCTTATAAGTCTAAGCAAATTGGCCTGAAAGAGATGTAAAACTATAGCTTGAAGCAACTGCTTTTGATATTCCAAACTTGCCCTTTTCAGAGCAATTGATTCAAATAGCAGGGACCACACTCTTAAGAATGACTTAGAATCAACTGCATGTCTGGAGGTGACAAATGTGTTAAGACCTAGAAGAAGTGGAGACTGATGTCAGAGTAAATGTAGTAAAAAATCTTGGTGACTTGCATTGTTCCTTGGTGTGACATTAGAGCCTCAATTTTGGTCTGACAATTGCTTGTAAGGCTGTATTGGTGTTCACTACATGCCTAGTATGCTTGTTGTGTCAGTTCTTGATGGGTGAACTGTTGATTGTGTACTGATGTAGTTCTTGATGAATTAATACACTGTGAATTGTTAAGATTAACCAAGACCTGGTTTGAGAAACACTGTTCAAATTTAAAGTTGATGTGAAAAGAACATTAAAATTAGTAAGCTAACTCACTGCAAAGTCAATAAAAAGGGGTTCTATTATGAACTCCATTCTAGTGTTGGTTATAGTACTCCAGTTAGATTTCAGCTTTAACAGTTTACTGGCAACTTAGCATATTTAGATAATTGATCCCCTTTCACACAACAGGAACTGGGGCATAAATTCTGATCCCAGCTTTTCTATGTGACCTTAGGCAAGTCACATAGGCTATGTCTACACCAGGGGTCTAAAACATGCAACCCACGAGTCACATGTAGCCCCTAAAGCTATTTCCTGTGGCTTGCAATGACACTATTGTTACTGTCATTTGCAATATTGTTGTATGAAAAGGTTTCAGTGGTGTGGCCCTTGGGCTAATGTACTAGTCCTCATGCAGCCCTGCACTAGTCCTCATGTAGCCCTCATGGTGACTTGAGTTTGAGACCCCTGGTCTACACTGTGATTAAGAAAAACCTGCAACATCAAACTGTGGAATACAGATCAGTTGACTTGGTCTCCTGGGTCTTAGGATGGGAGGAAAAAAAAATAACAATGTAGATGTTCAGGCTCAAGGTGAACCTGAGCTGCTAAAAAGTAAATTAATTTAAAGGAACAGAAAATGGAAAGGATTGGTGTAGGAAAGCCAGTTCTGGAAACCAAGGTGCCAAGCCTTAACCAAACAATGTGAACAAAATGAACTAGACAAAGAGGCAGAACAGTGCTGCCCATATGATAAATATTTCAGTGCATAATCCTTGTTACACCTTTTTTGGAAGTGGATTCTGTCATTACTGTTGCACTTGTCTCACTTATGTCTGGTAAAAGGCACCTTTTTCAACAGATTGGGGCAAAAATATTATCAGCTCTGTCCAAACCAGTGAGAAATTAATTGTCTTTTCACAGACACACAAACCTTTCTGTGGGAACTCGACAACATTTTGCTAGTGGGTGTTTTAATTAAGGGCCAGGATTCTGATACTCTTACTCACCAGCAGAGATAATGAATGGTTTTGAGACAAAATGTTTTGACACCATAAGTGCTTGATTTGAGTTATCTTGCACTGTTATCTCACTCCATCACAACTGAATTTGTTGAACCGGAACATGATGTTTTTCTTAATTTATAATTATTGTGTTACATTTGCAGAAAGACTTTATGTGCTAGGTGTTTTGGGATAAGAAAATGTGCCATGTGTAGACAATTAGCTGTTTGATGAGGATTAAAGGTAGGATTGGGGAGAGGAAGGAGAGAGGTTTCTGAAAGCCTTGGTGCTGCTGGAGCTGGAATGCTGCCCAGGCCACAGTCCCTCACTCTTAGGTTAGCTTGGGAACTTAAGGTGAAGATGAAAGAAAAAGGGTGTCACCTGTCTCATCCAGCAAGGGTTTGGCAATGTTATCTTGTGATGGAAAGTGATATTTGTGAGAGAACAAGAAGTCAACTTAATCTATGCTTGGCAGTGACTATAGCAAACTGGAATTTAAGGTGCCTGATTTAAATAACTTTTAAGGGTATTTGGCCTTTTATACAATGGAATAGCTCCTTTGCACGACATAGATGGCCAGATCCTCAAGACAGCACTGTGAGCTCCAGCCCTGCTACTTCGACCCCCAACATGTCACTGACCAGGCACAAAAGGCACTTGGCTAGGGTCAAGGGCTGAGGATCTGGCCTTAGGTTTGCAAGCTCAAAACATGAAGGACAGAGTTAGAGTCTTTGATGTCCTTAAAATATTTTGAATATCGGGATTTGGATGGATTCACTAGTAATAGCACTGTCCAAGATCAAATAAGAGCCACAAAATTGAACGCCTTTGTGGACTTATCTAAATGCATTTGGTGCAACTTGCTCCATGCCTTGCATTATGCAAGTTGGCAGAAATGAAAGGCATGTATTTTGGTTTGCAGCCAATAACCTGACATAACTGATCTGTGATTCAACTGCTATCGGTGAAACAACAGAAGGCTTGGTGTTTATGCTGCTGGATTGCTTAAAAGAGTAAAGCTTTCCTGTAGCTGTCATCACTGAACCAAGAGGGGTGTTTATCATCTTATCCATTCCTTTTGGAATGGCAGATTCATTTTGAAATCACTGCAGGAAGCATTACTGCTGGGACAGGTACAGAGACATGGAGAGGGAGGAGTGTGTGGGGAGTACCACCATCACCACCACAGTGGTTAAGGGAGGGTTGGTGGACTCCTCTGAGCACCCTGGGGAAGGGCACATTTTATGTGTGCATTTTGTGTAAATACAGAATTGAATTTTAAACCCACAATGACCTCTTTCTTGCACAGATGGCTGGGCAGCTTCCCCACAGTGGCAATGTAAAAACAATGTGATGTGCTATGTTTTTTTTTAAATCTAATCATGTTTTAATGGGGTCTGGCTCATGATTTTTGATTATTTGGGGTTGGTAGTACTCATTTTACTCTCAGGACCCTAGTTTTCCTAAGTGTGAGGAGAGAGCAGTGCCAGCAAACTACGATGGTTTTTCTAACATAGTTGTTTCTGTCCATCCTGGATATAATTGAACATAAGTTCTTCTCTGAACCCCTTCTTTTGAGACCTATATATAAAAATCAAAAGGCATATTTTATAAATGTAATGTTGTATATAATGCAAAACACATGTTCTCAGAATGAAAACCCTGCTGGGTTTATTACAATTTCTCATGTGCTTTTCTGTACCCCCTTGCACCCTCTTTGATTGTTTAGCTTACCGTGTTAGGAGTTTTGCAATATTCATTGGCTTTTGGATTAGTTTGCTTCCTTTTGACATTAGGTTTGATTTTCTATTTTCCCTTTTCCTTCTCTCTGTTACTCTACTGGCCCTTCTCCTTTATTTCCTCCTTCACTTTAGGCTAAGTCTCTCTCTCCTTCCTGACCCGCCCCCGCCCCCCCCCCGGTTGGGGCTGGTCACATCCTTCCAATAATTGTAGACTATTACCAATATCTTCCCTTCACTCCTCATTGATGCTTTGCCAGGCAATATTTATATGGCTTTTTACATCTTTCCTTCTTGTTTTATTTAGCTGCTAATTTGATTTGCTACTTATTCCCTCTTGTCAAATAAGTAACACTGGACCTAACTCTTTGGAATCACACCAGTATGTCCCCACAGTTCAGTGAGATGCCATTTTGTAATTGTCTTCACTCGGTGTTAATCTACATTACTGTTCATATCCAAACCAATTCAATTTGATCTTTAATAATATTTATTTCAATTTATTTATAATATTTAGTAATATTTCAAGGGTCATTTTCTTAAAATCCTGATATAGTTACATCTCCTCTTTTCCTGTCACATAATAAACTGCACCAGGTCATCACTTTTTTCTTAGGAATTATTAAGTTACCTAAACAATTTTTTAGCATATTATTGTTCATTCCTGTCTCTAAACTCATATAGAATTAAAAATATACTGAGTATTTTGTATTTTGAGTATTAAACCCTAACACCAGCTTCTTATGAAGTCTTGTGGTATCACAATTCAAGTACAGTGAACTCTCATGGTTTGAACTTGCTAAGTAAACTTTGCTAAATGCAAAGATATCTTGCTCTCTATAAAACAAACAATCAATCAATCAATCAAACAAGGAGTTCTGTGGCACTTTTAAAGACTAATGAATTTATTTATCGCATGAGCTTTTGTGGAAGAAAATCCCACTTTGTCCAATGCTCATCTCAAAGCATCTGACAAAGTGGGACTTTCTCCCATGAAAGCTCATGCAATAAATAAACTTGTTAGTCTTTAAAAGTGCCACAGGACTTCTTGTTTGTTTTGCTGAATTAGACTAAGAGGCAGAATGTCTTACATTGTAACAGACGGGATATTATCCTTGGGAAATTTGGCCAGTTCCTTATTGCTGCATGCATGGGAATCATGAAAACAATGTTTGAACATTGGTGGGAATGGGCTAAGACACACAAACCCATGATTTTTCACTGCTCCTAAAGGTTCAGGGAAGAGAAGGGCGAGTCAAAAATTAAATGCATACATTTCACTCAGAAATTAGATCTAACAGTGACATTGTTACTGCATAATCATATCCCTGGGATCATAAATCATTTTAAAGATGCCTACCTCCCCCCCAGTAAAGGAAGCACACCACTTGGAAGAGTCTAAGTGCATTTTAAATTTCAGTTTCACCCAGTCATGATCCTACTAAGAAAAGTAAGTACTTGACTAGGTGTAGCCAAACTGTGGCTTGGGAGCCGCATGTGGCTCTTGAATGAAAAAAGTGTGGCTCACAGAAAAGCATCAGCAAATCAATTTAGTATGTAAAAGTATATGGCTATATGCCTCAGTGCGGTTCTTGAAGGTTTAATAATCAACTTGTGTGGCTCTTGAGTTCCATAATTTTGGCTACTCCTGTACTTGACAATTGAGAAGAATACTGTTAGAATTCAACTACATTACACAAAGGAAGGGATGTGTGTATATGTATTATTGTATCTGACCATATGCAGCATGCACCATACTATTTATTTTTCCAGTTTTGTTCAGGTGTTAGCTTTTGCTTTGTTTTAGGTGTCCTTCTGCTAGGCTGACCTTCACTGGGTAGAACGTACCTGTGATGATTGATGCCTGTTTGGAGCTAGATCAAATACTTACGTAACCAGATTAAGTTCACAAGAAAGTAAATAGAAGCCGTAGGGATTTCTGTAAAATATCCTATATCTTTCATTAACTTAAATAGATGTTTATCAGTAATGAGGTACTTCAGTTAAACGAAAATAAGTCTTGGCAACAGCAAAACTATACCTGTCTTTAGAGTGCTCCAATAAATACATTTGTTAGTCTTTAAAAGTGCCACCAGACTCCTCGTTTGTTATGCTGAACTGGACTAACACAGCTACCCCTTTGGAACTTGTCAACATCCCCATAGAAAAGCACAAGTAGGGCAAGACCTTTCTCAATTATGTAGGGGTATATATGGGAGGAACACCCCCAGTCCACACACAGACATATACCTACAACTTTGACTCTAGGCACAGGAAGAAAGTACTGTCTGCATAGCAACAAACACCTCTGTAAGCAAGTGTGCACAAAGGGGATAGCGACAGGAAAGGGGTGACTGGGGGCTTTGGCCCGGTCCCCCATTGTACCATTCAGGAGCTGAACTGAGTTGGGATGGAAGTAATCTATCCCTAAAAAAAGCAATTTCACTGATTCCTGAGCCGGCTCAACTACATCTCACCTTTTTCACACACCACAATGCAATGACTCCATCTGATTCTTAAACAGGTCACATTAGGTTTCATAGTGCTGGTAAAGTCACTCAGGTCTGAAAGTGTAAAAGAGCACAGCACTGATACATTGCAATAATAACTACAGAAACCAACTGCCTGGATTTAACACACATTTCCCATCTCCTCCATCCCCCCGCCCCCCCCCAGGGAAAATCAAGGCATTAAGAAGCTAGAAAATAAGAGCTAATGCAATGGGATGCTTCATTACTCTTTGAGGATAAAATCTGCTTAGATGGTTTGTATTACAAACAGTACTGTGCTTAGGCTGGCAAAGTAACATTTTACTTCATGGTAATGAAGTTCTTTTCTATTTTCTCAAGGAAGACATTTAGCAATTTTGCACAAGATGTGGAACTTTACTAAATCTATCTACCAATAAGAGAAATCAGCTGATATTAAACAAATCAACAGCATTTCTGTATTCACCAATTTTATCCTGGCACTGCACACACAAAGACTCTGTTTCTCATTTACATTTAGGTCCCTCTGTGCTACCCTGGTAGTGAAAAGGAGCCTTAAAGTACAATTCATACCCATTCCAATGTCCCTTTGAATTACCAGAGTAATGAAAGAGGCATTAGGTTAAATCAGAATCACATTAGAAAGCAACAGTTTCAAAATCCACTCTTAAAAAACTGCTAGTTGTACTATAGAGTTAAAGACAAATCAAGCCAGAATCTAACAGTTATTGGATATGTCTACACTATAAAAGCAAAGTCAACTTTATTAAGTTGACTTAATAAAGTCTACTTAAAATAGACTTTAAGTAGACCTTATTAAGTTGACTTAGTGAGTACATGTTACATTAAGTGGACTTTCTAAAGTCGACTTTAAATGGGTGTCCTGGCTTAATTCGACTTAATAAAGTCGAATTAATGGGCCCACTGAACTAAGTCGACTTTATTAAATCGACTTAGTAACTCCACATTACCTAAAGTTGACTTAATAAAGTTGACTTAACGGTCAAGTTGACTTTATAAGTGGACCTTATAAAGTCAACTTTACTGGACCCTAAAGTCAACTTTATTGCCCTGCAATGTAGACAGGGCTCTGTTTAAGTCGACTTCAGGGCCCTTAAGTCGACTTAAACACATAGTGTAGACATACCCATTGAGTTTTCCCTGATTGGATGTAATTAGATATCTCAGAATCTGTGCACTTTTTAAAGAAGAACTCAAGAAAATGAACTGGGAACAAATGAGGTAAAAAATGAGGACCAGATCTCAAAGAATATAGCAGACGTACAAAAGTCCAGCGAAAGAGAATTAAAATAATAAGTGGCATTAAAAGACTTCCATACAAATTGATATTAAAGATAGGACTGTTGACTGTTTAGTTTAGAAAGGAGACAAACAAGAGGTGACAGAGGAAATATACTGGCTAGCGCAGAGGTCAGTTCAATCTCTGTTTACACTGTCTCAGAATACAAGAACAAGGGAATGCTATTAAAAGGCAACCAAATGAACCTTAACATTTTTAAATTGTTTTGTATAAACCAATTGTAATCTGTGGAAATCACGGATTCAAGCTATTCTATACAGAACATTAACAGCCAAATTCACAGAAAAGGTTAGTAAAATACAATATTTATATGGTTAAGAAAATTATCAAAGTCAAGCTTAAACTAGTCGTGCAATGTGTATGGAGTATCAGCCCTCTTGCTTCAAGAATTGAGCCAGTCAAGCACAGTCAAGTATTCACATGAAACTTCCTCCATAAGCCTATTAGTGTATAATTGACCATCTTGGCAGTCCAACACTTTGTCCTGTTGGCAATTGTCAGACAGGCTGTGGGCCAGATGGACTATTGGTCTGACCAGCTGCTGTAGCAATTCTCATTACTATTACATTAGTTAAATGTAATTGTGTTTTCAGAAAAAATACGGGCTTTCTCTTGATCTTTCTCTAGAGAGAATATGAAGAGAAATTGCTGCTGTGGATATATGGCCATATCCTCAGCTCGTGTTAATCAGCACAGCTTCACTGACTTCAACAAAACAATACCAGATTACACCTGCAGAGGATTTGACCCATAAAATGCAAATTTCCAAGACCTGTCAGTGTTTACGGCTCAAAAGAAAACTTAATAGGATGACTCTTGACACAGTTCACTATGCAGAGTTTTTAAGTCTTTTAGGTCCAGTATAAAATAAATCTGAGAATTGTTTCTCTAAAACGATTACCAGGGCCGTCGCTGTCACCAGGCACACAGGGCACATGCCCCGAATCCCAGCACCAGTGCCCCGGGTCTGGCAGGGCCCGCCTCTCCCAGTCTCCGGCTGATCAGGCTGGAGATCTGTGGCCTGGCTTCCCACGGCAGTGGCAGACCCGTCCCCATCCAGGGATCCGGGGCTCAGCCACCTGTGGCCACAGAGACCACTCCTGGCCCTGTCCCCAGCAGGGGATCTGGGGATCAGCCGCCCGCAGCCGTGGAGGCTGCCCCGGGCCCTGTTCCCCAGTGGGGATCCGGGGCTCAGCCCCTTGCAGCCACTCCCAGCCCCAGCCCTGGCCAGGGGCGTGCCCTGCACCCAGGGGGTGTGGCCTCCTGTCCGGGGGCATGGCCTGGGCCAGTGCCCCTGGTGCTTGCCTGGGGTAGCAACGCCCCTGACAATTACCATTCTCTTAAATTCATAAACATGCAGCTCTTAGTAGAGCCAGTCATTGTAGTTTCTCTCCAGCTCCCAGTGCAGTTCCAGTCCTGGGCCCTCCCCAGTTTGAGTAATAAAGTGGGAAAACCTTGTGCTGTTTTAGTTCTGGGTTTGAATGCAGTCTTCACAAGCGAATAGCTGGTTTATTGTGCAAACCTATTATTCTGCCTTTTCATAGGAATAACATTTTTGCATGTAAATATTTACTTGGCTTTAACTCCTTCACACTGAACAGGTTTATTATCCAGTTGCTATAACCATGCCGAGGAAATCAGTCTCAAACTGTTATACCAGATCATAGGTGTGGTGGTTTTGTTTTTAAGTATATGGGTTACCAAATGCATCTAGAACTCTGAACAGGTAATTTCTTTATAAGTTTTCTTGGAACAAGAAAAGGCAGGATTTTTTGCTCATTAAATGATTTTCAAGTTTCAGAGAGTATTTAGTGAGCTAAAAGGAGCTCTTTTCTTCTTAATATGTGCAGTTGGTTTACTTCCAGAGGGATAGCTGTGTCAGTCTGTGTACAGCAAAAACGAGAGGCCGGTGGCACCTTAAAAGACTAACAGATTTCTTTGGGCATAAGCTTTCGCGGGCTCCAGCCCACTTCGTCAGTGGGTTGGAGCCCACGGAAGCTTATGCCCGAAGAAATCTGTTAGTCTTCAAGGTGCTACAGGACTCTCGGTTTTTTTAGTTTATTTACTGTAACTATCTGCTATTTTAGTTCACTAAACAAGGGTTGTTTTTTTCCTCCCTATCTGCTGGATTCTAAAAACAATATAAAAGTGGATATTGTAGTCACCATAGAGGTAAATTATTTTCAGCAGGCACGCAAAGTGGCTAAGTTAGAAGGACAGGAAAAAATTCAAGCACAAACCTAGGATCACATTGTGATTCCAACAGACACGTGCAAATAACATATTATTTATACCACACTATAATTACCTCTTTAAAAGAAAATATAGAGTTTAGTGGCCCACAATGTTCAAGTTAATTTTAAACAGACTTCCTTTGAAAAATCTTTCTTTGCTTATGGCTGGATCTGTTGTGCTTGGGATGACATGTCATCAATAGTTTGAGAGACAGCATATTTTTTAAGCATTCAAAACATGAGAACTGTTTTTGTCCAGGATAAGATTTTCTTTAATTGTTCCTGAGCAGAATAGGTTATTCACTTATTGATTGACATGGTCCACTTATGCCTAAAGATCTCAGGGGGGTGGGTTGTTTTTAATAAATCATTGAAAAGTCTATCATCTGTGCATCCTGCATTATGATCTATACGATTTTTCTGTTCACTTATACACTACACTGGGATTGTATATTTTTATGCCTGTTGTGCCATGCAGGGTTTCTTAGGGATGCTTATAACCTATTCTACATGAGTACTATGATGGTACATTTCCTGCAGCCTCATGCATGTGTACAGATGTGTTGTATAGCATGGCTCAGGGGGGTGGGAAACAGACAGAACTCTTTTCTAGCAACATTTAAATAACCAAAGTTGTGAGCAAGCAAGTACCTGGAGGAGGTACCAAAGATATGCTAATTAAGGTCCCTGGCTCAGACGGGACAAAGAGATCACCTCAGTCCAGAAAGGGAGGGATGGAGGGTTTTTGAAAGAGAGAGAGACACTTGGAGGGATTTGGGGGTTTTTGCCTGGGAATCTGCATCTTGAAACAACTTTAAGCAAGATCTAGGCCCTGCATGGTCTCAGGCAGAGACTGGCTACTTGGACTATGAGGTCAGTTTAAGAAGAGCTCTTAGGTTAGTATGTATGTTTTACCTTTTATTTCCTTTTGGTCACTCCTGGCTCATTTATATTGTGATTCTGCCATTATTGGTCATTTTCTCACTTAGAATTATAATTTGATCAATAAACTGGTAGTTGGTTTATCTAAAGTTATGTGGTCTTTAGAGGGTGTGAGTGAAGAAGGCTGGGCATGATCCATTTTTTTGTTAAATGGATGGACTTGAGTGCATGGTGATTGGGAGTGGGTCGCAATTTCTGTAGATAGTGTCTCCTGGTATAGCAACTGCGGTGGGGGTGGTCACTTGGGGACCATTCTTCGAGTTGCCTGTGGCCATACACCCACTGGTTGGGACGAATTGCATGTGAGAGGCTGGACTAGACTGATTCCGGAGTGAGTGGTCACAGGGCGAATCAGAGTTCAGGAGTGGGAATTGGGGGGTTGCAGCCACACACCAGACCAGATCTGGGGAGCAGCCTGCCACAGTTTGAATTGTAGATATTTGTCTATATAGAGTTTATGCTTTTGGAGGCAGGGAAATGTCTTGTACAAAATTGAATGTGTTGGTGCTTAATATAAGTAATTCCTGTTTCTAATATGTAAAATGGAAATTCCTGTTACTATCAGCGTCTGAATGACATTTGTCTGTGAGTTACAGTATCATAGCATACATCAGTGGTGTGTTTCCTGTAAGTGTTGACCTAACCTGTTGCTCACAGAATGTATTTATCTATGTAACCCTTCTGCCAGGGTGAGCTGGCAGAACAAGGGCCAGATTCTATATTTGGTGGTTTCCAAATAATGTAACACCACCAACCAGCTCGAGCCACCACCCAAGTTTCTGGGAGATCATGCACTGTTCCCTGGGCACCCCAAAGGCTTCCCCACTTGCAAGCACAAGATGAGCGTGGTGTACAGAACTTTTAATAGTAATAAAACAGAATGTAAAGAGGCCACATAACAGAAATCAGCACTGATCTAGCAAAATCAGTACAGAGCAAGGTTCCCAACAACCCACACCGCATAACAGAACATACAAGGCTTAATGGCAAAACCTGCACTGATCTGGGGAATCAGTGCTAATCAGGCCTCCAACATGATCCCACATATCGAAACAGCAAATGTAAACTCACTAGCAAAATCAGCACTGATCTGGAGAATCAGTGCTAACTAGGCTCCCAGCCAACCCTAGAGTATGGAGTGTCTTTCACGCCAGCTGGCAGCTGACACCAACCACTGGTCACTCACTCCATCCACTAGCGCCATCCCTTGGCTCCGCCCACTGTCCGCCAGCTCCGCCCACTGGTCCATCATGCTGCCCAGCTCACCGCTCTCACTGTCCAGCAGCTCCACCCACTGGTCACTCACACCACATCACCCAGCTCACTGCTCTCAGTGTCTGCCAGCACCAGTCCAACACAGTAAGCATTGCAGGGGGTACACCAACATTCAAGGGGCACCAAAATGGGGACTGTGCCCTTGCACTGCCCTGTGACATCACTCATCTTCCCAGACATCTGCTGCCCTGCCGGGGGGGGGGGGGGGAGGCCAGAAACCCTAGTGCTATTCCTGAACTCTACTCACTGGTTACTCCATCTGCTGCTCCTCTTCTGTGATTTCAGCTCTCAAACTTCAAGTCACTGCAAACAGCTACTTCCATTAAAATAACAAAGAAAGACCTCAAAAGAAGCCCAGCCAGACGCATCATTTAACGGTGAGGCAAAATACTTCAAACATAGCTCCAGGAACAACTATACAAACCCCTCCCCCTGTTTTATTTTTCTAGGCTGAAATAGCCAGTGGCCTTTCTTACAAGTCTCTTTTTAGCTAAGGGTAGCTTTTACCCTTTAACTAACCCAAACAGATTTGGAACAATCTAAAAATAGCATATTACCAAAGACAGTATTTCATATTTCCCTTCAGTAGAATTACAGATATGGACAGATTTGTGATCAGATCAACCCCAAATACCATTACAGGTAGTCCTCACTTAGTGACCGGGTTCCGTTCCTGAAACCCAGTTGATAAACGAATTGGTCGCTAAACGAGGAGCAGCCCTTACCGGTATTTCAGGCATAATGTACTTTACTGGTAGTGGGTTTTTCAACCATCTGTAGATAGTTTTAGTGTCACCTTTGCATCATTTATAACATTTTTAATATATATTTTAAATGTTTTAAGCTCTAATGTACTGAACTTAGTTTGCATAGTGTACTGTAAATACAGGTAATCATTTTTAATATTCTGAATAGTACTGTAAAGAAAAGGCCTAAAATAAACTCCATCGTGATAACTTTGTTTTATTGGCATAACTCCTTACATACTGTATTACAGAACATAAAAATGCAATCAGCAAAAATTATAAAAATGATGTACCAAAGAAATATGAAAATAAACATTCAGATTACATTGACATTTTTACTCATCAAATCCTTCAAAGTGTGGTTCAGCAGCAGGGGGGTCATCAATGTCATCGTCGGAGAGATCAGCAGGGTTATCAGGAGCTGTAGAGGGCCCTGGTAAGGGAGATGATGGCAAGGAAATGGAAGGACTTGTAAGGGTAGGGGTAGGGGTCCTGGATGGAACTTTAGAGAAGTATCTCGTTAGTGTGGTCTGCATTGTAATTTTCTTTTTTTCTTCATAAATTTCACGATAGCATCGTAAAATTTCATTCATTTGTCGTTCCACTTTCGTGAACCGTTCAACATTCGGGTCCATACTCTCTAGTTCTAACATCGCTGCATTCACTTTGGAGAAGACATCAGCTAACCCCTTTACAGTGAACTTCTTTTGTACTTCTTCCACTCTTTCCTCTTCTTCTTCTTCCTCCTCTTTCAAGTGCTGCTGTGCTTCCAACTCTATTAAATCTTCGTTAGTTAGCTCTCCCTCGACGTATTCCACTAATTCTTCAATATCTTCCACTTCAACATCTAAATTAAGCACATTAGCAAGTTCCACAATTTTTTTTATTTATGACATCAATATGTTTGTCTTTCTCAAACCCTTCAAAATTATTTACAAAATGTTTCAGGCATTTTTTCCATATGCCTTGCATGCACTTTTCTGTCACTCCCGCCCAAGCTGATTCAATGTTCTTTATGCAGTGTAAAATATTATATGATTTCCAAAAATCGCGCAGGGTTACTTCACCATTTTCTGTTGCTGCTACCGCTTTGGAAAACATTGCGTGCAAATATAGCGCTTTAAACGTAGAGATAGCCCCCTGGTCCATTGGTTGTAACACAGCAGTTGTGTTTTTAGGCAGATACACGACCTTTACATCAGGGTGTAGATCATCAAGATGCTGGGGGTGGCCTGGGGCGTAATCAAGTAGGAGGATAATTTTAAAGGGAACACCATTTTCCAGACAGTAATGCTTGACCGAGGGTATGAAGCAGTTCATGAACCAGTCCTCAAATAAAGATTGCGTCATCCATGCTTTGTTATTTGAACGATAGTAAACGGGCAGCGTGTGCTTACTAACCTGCTTCAGTGCACGTGGGTTTGCAGAACGATAGATGAGAAAAGGTTTTTAACTGAAATCCAGCGACATTTCCTCCCAACAACAACGTGACCCTCTCCTTAAAAGCCTTGAAACTGGGCATTGCTTTAGCCTCTTTGTGTATGTAGGATCTTTCGGGTATTTTTTCCAAAATAGTCCGGTTTCGTCTGCATTAGAGATCTGTTACGGACGATACCCGCCTTTCTCGATCATTTCGTCAAATTCATCCACAAATCTTTCTGATGCTTCTATGTCCACACTTGCCGCCTCACCACTGATACTTCGATTATGAAGGCTGAATCTCCGACGAAAACGTTGAAACCATCCATGACTTGCCATAAATGTTTCCGTTGACTCTTCATTTTCGCGCGCTTTCAACGTTTCAAAGATACTGCGTGCCTTTGCTTGAATTATTAAAAGGCTCATTGGCATTCTTTTTTGTATCTGGTCGTCAAACCATATCGCCAGTAATTTTTCCATTTCGTGAATGAGGCCTTTCTGCTGCATAGTTATTATGGCTTTATATCCTTTTGATGATTTCACTGCTTCTTTCACTCGATCTTTATCCTTCAAGATCGTTGATACAGTTGAATGCGCCGGCTCCAAGTCACGTGCTATCGCTTTAACTTTCTTACCAGCTTCATACTCATTTATTATCTTCATTTTTGTCTCAAGATTGATAGCCTTCCTTTGTTTCTTGGCGCTTTCTCTGGGTGAAGTCATGCTCTTTCTTTTCGCTGACATCTTGTACTTTGGGGTGCACAATAAAGTAAAAATACATAGACGAAAAACGCTAGTTCTGACTTCGGGAACGAGATGAATCTGAGAGAGTTGATGTGAGTTCTCGTACATCGCCATAATACCAACTCGTCAGAGAGCTGGTCATAACTCCGAGGGGTCACTAAACGAGTAGGTCACTAAGTGAGGACTAGTTGTACCCATATTGCCCTGCACCCATAGTTTGATTATGCCAATCTATTCTTTGTGCTCATGCAAATACTAAACCCATGCAGATTAGTTGCCCCCCCACCATGCTGTTAGGCACAGTTTCTAAGCCTGCCTTACATCTATTCAGTGCTAAAATGTCACAGTAAATGCATTATTACCAGACCTTTATAATTCCTGTAAAAATAAATTAGACCAACAAAAAAGTCCAGTAGCTGAGTTAACTTACTGTTTGTGAGAGCCAATACTGATAGTTCCAACCTCAAAACAACCCATTTGTTGTCCTCATTCCTTGAATAGTCATCTCATCTCCACTTTGGGGGTGGCTGACTGCTCAATTCACCAAAAGCCACCTCTGAATTTAGGCCTAAAAAGAATGCATTCTGAAACAGTTAGCTAGCAACATCTAGAAAATTGCACTGGAGGAACATTGGTGAAACTAGGTGCTCATAAAAAACACAGGAATGTGTCAATTTGGCCCTCTTCTGAGAAATCAGCTATAATGTGTTATTCAAATCCAACAGTATGTGGTAGCACTGTGTTCAATCACATCTGTGCTAAGCACAGAAAGGAGGGGGGTTGGCAAAGAGGCTGTGCTTCAGCAAGGTATTTGACTACTAGGTGCCCAACCTGAAACCTAACAGCAGTTTTTAATGGCACTAAAGCACATGTGGCATTGCAGGTCCAGGGCCTAAAAAGTGTCCTGGTTTTCTGATGTTCAGCACATCTTAAGTGGCATTAACACAAGTGCATTGCACAAGACCTAACCTAACAAGATTCTGCACAAGACCTAACTTCACTCAGACCTCAAACGCCTTTAGGATAAAGGTGGCTCTTTTTGGAAAGCGATTTGGATAGGGGCTCATTAATGATGGGCTTCATAATATTATTCTATTACTTACACTAAACACTTTTCCACATTTTGATAATGTAATAGGTTTCTTTCCCCACTAGCTGATTTACATCTGGGTGTGGTTTAATGGATGGACTGAAAAGAGTGAAGTAGAAGTTTTGTTTGTGGTCTGATTTGGTGGTTGTTGTTAGGCTATTTATTATTATTATTATTATTATTATTATTATTATTATTATTATTATTATTGAGCTTGGGAGTTGCCTGTCCCCAGCTCTAGAGAAGGCAGGCACCACTGAATTAAGACTGGCTATATTAAATAGTTTTTTCATGTGATCTCTATGTTCATTCACTGGCGTGGCCCAGGAGAACCCAAAGCCAGAGTTTATGAAGCTGTGATATTTTTATAAATGATGTGAAGCTATGATATTTTTACAAATTATAATCTAAGGTGTAAGAAGGGACTGTGAAGAAGTTGTCAAATAAATACAAGACAGAATTACAAAATTCAGTATACACGAGACCACCTCTTAACTTTAAACAATGAATACTGGCTCTTATGTAGTTCTTCATAGTAGAAATACATTTGAAATCTGCTAATGCAGGGCTAAAACTTCAGTGGAAGAATATATGAATGGATAACAGAGTAAAGAAACCCTATTTATGGGAGAGATCATAAGTGATGCATTTCAAGATAATCCTCCCTTATGTTAACATTACCTTAGACTAGAGAACAAAAAGGCCACCAATGAGTTCAAAATCTGAGCCCTCTTAGCAAGCTGCTATTGCTCGCTTTCTGATAATGGTTGAAAGAAGTACTCCTAAAACAGTGAGGTTGAGAGGGATAAACTTCATGGTTGATTAGATATGGAGGTTAGTCATACAGTGGGGTACAAACTTGAGATTCCCTGTAAATATGACTGACCAAAGGTTATTTCTTCACTGGCTAAGGCTCCAGTTCTGCAAGGTACTTAATCATCTTGTATGGGTTTTAATATTCTTAAAGTTAGGCAGATGCTTATATATGTTGCTGAAATGGGGCCTAAGAGTGTTCTGCCAGTCCTGCTTGCAAGTTTGGAAATAATCATGATGATGGCTGTTCAGAGGTCATAAGCATTACACCTGAAATGTGAAATGCCACAAGGTTCTAGCAAAAAAACCAAGAAGTCGTGTGGCACTTAAAGACTAACAGATTTGTTTTTCACATGAGCTTTCATGGGAGAAAATCCACAAAAGCTCATGCAAACAATAAATCTTAGTCTTTAAGTGCCACACGACTCCTTGTTTTTTGTTTTTTTTTTGCTGGACTAGACTAACATAGCTGCCCCTTTGGAAACTCATAAGGTTCTAGTCTCTCTTTCAAACTGTGCAGCAGTCCGCAAGATATGGGAAGCACAATGAAATCATTTGTACATGAGAGCTGGTGTAAAACATGTATGTTAATTATATAGACTTTGTCTGCTGCCTGGAAGATTTTGCTGCTGAGTGTTTGGAAAACATTGCTTAAATCTAAGCTATGAAAGTGCTGAGGTCTTCATTATGTAGGGATTCTCTGTCTTCTCCCCCAGACAGTTTATTGAGTACAGTCAGAAACAATATACCATGTCAAAAAGCTTGGTGTTAATGGACGACTCAAGAGCATATTAGTTTTTGTGTGCTACAGGTTGCTGCATTCTGATTGAGTGGCTGCTCGCCAGAAGTTGTGTCTTGTCCTGGGGATTTCCAGGTGAGTGTGAGCTATGGTTTTTAGCAGTAACAGCTGCTGCTTTTGCTCCAAGGGAATTCCCACTGAATTTGATTTGTTACAAAGGGCATCACCCTTGGTTTTGTTTTGACTCTGGGATTGATCTGTTAGGGATGGTATCAGGCTGGTTTTGTTTTGCTACAGTTAGCCTGCGTATCAGACAAATATTAGACACCCACAGCAATGAAGTTACTTCCCAGGCACAGGGCCTCAACCTCCATTCACTCACACCAATCTTTTACCTGTGCAATTTTAATAGAGTTTCTCCTGGGCCACGCTGGTATAAATAGGTCACAATCTGACTCAGACGGAGCAGAAGATAAGGACGCCACTAGCATATGCTATTGCTTTGCCTTGCATGACCTGTAAATGTTGGAGTGGTACCCACTGCCCTTCTATAAATCAACAAAGCCTTGCCAACTTCAGCACACAGGACAAGTATAGAGGACTTTAAGTTTGCCCACTTTACAGCATCCAGTGAAGTAATACTGTAAACAGAGGTAGACTATGGGTCTCTGGCAGGGCCGTAACCAGGCTGGGGCGAACGGGGCAAAGCCCCAGGTACGGAATGTTAGGGGGCGCAGGGGATGGATCCGGCTTCCCACAGAAGCTGGGGATGGATCTGGATCCATTCTGAGATGCCGTGGGGAGCCAGATCCGTCCCCTGCACCCCCTAACATTCCGTACCTGGGGCTTCTGCTGGGGCTCACCGCCACTGCCAGATCTGGATCCATCCCCCCCGTGGCCTGCTGGTGGCAGCGGGAGCTTTCCAGCGCCTCTGTTGGCGGTTGGGAACAGATCTGGATCCCCCCGGCATGCTGCCGGTGGTGGAAAGCTCCTGCTGCTGCCAGCAGGCTGCAGGGGTCCAGATCAGCTGGGGACAGATTGGGCCCCAGGAAAGATCAGGGGCCCGGAGGGGCATGTCCGGGGCTGCTTGCCCCAGGCGCAAAAACTACTAGTTACGGTTCTGGTCTCTGGAGCCCAGGAACAAGCCCCCAGATCTCATATGTTACCCTCCCACACACTAATCGCACAGAGCCAGAGGGATCCCCAGTTCCCACTAGATGGTGCTGACCCCCAGGGAAGAGAGGTCTGTACCAGCGAGGGGGAAGGAAGGAGACGGCATACCACTTATGTCCTCTTGCTTGGGGGACATTCTGCAGCTTATTGTGGTGATGGAGCACAGCTTTGCCACTCCCTCCCCTGCACTTACCTTCCTTGTAGTGCCTTCTTCTCTTGCTGTAGCCTGATGCTGGCTCAGGCAGGATGGCCTCACCCCTCTGGCCTGGGGGGAATGGAGGAGGGAGGCTGCCCCCCCCCCTTGCTACATCACTGACTGTAAACACTGTTTACCAAAATTAACACTTTAATTAATTAATTACTGTTTAACCCTTACATTGTGTTAAAGCTTACCAGTTAACCAGGCTGGTACCCCATTGTGCTAGCTGCTGTGCAAACCAGAGCAGTAATGCTGGTTTTTGCCGCCTAGGGTGTGTTCTGAGTGGAATGTGTCCCTTGCCATTAGTGGTGCTTGGAGCTGGCACCATGAAAGCTGCCCTTTAATAGAGTGGCTCTATTGAGCTGCTCTGCACCGCCCGGAGCTTTGCCATGTTGGCTCCACCAAAGTTACGGCTCTGGTGCAAACATCTAGTAAACAACTCTTTGTTTCAAAAAGCTTAGAATCTAATCAGTGAGACCTCACAGGTGAATGAAACAAACCAGTGGGTTGGGTGCATGATAGAAAGGGTGAGATAACTAAAATATTAGGATGTACACATTTGTTAGCTACTCAGAATCAACCCCTGGGGAAAGCATTACTTTCTTTCACTTTTTAAACAAGGGTTTTTCCTTGCTGTTTCCAGCAGAAAGAAGTAAACAGGTGAGAGAAAACACAGGGACCCCTACTTTTCCCTTTTTTTAATTCTCCCCACTTGTGCTTCACTTTAACAATGCAGGTGGTCCTGTTGACTTCAACAAGGAACCTATGTTACTTATTCCAAAGGGGTAGCTGTGTTAGCCTAGTTCAGCAAAACAAGCAAGGAGTCCTGTGGTGCTTTTAAAGGCTAACAAATTTATTTATTGCACAAGCTTTCATGTGGGAAAATCCCACTTTGTCAGATGCTTTGAAGGAAAAGAAAAAACCTCAAGCCCAAATTTCTCCATTTAATTTCAGTTATAAATCAAATAAGCAGCATGATTTGTATGAAATGTTTGGTGGAACATAACTAGTAGATTTCAACCTATATTGGTAAGCATAGTTTACATATATTGTGCTTGTATGAAATTTCCTTCCTTCAAAGAATTTCTATAAAATCTGAACAAGGAAATAAAAAAATAAAACATTACATTCGAAATCCCCTCATTTTGAGAGGATTCATGAGAAAATAACTCTGTGCCTACATTTAAACATGCTTTCTAGTTTTTCTGCTGGCTAAGTCTCCCTGTAACCAGGTACTAACCAGGGCCGTAACTATGGCAGGGTGAAAGGGGCTTTGCCTCGGGCACCAATTTAAAAAGGCACCACAGGGAAGTGATCACCCCTGCCACCTCTGGCCACAGCAGGGAAGTGATCCCCCCTGGTGGTCCCGCCATGGCAGAGGGAAGTAATTGCCCCTGCAGTCTCTGGCTGTGGCAGGGAAGAAATCCCCCTGCTGGCTCTGGCCGCAGCAGGAGGAAGTGATTATCTCTGCCAGCTCTGGCCGTGGGGGAAGCAATCCGCCACTGCGGCTGGAGCCAGCAGGGGTGATCGCTTCCCCCCCGCCACGACCAGAGGCAGCAGGAGGCATTGCTTCCCTGCCACAGCCAGAGGTTGCGGGGGTGATCGTTTCCCCCTGCCGCGGCAGGAGACAGCAGGGGGATCGCTTCCCTGCCGCAGCTGGAACTAGCAGCATAGGGTCCATTCTCCCTGTCACAGTGGTGTAGTGACTGTTGTTGCCAGCTCTGGCCATGGTGGGGAAGGGTCAACATCCCCTTCCCACTGCTGTATAGCTATTGGGACCTGGATTGGGGCTGGGGGCTGCTTGCCCCAGGTGCTGGAACCTCTAGTTATGGCCCTGGTACTCAATGCATAACAGTAACCTCAGAGTCAAAAGAAGACCAGAAAAATGTTTACCGCCTTTATTAAGCATGATGCAGAAAATTAATCCTAATCTGCCCCCTCCTGTCTATTAGGAAGAATGCAGTAAATATTCTGTCTAGTTTTCAGATTTGGTTGCTGTTGTATAGGGTCCTTACATCCAAAAAGTTGCTAGAAACAGGCACCCAACAAGAATCCCTAAATGTGTGACTTTATTCAGAGCTGAGAACCCACCAGACTGGTTCTATTGACATCTATTACTATAGCAACCCCCCATCTATCAGTAAGACAATTCATTGAGATGTGTTGCTCATGTTCATTCATAATATAGCTGTTTACATGTGCACAGTTACTGGAACTTCTCCCCCTAAGCAATAGCCATAGGGTTGGCTCCAGCACCTCCTGGAGTGCCGTGTTCATACCACAGTGTATCAGGCATCATGGGAGCTGTGCCTGCTCAGTCCCTTCTTTCCACTATCTCTGAAAGTGGGGATGGTGGGCAGGTTTGGAATGGACATGAGCAACATGTCTTGAAGAATGACAGTTACAGGTAAGCAACTGTCTTTTCTTCTTTAAGTGCTCATTCATGTCCATTCATATCAGTAAATCACAAGCCTTACCTTGGATGGAGGGAGGCTTTAAGGCTATGTGGACTATAGCACTGCTTTTCTGAATGCTACATCATCCCTAGCCTGCTGGACAATGGCGTAGTGCAGCATTTCCCAACCAGTGTGCCATGGCACATGGGTCTGCCATCAGGCCTGAGCAGGTGTGCCACAGAATTTTTTTAAAAAACTACCTGAAGAATTCTGGATTGGATCATGAATATTCATGAGTTTATTTGGAGACTATATGGTGGTGTGTCTCCAAATAATTAAAGATATCAAGGTGTGCCGTGGCAGAGAAAAGGCTGGGAACCTCTGGAATCGTGGGAGGTGAAGGTGTGAATGGAAGACCAGGTGGTGGCTCTACAGAGGTCTGCTTTTGGGAGCTATGCCAAGAAGGCTGTCAAGAAGGCCTGTGCCCTGGTTGAAAGGGCCATGACTGTACCCGGGAGCAGGATCTTAGCTTGCTCATAGGCAGGGGCATCGCTATACTTAAATATTAGGGGGGCCCCTAGCCCCCACAGGCCACTGGGGCCCTGATCTGTTCCCTTCCCACCCCCCGCTGGTTCCCCGAGCCCTTCCCAAACCCTTCTCCCTGCAGCCACCCAAGCCCTTCTCTAACCTCCTGGTCCCACCACTAGCCTCTGCTGCCCCAGGCTGACCCCCTCCCCCATGCCCTTTCCCCAACAGGCTGGCATGCCTGCCCCTGAACTTTCCCCTGGCTCCCTTACCTGGCCACTGGAGGATACCATGGCTGCAGTACAGGCTGAGGCTCCCAGCTTGACTCTGCTCTGAGCATGAGTTTTAAAAACTCCCAGCCCCAGCCTGGGGTGGCTTCCTCCCGGCTGGAAGACTCTGTCTTCTGGACGGGTAGAGGCAGCAGTTGCCAGCAGTGTTCCTGCATGGGAGCATGACGCTGCACCCCTGCGCAGTTTTGGGGTGCGCTGCTCAGAGGCTGGCCCTGAGTTTTAGGGGGGCTGAGGCCCCCTGATCCCCCCCCCGAGATGCCACTATGCATAGGATAGCTTAATGCAGCCAGTGATCCAAGAAGAGATACACCGTGACACGATGGGGAGAGCTCTCATTCAGTTGGCTATTGCGACAGATAGCTGTGATGATCTGCAAAAGGGTCTTGTGCAATCAATGTAGAAAGCCAGGGCTCCTCTCACATCTAAAATACATTACCTTCATTTCTTGTATGAGTGATGAGGTTTGGGGAAGAAAACAGACAGAAAAATGTCTTGATTAAAATGAAAATATGAGACTGTTTCGGGAATGAAGGCAGGATGCAGCCTGAGCTGTACCTTATCTTTAAAAAAATAAAAGTTGTTTATGGGGGTTCTGAGGTCAGAGCCTTAAACTCATAGACTATCATCAGTGAAGTTATTGCTATTGTAACCCCCCTCAGGTTTTAAGGAGCATGGTTCCTTTAAATCTTTGCCCTGTGGGAGAGGGTTTGTGGAGCTGAGGAGGGGGGCTGGAGTGGCAACCGGAGACCCTGGGGAAGGAAGCAGAGGGAGAGGCCCTTCCTGAAGTCAGGGAAGACAGAGCGGGTGACCTGGGATGCCAGGCCAGCACCCACAGAAAGACACTGTGCTGGGGAGAGTCGCCCAAGGACAGAGCAGGATCCAGTGACTGGCCATCTGGAGCTGTGGGGCCGTGAGTACAGGACCTGGAACTCAGGGGGGAGGTTGTAGTTAGTTAAGTGGGGAGGGTGTCGCTCTGGGTTCGCAGAGAGCGGCAGAAGGGGCATCAGAGGGTTTTCTTTTGCTGGGAAAGTGCTGGCACCGAAGACTAGGAGTTGCTGGACTGAACACTGGACTGGAGCTGTGCTGGGACTCCTGAACTCATGGTGCAGAACGAGGTCACTTCTGCATCCAGCCTGCTCTATTGTTGGGGCTTGCAGGGCCCTTTGTTAGCTGTTACTCTGTGTTACTGCTGCCCCATCTCCCCTGTTGGTTTCCCCTTTGCACCTCTGTAAATAAACCTTCCTCATTCCTATAATCCCTGTGCTATCCCAGTGTGTGTGTGTGGTCACTCTGGGGGTTTTGGAACAGGTGCCCCTGGGGAAAAGGGGCTCTCCTTGCTGTGTTCCCGCACACACCCTTCTCTGGTCAGAGCCGCCGGCAAGGCAGACTCAATCTGGCCACGTGGGTGTTACACTATGAAAGAGGCTACCTTAAATGATAAGATGAATAGAGGACAAGTGGCCATTGGTTCAAACAAGGGACCCATGAGCTGAGCGAGGACCAGATTGAGGTCCCAAGGGGGTACTGGGTCTTGGACCTGGGGATACAGCCTCTCAACTTCTTTTAAGAATCTTTAGGTTGGGAGAAAAAGGATCTCCCTTGTAGTGGTTGGTGGAAGGCCGAGATGGCCGCAAGGTGGACTCTAAGTGAGGCTAAGGCAAGTCCTTGCTGTTTAAGAGACACTAGATAGTCTAGGACTGCCTGGATTGGCGATTCTGCTGGCAAGATGGCCCAGGTCTGATCCCAGCATGAGAAGTGCTTCCATTTTGCCCCATAAAAAAACCTGTGTAGATGGTTTCCTGCCTCTGATCAGGATATGTTAGACCTGTGCTGAACAGGCTTATTCCTCCAGGCTCAGCCATCAAGCCTCCATGTTGTGAGGTGTAGGGCAGCCAGATCTGGGTGGAGGAGATGTCTGAAATCCTGGGATAGGATGACTGGTCACCTGAGGAGCTCCCATGGAGGGGATGGGGGTGATAGAGAGATTCAGGAGCATGGTGAACCAACATTGCTGTGGCCATGCAGGTGCAATTTATATATCTGCCTTCTCCCTTTTGATTTTCAGGACAACTCTGAGTAGCAGTGGAATCAGATGAACATGTACATCAGGCGCTCTGACCATGACAGAAGGAAGGCATCAGACAGCAGATCTGCCTTCATGTCCTGGAGGTAGCAGGACTGGGTGCACTTCCTATTCCAGCAGGAAACAAACAAGTCTAGTTGGGGTTAACTCCACTGTTGGAAAATCATGACTGCAACATCTGGGTGTAGTGACCAGTTGTGGTGAGATAGTAACAGTTGCTGAGGCTATCTGACTCTTTGTTCCTTACCCCTGGTAGGCATGAGGCTGTTAAATGGACGTGGTGAGCTATGGTGATATCTCAGAGCAAGATGGCCTCCCTGAAGAGGTCTGCAGACCTGGCTCCCCCCTGCTTTTTTATGTAGTACATGGCTGCTGTATTGTCTTTTAGCATATTTCCCAGAGATGAGGTGCAGAAAAAACTTTGCATGCCAGGCGAATTGTCTTGAGTTCTTTGACACTGATGTGATGTCCTATGTCCTCCATGAACCAAAGACCTTGCTGAGGTGAGACCCCCAACACAAGTCCAAGGAATCCAAAATGAGCATTATCGAGGGAGAGTTGTCCTCAAAGGGAACTCCTTGGAAGACTACCCTGGAGTCTCGTCACCAGTCTATCTGAGACAAGACATTGGCCAGAATAGCAACCACCCTCTCCAGGAGGTGAGTGGTTGGTGAGTAGGCCAACTCCAGTCAGGTTTGTAATGACCTGAGTGTCAGGTGCATTAGCTGTACTATGTACGTGCAAATCACTATGGCTATGTTCACAGTAAACTCTTATTTTGAAATAAGTTATTTCAAAATGAGCTATTTCAAAATAAAATCCTTAATTCAAAATAACTTAAATAAGCAAATATTAAATTGAAATAAAGGAGAACCTCAGATTGAAATAGCAAGTCTGGACGCAGGAGTTGCTATTTTGATTCAGGAGAGGGGCGGCATGAGAGGTGTGGCAACATGGCCCCCTGGCAGGGCCGTGTTGCCAGCCAATCACATAAAAAGAGGAACTGACCTCACCTCCCTGTTCATTGTGACTGCCAAGAGGTTGCAAGAGAGATGGTTATGGATGCTCCCCGGCTCCCATACCATCCTTGAGCACTTCGTAGACCCTCTGCTAGCCTGCACGTTGCTGCCCTCCTGTGGGACACACTCTTCCCTGAGCCCAATGAGCCCAGGGCTGAGCCATGGACCATCGTCTCCGTGGCCCTCACAGCAGCAGTAGCTCCCCATCCTCCTTCTGTCCCACAGCATGGCTGGGCATTGGACACCAGCACAGACTGGTGGGAGCGGGTTGTCCTGCGAACCTGGAGCAACAAGCAGTGGAGGAGGAACCTCCAGGTGAGCAGGGAGACCTTCACCCACCTGGTCACTGAGCTCATCCCGGTCCTGTGCTGAAGGGACACGGTGATGAGGGCAGCCATCACTCTCTGGAAGATGGCCACTCCCGAGTCCCACAGGTCCGTTGCCCATCTCTTCGGTGTTGGGAGGTCCGCTATCGGTGAAGTGCTGCTGCAGGTCACCCACACCATCAACACAGTCCTGCTGCCACGCCTTGTCACCCAAGGAGCACTGCAGGACACCATCGCCGGCCTTGCCACCCTGGGGTTTCCAAACTGTGGGGGCATACTTGATGCCACTCACATCCCTGTGCGAGCCCCACAGCACCAGGCAGTTGAGTACAGGAACAAGAAGGGATAACACTCGCTCATCCTGCAGGCCCTTGTGGACCACTAGGGCATGTTTCAGAACTGCTACATCGGATGGCCAGGGAGGGCATGCAATGCCAGGGTTCTACACAACTCCTCCCTGTACCAGGGCATGGAGGTGGGCACCTTCTCCCCCCCCCCCCCAATATCACTGTTGGGGAAATCGAGGTGCCCATACTTGTTGTCGCTGATGCAGCCTACCCTCTCCGCCCCGGCTTATGTGCCCCTACATGGGATCTCTCAACGCCAGACAGCAGCTTTTTAACCGCCGCGTCAGCCACTGTCACCAGGTGGTTGAGTGGGCTTTTGGCAGACTGAACGCCCGCTGGAGGTGCCTCCTTACGCGTCTGCACCTCGCCAAGGACAGAATCGTGGCAGTCATCAGTGCCTGCGTGGCACTGCATAACCCCTGCAAGCTCCGGGGGAGCCACTACCTGCCATGTGGGAGGCCAAGGCAGAGCTTGTCGGTGGCTGGTTCCAGCAGCCAGAGGTGTTGGTCCCGAGGGAGCAACTGCCGTATAGAGCAAGTGCTATGCGGGAGGCACTGAGAGACCTGTTTGTCCAGGAGGACATTGGAGGGCCAGGCCTGCCCTACCACACCACCCGCTCCCCTGTTTTGCCACAGCCAGCCCCCGCCCAACCCACCCACACCCTGAACCTCACCCAATAAAACAGTCAACTAAAACTGTACCATGTCTGAACTTTTATTTATAAAATGAAGGGGCTTGGGGAAGGGGGCACTTGGGAGGCAGCAAGGTTCAGATACTGTGGGGTGGAGGCAGAACGGTGGGGGGGGGCGGGGGACTGAACTGGGAACAGTGATGTGGGGTGTGTGTGTCTGGGGACAGCAAGGTGGGGTTAGGTTATGGGCCATGGCCCACTGCCCCACACCCTTCCCCACTGCCACCCTGTTCCGGGGGCATCGGCAGTGAGGGACAGTGGGGTGTCGTGGTGGGGGTCTCTCAGGGTACTGGGGCGCAAGGTGGTGGGTGATGTGCTGCAGGCTGGAGGTGACGTCCCAGATGGCTACGCTCAGGGCTTCCTGTGCCGCCACCTGCCACTCCATCGCCGTGACAACGCAGTTATCCGCATCAGCCGTGTGCTGGTGCTAGATGGCAGCTTCCTAGAGCCTCCCCTGCTCCACTTGCCAGGCCCGCGAGGAGTCTTCTGCTCGCTGGCCGAGCTCCAGCAGGCTGGCCAGGATCTTGTCACGGGCCCAGAGGGGTCGGCTCCTCAGCCTCCTGGTGGTCGGTGGGCTTGCAGGCCTGGGACCAGGGGCGTCGCTGCTCCGGGGATGGACCTGGGGCACCGCCCCAGGCCCTGCCCCTGGCCCGCAAGCCATGCCCCCTCGCCGCAGGCCACGGCCCCTGGCTGGGGACAGGGCTGGAAGCCGCCGCATGCTGCCGCGGGCAGCTGGGTCCCACATCCCCAGCCAGGGATGGGGCCAGAAGCGGCCGCAGGCAGCTGGGCCCCGGATCCCCGGCTGGGGATGGGGCCAGAGCGGCCGCTGCTGCTGCGGGCAGCTGAGCCCCGGATCCCCGGCTGGGGACGGGGCTGCCGTGGGCAGCTGGACCCCAGATCTCCGGCCCAATCAGGCCGGAGACAGGGGGGTGCCAGACCTAGGCCACCAGTGCTGAGATTCAGTGCACGTGCCTACCGCCAACAGCGCTCCTGCCTGGTACACCAGGTGGTCCCATGAGCTGCAAGGCAAAAAGGAGAAAAGTTGAGTCTCTCAGCTTACTGGTCTTGGGTGTGTGCAGCACGTGAGCTGCAAACACCTCTGCCCTGACTGCCAGCAGGATTCCCAATCTGTGTGCTGTGTACACTGCGCTCAGGGGGCATGTGGCCTCGTGGCCCACAGTAGTGAGCTGCACTCGGCAGCATGTGGCCCAGGAAGTCTCCTGAGGCCATGAGACAGCAGTGCTGGCCGCAGGCTCTCTGCTCTGCATGCTGCCAGGTCTGCCTGTTGCCACCCCTGTGTTGATGGAGCCCCCATCCTGCTTGGACCCAGGACCCTGTCTGCACATACCTCCCTGCCAGCTGCATCCACAGGAGGGCCTGTGCACCTATGTTCCCTCTAAGCTGTGCACGTGTGCGCGCACACACAGGTTGTGAAACCTGCGCACGCGCCAAAATAAAGCGTGCACAAAAAAATTCAACAGTATGAATATTTTTATGCTAGTGTAAGAAAGCTGTTTCAAGTAGCATGTTTCAGATAAGGTTTTGTAATTTATCATATCATTTCCATCACCATATCAAAATAAAGTTAATATATTAGTTGCATCCTACACACTTGTTTCGTTGGGCTCACCAGTTGGACCACAGTCACTGGAAGCTGCACAAATTTGCACACCAGTTCCGAAACTTTGCACAAAAGAAATTTTTTGAGCACACAGCCTACAAAAAACTGGAGGGAACACTGCTGTGCACGCCCCCTGGGCCCGAGCCCTACCTGTCCCAGGGCCGTGCCCCCCTTGGTACTCATGCCATTATACTCTTGGGCCTGCCTGCCTGGAGGAGGGGGAATACTCACCGACTCGCACTCCTGATGTCCGCCTCAATGTCCCCTCCAATGCGGCGGCCTCCTCCATCTCCCCCTCAGGCCCTCTCCTCCTGGGTGGGGAACAGCTCCAGGCTGGCAGATGGTGTGGTCCCAGGCTAGCTGGTGTCTCCCACATCCAGGGAGGCCTCGGAGTTTGAGGGGCCTCTCTCAGGGGACATGGCCAGCTTATGGGGCTTGCCACTGTCCATTGGACAGGAAGGGAGGCCACTGGGCTCCTGGCCCAAAAAAAGCATCCAGCTCACGAAAGAAGGAGAAGCTGGCGACAACAGTTGGCCCCTGGAGCTGGCTGGCCTCCCTGGCCTGGGTGTAGTCCTGCCTCAGGCTCTTCTCTGTGCTGCAGTCATAGCCCTCTGCAGACAGGGCCTCAGCGATGTCCCGGTACAAGTTCCGGTTTCGGTGACATGCCCGGAACATGGCACAGATATCCTTTGTGCCCCAGATCCTTGGGAGACAGAGGGTCTCCTGGGACCACACAGGCGCCTGGCATCGCCCATGCGCTGCAGCACCCTGAGCCTTGCCATGCTGCGTGCAGTGTGTTGGCACAAGGCACCGGTGTGGCAGGGCACTTCCTTGTTCCTGAGCACCCTGGAAGGAAGAAGATCAAGTCATGCTGCATTCGAAATAGCCATTGTTTTGAAACAACGCATCCAAACAGCGTTGTTTCAAAACAATGGCTATTTCGCTTTCAAGCTAGGTTTTATTGTTCCAAAATAACGGATGTTATTTCAAAATGACGGGGTCTCGTCATTTTGAAATAAAGAAACATTGTTTGGACCAATGTTCCCTGTAAGCTGCGCGCGTGCGCATGCACGCACGCGTGCAGCAGCAATTACTCTCCGGCGCACAGATCGCTGCCGGCAGCGCACAGCCAGTAGCCATGGACCTTAGCGAGCCGGAAGACACAGTCTTCTGGCTGGCAGGGGGCTGCGTCGGTTTGAAATTTCCCACCCTGATGATGGTCGGGGCAGCAGCAGCCTGTGACTAGGGAGCAGCTCTGGCAGCCAGGCAAGCAGGAAGGGGGGATTTTAGCGGGGTCAGAGTGAGGAGTGGGGGAAGTGTGGTGGTGGGGA
>ML681972.1:9155774-9228595 GCA_007922195.1 Podocnemis expansa
ACACACACACACACACACACACACACACACACACAGGGCCACTGATGCAAGCACTAAGCAATGTCAGCATAGCAACTCAGCTTGTACCCAGTATGTTGTATAATGAACAAGGAGTCCTGTGGCACTTAAAGACTAACAATTATATTTATTGCATGAGCTTTTGTGGGAGGAAAATCCCAATTTATGAGACTTACATTCTAAGTTCCTTCATCTTCAAAGCATCAGATTAACTGGATTTTCTCCCACAAAAGCTCATGGAATAAATATAGTTGTTAGTCTTTAAGTGCCACAGGATCCTTCTTTGTTTTACTGAACTAGACTAACACAGCCACCCCTTTGGATCTTGAAAGGATGTTGTATTTCACCTAATAGAGTTTTTTAAACTTCTTCATTCCTGAAATAGATGAGCACCATAATGTGAATACACAGAACGTATATCACTCTTAAGTTCACGTGTATGCATCTTCATTTTAGTGTTATGTGTAAACATTCTGGCTCAATATAAGTTCACAACAGTGCAACAATGTTCTCTATATAGGGTTGTAAGCAGAATCCATTGCAATAAAGTAGCAGCAACAGAGCAGAAAAACATATCCAGAAATTCTCTTCTTTCAGTCTATTTTTCTCTTGCTATTCACAACACTGTATAATTGTACCCCTCCTTTTTGCATATTCTATTATGGGCTTTGTCAGAAAAAGAAAGGTGTCAACGGAGGTGGCAGCCATGATGGCCACCCGGTCCCACATGTAGCCCCCCTGGATTATGCTGCTCTCAGGGAGGAATGTTAAGTATCGATCTCCCTGCTGGGCCTCATATCCGGGCCATCCAGCTCAAGGGGAAGAATATTAAGTATCAGTCTCCCCTGATGGCCCTCGATCTCCTGTGTGAGTTTCTTCCTCCCTAGCTTTGTGTCAACAAGAAGTGGGGTTAGTTCCTATCCCCCCTGAACAGTTTCTCAGCACCCCGTCACCACGAAGGAGGGGTCATTGTCTGGGGTCTCAGTTCCGTCATTGGTCCTGACCAGAATCCCACTCCCAATTGGCTATTTTTACTCTGGCTGGGCAAAATTCTATTTAAACCCCCGTCTCAGCTAGCTTGGTGTTCTCCCACCCTCGAATGCTAAAGGGCACGTCGTGACCCGGTCGGACTGATCCCCCCGACTGAGACAGGAAGCACCCACCCCCGAGACCTTTTTTTTTGGGGTGTACATGAATTGCCGGCTGAACAATTAAGTACTGGGATGTTGCAGCTGGTCTGCCTCCTCACTTTGGGTTCCACTGTGGTGCTAGGACAGGTATTATAAATCGATACAAGCCTCCTACCTCTCTTAATTCTTCTCTTTGGTACCATTTATGTATAGTCTGTAATTGTAGCTTCCTTATTTGAGTTTTGTATAGCCATTGGTATTTTGCATTCTATTGTATAGTTGTTTGTTGCTCCACTTCTGCTCTAAACTGCTAGCCCCAAACCTCCCCAGTATACACGGGGTGAGTGTGGGAGTTTAGTTTCTCCCATCTGACTCCTTCACTCTTCCACCCACCCTTCTTGGCTAGCAAGGAGGAATGGCTTTGAGCCATTGGTAAATACGCGTTGGGTGGGCTGATCAGTGCCTATACCGATGTTGAGGCAGTAAAAGGCCAGAAAAGTCCTTGACTTATTATGGCCACCCTCTTGTAGGTCATTGCTCCATACTGTTATTTAGCCATAAGTACCTTTGCTGGTTGTAAGCGTTTTGCATAGACTTTCATGCTTTATCCTGTTGTTTGGTTATAGGTGTTTTACAGGTGTTTTATAGAGACTTTCAGGCTCCGTACTGTTGTTAGGTTATAAGTGTTTTACATAGACTTTCTTGTTCCATACTGTTATTTGGTTATAAGCGTTTTATATAGACTTTTTTGCTCCATATTGTTAATTGGTCATAGGTGTTTATGGTATCACTATAAAAGTAGTTTTTTTTGTTTACTTGAACTGGTGTCCATCTCATTGGTGGGTGTCATCGGTCCGTCGCAGTTACATCGCGAACCCGGGGTTCAACAAAAGGAAACTACCTGCTCCAGTAAATGGCAGCTTGAATTTCCAACCTCTGCTAAACTGGTCATATGGGCAGGAAAATTAATAACTATGTATGGTAAAGACAGGGATATCAATAAGTTGTCTGTTGATAAAAGGCTCTACACTTTCAAGAAGGGTTAAATCTTAGGATCAGGATGCATTCTTAATTAAGAAGTATGTTTAAGCAAGGATGCATGAGGACTAGTATACTGGCCTGAGGGCTGCACCACTGAAACCTTTTCATACACCAATATTGCAAATACTAGTAACAATGGTGTCAGTGCGGGCCACAGGAAATAGCTTTAGGGGCTGAGTGTTTGAGACCCCTGACTAGTGTGACAAGAACCAAAACACTAAATCTGCCTCTCAGGCTTCCAGTGAATTTGGGAAGTAGAAGAGAAAGATATTTCTAATCTAATTCTATTTTCTTGCTTTTTGTTTATTTACACAGACTGTGTTCCCTCAAAGCTGATGATGCAGCTGAACAAGTTGTTGGATGTACTGGAAGGCAGCGGGGAAGGGGCCCAATGGGAGTTGGGGAACCAGCAGGGAACTTGCTCAGCTGCATCCAGAACTTGCTCAGCTGCATCCAGAACTTGCTCAGCTGCATCATGGGCTTAGAGGGAACACTGGTTTGGACATCTCACTTTTTATTTCGAAACAATGGTTTTTGTTTCAAAATAAAAGCCTCATGTGAACACTGCCCGTGTGTCCAAGTAGTCACAGGCATTGCCTGGCTGTTGTCGTTGATTGGATACTGCCAAAGTCTTCATTAGGACTGTTGTTATTCTGAAGTGGGACAGTGAGCAGAAGGCTCTGGCTTGTACCGAATCTAGAGTTGCCCTGGTGATAGCTATCCACTGCACAGGATCTAGTTTGGGCTTTTGTGTGTTATGAGCAGGCCCAATCTGTTGCAGGTGGCCAGGACTAAGGTGACGCTGAACTCACTTGCTCCTGTGACCTGCCCCTGATGAGCCGATTGTCTAGCTAAGGGAATAGGTAAACTCCCCTGCAATGCAGGTGAGCTGCTATGACTGCCATGCATTTGGTAAAAATATGGGGGCTGAGGAAAGGCCAAAGGGCAGGGCTGTGAATTGGTAATAACTTCCTGCCACTGCAAAATGGGGACACTGTCTGTGGGTTGGGAAGAGAGAAACATCAAAATAAGAGTCCTTTAAATTGAGGGCAGCAAACCAGTTTCCTGGACCTCAGGAGCGAATTATGGAGGCCCAAGAGACCATACAGGCTGTGGACCTCACTGTGTTTGTTTGAGGCCACAGAGGTTCAAGATGGTCTAAGGTCGATGTTTGGTTTTGGGACCAGGAAATATTAGGAGCTAAAATCTCCTTCTCTCCTCATTTGTCAGGACTGGTACTACCGCCCCAAGAGACACAAGGGAGAAAACTCAGTGAAGTAGCCCGAAGAGATGATACCAAGGACCCAATGATCTGATGGTATATGGGCCCACTCCAACAAAAAGGGGGCCAGATGATTGAGAAAAGGGTAGTTACGATCCTAGGAAGAAACTGGGGAGTTCCCCTTGGGCATACCCTCAGAAGGGCACCTGTTGTTACTAGACAGCCTTGAATGACTCTTGCTATGGCCCAGAAATAGAGCCCATGTCTCCCAGAGGTTCTGTTCCAGGCTTGTCCAACCTATGGCCCATGGGCCAGACTCAAGCCCGCTAGGCAGAGCCATAACGTGCTGTCTCACCACCCAGGGCACGTTCCGATTGGACCACGCCCCTTGCCATTAGCGGCACTTGGGGCCAGTGCTGTGAAATGCACCTTTTAAATGAGCGGCTCTATTGAGCTGCTCTCGTGCACCCGGGGCAAAGCCCCATTGGCCCTGCTGTAGTTACAGCCCTGCCGCTAGGGGTTGGAATCCAGTCCTCAGGGTACCTGGGAGCTAGGGCCAGGCTGGGGCCTTTTTAAATCTTCCACTCTGAGCACTCTGCCACATGGCTCAGGGTAGGAGAGGCCTGGCCAGGGAGTGATTTTGGATGTCCCTGCAGTTCCTGCCAGGTAAGGGGAGAAGGGAGCCAGATGGACATAAGAGGGTCATGGAACTGGCAGGTGGGGGAAGGGGCCCAGGAGGGCACTGCGCCAGGGTGGTGCAGGGTGGCAGTGCCAGGGGCTGGCAGTGGTGGAGCCAGGTGGGGGAACGTGGAGAGGCTAGGGGGGGCACAGAGGGGGGATGGTGGCAGTGGGATCCAGGGAGATTGTAGGTATCCGATGGGATGGGCAGTGAGGCTGCAAGCCCTGATGGGGGAATGATGGCCCGGTGTTGGGGGGAAGGCCACTGTGGCCAGGGGGATGTAGCAGTGGTTGAGCCCAGGAAGACCATGGGCGCCTAGTGGGGGTGGCAGTGACGAGGCTGCTGTGGCTGTTGTGTCCTTCTATACCTCCTAATTGCTTTTTTAAGTTAACTTTTTGTTGTAACTGAAAGTTCTTGTTAAACTCCTCCATCTGCAAAGCATCTAACAAAGTGGGATGTTCTCCCATGAAAGCTCATGCAATAAATATATGTGTTAGTCTTTAAGTGCCACAGGACTCCTTGCTTGTTTTACTGAACTAGACTAACATGGCTGCCCCTTTGGAACTTGTTACTTACAACATTCAACACTTTTCTGAATTCTGCTAAATAACAAAAAATTTCATAAGTTTCTTAGCGTGTCTTAGCCCCGACTTTCTGCAGAGTGGTGCTCCTGGACCTAACTCTGATTCGAGACGCACACAAAAACCACTGACAGTCCAGTTTGGTGTTTTCAATGCAGGCTAGTTGGTGTGACTGCGGACATGCGTTAGAGCCCAGGTTCCATTTCTGTTCAGGCTGGTAACCCACCAAAATTTTGATGAAAATGCAGGCTAAACCATCTGAGTGCTGCTAGTCCTTCCCTGTTTTCTCACAATTCCTGTCCCATCCACATATTCAAGACACACAAGTTTTACTGGTCACTGGGACAGAATTATAGAGCAGCTCATCTTACTGCAGCACAAAGAACAATGCTACATAGTAGTCCTCATGTCGTGCCACACACAGGAGTACAGCATCAGTAAGGATGCAGTGACTTGAGCATGCTTTTGTTGGATGGCAGTTCACACCTGGCATGTGAGCTGATGTCCCATGCTAGCTCTGCAGTGAAGACACATCCTTACTGACTTAGGCCCAGAGCCTTAAAAGACTTTTAAGCACCTCACATTGAAATCAATGGGAGCTTTGAAGATCTGGGCCATAGCAGCCTAAGGCCAGGCTTACATTGAGGACTATAACAGCATAGCTACATTCAGAGGTGTCTCTGGCCCGGGGAGGGACCCAGGGAATGGGCCCAGATCCCGCCCCTGGCCAGCAGGCCCCGCCCTCAGCCCACAGGCCCCGCCCCTGGCCAGGGACAGGGCCAGAAGCCGCCACGCCGCTGTGGGTGGCTAGGCCCCGCATCCCTGGCCAGGGACGGGGCTGGAAGCAGCCGCGCGAGGCCGGGCCCCGCATCCCAGGCTGGGGACGGGGCCGGAAGTGGCCACGGGAGACCAGGCCCCGCATCCCCAGCTGGGGACGGGGCCGGAAGTGGCCACGGGAGGCCGGGACCCGCATCCCCAGCCGGGGACGGGGCTGCCGCCACTGCGGGCGGCCAGGCCCCAGATCCCCAGCTGGGGATGGCGCCGCCATGGCCGCTGGCAGCTGAGCCCCAGATGGGCTGGAGACTGGAGCCACCAGATCCAGGGCACTGGTGCTGGGATTCGCGGCACATGCCCCGGGTGCCCAGCGCCAGCGACGCCTCTGGCTACATTCCCCATCGTCAAGCAGCTGATGAAGCTGCATTTTCTCCCATGACAGCTCATGTGATAAATAAATGTTGTTAGTCTTTAAAAGTGTCATGGGACTCCTTGTTTATTTTGCTGAACTAGAGTAACATGACTGGCCCTTTGGAACTTGTCAGCATAGCTATGGTACCAGAGCTATGCCAGCATAACCCTGTAACTGCAACCTACAGCAACAGAAGGGTTTTTCCATCAGTGTAGAACTCCACCTTCCCAGGTGACAGCAACTATGTTGATAGAAGCATTCTTCTTTCAACCAAGCTCCATCTATACAAGGGGTTAACTCAACCGTTACAGTAATTAAGGATGTGGATTTTTCACACCCCGGAGGACCCTGGTTATGTCAACTTAACTTTTAAGTGTAGATTGTTACCAGGCTACTTAGCTTGTTTGTAAAATTTACCTAAAGTCTTGACCTCAGTGATACCAGGAGGCTCTGATTTCCACTAGGCAACTGTGCACTGTATGAAAAAAAATTTCCTTTTATCTGCATTACATTTGATGCTTCTTTTTTCATTGAACATCACTACCTGTTGCAAAAGTATTAAGCCTCTTCCAGCAGAACAGCATGTTTTGAAAACTAGAGGATAAAATGAAAAAAAAAAGTGGATCTTTCACTCAGTCTTCCCATGACATAGCTGGAAACTAATGTAATCATTCATCAGCCTCGTAAAACTATGCAAATGTTTGGCTAAAATGTTCCAGCTTTCTGACTGATTTGCACTAATTGATTATTACTATATTCCACTACAGTGAAATGGAGTATAAGCTTGTTGTATTTTGTTTAAAAACAAACAAACAAAGCAAAACAAAAAAATTCCACACACTTTATTGGTGCTATTTCAATCAACAAGGAGCTTCAGAATACACTTTCCATAAGAAACATTTAACATTTCCCACAGTAAATATTTTTACTAAAAGTGTGGGTGGAATTTCTTGAGTGTATTTTGACAATGTATTTTAAACAAACCAATTGTTATATATATTTAACTTCCTGGGTCAGCGAAACCAGAATGCTGCAGAACAGAGACTGGTTTTTGCTGCTTTTCTTGTGAAAATGACCCCCACCCCACCTCCTTGATTTCACTTGGCATTTTGGAAGAGATCAATCCCAAGAAAATCAGACAGTTTAAAAAAATGCAGATAACTAAATGATATTTGATACTCAGAGAGCACCTTGGATAGGAAAAAAAAGAACATACTATACCATTTCTTGTTTTACAGCAGCATAGTAATAAATTAATAGCACCCTAAATTCAGACTGGTACCTAGCTGCAAGTATAGTACTCAGTAATGAAGGAAAAATATTTGGGTGGCCCCTAAGTTGCTGAGTCTGCAGCTATGATGCTTTCTTACTGTTTTATTAACAGATTTAAGAAAACTGTCTATGTGCAAAGCAGAAACAGAATATTCCTCTCTAAAACGGAGTGAGACTGTCAAAACAATAGGCGTGTGCTCAACAGTCCAAGGCAGAATGGTGCACTACTGACAAAAAGAAAAGAAACTAACAGACAGATCCTCAACTAGTATAAATAACTGCAGTTCAAATGAAGTCAATGGGGCTAAGAATTTATTGCAGCTGAGGATCTGGCCTTATGGCTCCCAAGAATGCCTGTAGTCCAGAGCCTCATCCCATAATTATGGATTATGAGGCTTTTTAATTACACTGGTGCTCAAAGACCCTTATTGGATTGGGTTTCAGTCCTGCTGGGTGTTGTACAAACAATAGATATTTATTGTAATACATCTTGGGTGGTTGCGGTAGATAACTGGTTTTCTTTTCTTGTTAAACAGTTTTCTTTTACAGAACCAAGCCAACAGCCTAAAATATTTACTGGTAAGTTGTGTTTTAAGGACACCCTCTAACCTTTTGTATATGTTTTAATGCCCACATATAACCCTCATTAAAGGTGTAGCCTCCCTTTCCTTAATTTTTTTCACCCACAAATAGATGGTCCCTGTTTTTCTTTAACTGATTATTCTGTATGGCTCTGGCAGTTTGCTCCTTCAGGTTTTTCCATAGCACTTGTCCACATGAAGTTCAACTGGTTTAGTTTTTTTTTAAATCAATTTAAAAGCACAAAATCCTTTACAGACACTCTTATTTCAGTTTTGGAATGACATTTTAGATTAGCTTAAGTTTGTTGCCAATTAATTTAAGTTAAACCAAAAAAAAATTTTATGCGAGGCATTGCACGTTTAAAGTAGGTTTGAAGTCACACCTTAAGTTAAACCGATGCATCTTTCTTATGTAGACAAGTCCTTCTACATGTTCCAGTAGAATTCCTTGCTTTATGGTGTTCTATGACTCTAAGTCTGAAATGTTTGTGAATTATGAAAAAGACTTGCCCAATACATCATTGTTAATTATTGTGAATGTTATTTGAAAACATGAAATTTGTGATCTATCCCATGAGACAGCTGGCCTAATTTAAACATAGGCAGGGGTGTTAAAATGTGCAAAGACTTCTAATAAATGTATAAATCCCAATTTCTAAAAATATGGAAATAAGATTTAGTATTCCCAAGACTTCATGTTTTTTAATATAATGTGAAGGTTACATTCTTGGAAAAAAGTTGCATTATAAGGGGGGAAATTATCTGTCACAAAAGGAAACGAAGTACAGTTACATCAAATAAACTTGGAGAAAGTAGTGTTATGCAGTATAAAAGAGGGTAATCTTCTAAATCCAATGACATGAAGCTTTTTAGCTGGTACTACATGCTATACCTGAATTAAAGTTCCTGGAAAAGTCCAATAAAACCATTACTTTTACTAATTTACATTTTTCCAAAGCACAGATGAAGTATGTATAAAAGCTTAATTTGGAAAAGTAAGAGGTAGCAGTCAAAAAGACTCCAGGCCTCCAACTGACTCCAAGCAGATGAATCCCTGATCTTTCCTGAGCCTACAGCAAAACCAAAATTTGCAAAATATTTGATAAAATTCACTAGTGAAACTGAACAACTGCATGACCTTTAAGAATATTTTAGACAAAACTGAAGATGATTCAAAAATGTCCATTAAATCCGCTCACTCAAAACACCACACCTCATAATGTGAATTACAAATCCTGTTTTAGTGCAGATGCATATGTGGTTAAAACAAAACCATGTCCATTAAGTTCTGCTGCTAAATGGTCCCTTAAACACATACAAGTTTTGAGATGTATGTATTTTTCTGCCAGGGATTTGGGCCCATCATTTAAGAAGTCACTGGCAAATTTATGCAAAACAAACAAGAAGTCTTGTGGCACTTTTAAAGACTAATAAATTATAAATAAATTTCAGTCTTCAGAAGTGCCACAAGATTCTTTGTTTGTTTTGCTGAACTAGACTGACATGGCTACCCTTTAGGAACTTGGAAAAATTTATGAAAACAGACACTGGCTACCAAAACTGCAAAGTCAGTAAGTGTCCTCAAAAATCAAAGTAAAAAATTTTGCTTCACGTATGAGAGCCAATCATTTGTTTAAATGGTTAAATTCACTTGTTTTTCTTCTGTTGAACTCCAGTCACAAAGACACACACTCACACTTCACTGTTTGAGTAAACATGATTACATGTGTAAAGTTCCTGAGGTCCAAGTTTTCAGCAGAAGCATTAGCAGGCTAAGGACTTTGCCCTTCTGAGGTTCTATATTGGCTCTGTTGCGTACTTGATTAATACTAACCATCTTCTAAGTCAGCATTCATTTTGTGGTCCATATTTTGTAAGAGTGCTGGAAGATCAAGGACAGAAGAAATTACATAATGAGGTGCAGGGGAAGCATTTGCTAGCGTTGTCATTGTTTTATTGATCCAAACAGTTGCTTTCAAACCTGCATTCAGGCCACCCTGAATATCTGTATCTAGAGAGTCACCAACCATCACACAGTCCCAAGGCTGTACCCCTAGTAGATCACAACAATGATAAAATATAGAGGGTGCTGGTTTCTCTTCTTTCTGTTCTCCTCCCACAACAATGGCATCGAAGTATGCCTGACAGGCACATGCTTCAATCTTCTCCCTCTGAGTTTGTCTGTCTCCATTAGTTAATAAAAGCAAGCGGACCATTTTTCGAAGATCAGTGAGCATGCTTCTTACATCCTCAGCCAGGGTTAGATGTTTGAGACGTGTAGTTTTCCACAGGAAATAACATTCTGCAGCCAGATTTCGATTAGCTTTGCTGCCCACTGTTTCTTGTAGTGCTTCCTCCCAATGTGAAATCCTTAAATCAGTAATGCACACCTTGGATGGATCATGACACTCTCTGAGGAGTTTTTCTTGGAACTTATCACAAATCATGCGAGCATCTCCTTCATCACACTGATGTTTTGACTGCAAGACGTTTATTACCTTTAATAAATAAAAAGGAAAAGGCTACAATAAAGCAGTGGTTTCCAAACTGTGGCTCATGACCCCAAATGGGGTTGCACCATCAGCAGATGTGACTTGTAGCAATCCTTGGTATTGGCATCTGCCATGCTGTCTGGGGACCCAGCAGGAAATACTTAATTAAAATGGGGTCACAATAAAGTCTGGGAACCCCCTACAATAAAGCATTACACACTAAGGGCCAGATTCTGCCACCCTGGCTCAGACTGAGTTGACCTTTATTCCCAGTAATCCCACTGAAATAAACTGGGATACCTGAATAACTCTGACGCATAGTTTTATGCCTACTTAAAAGAGAATTCTTTTTAAAAGTAACACATAAGCATCCTCCACTACATCAGGAGGAGCCCTGAGATTGCCTTTTCCTTTGACTTCCCTCCAACACCAAAGGATTGGTGGAGGGGTGCAGGAGACAAATTATTTCACCCCCTTTCAGAGTGTGGTATATGCATAACGTGATCACAGGAGGGGTAGTTGGGCGGGAGGTTAATCCTCCACGTGGCCTAGTGCAACCTAATGCTGAATGTGTAAGGATGGGATTTGCAGATCCCTTGTTTAAATGTCTGAAGAAGCTGAATAGCTTCCAAAGGGATACCCTTGTTAGTGAAGTTCAGCAAAACAAACAAGGAGTCACATGGCACTTAAAGACTAACAACTCTATTTATCACATGAGCTTTCACGGGAGAAAATCTCACTTCCGGACGAAGGGTTTTCTCCATGAAAGCTCATGCCATGAACAAATCTGTTAAAAGTATCCCAGGACTCCTTGTTTTGACGAAACACTAACCAACACCACAGCCTGATGGGGCAACCTTTACCGCCCAGCTAGTACAGCGAGGGGCATGGGTGGGACGCCAGCAGCAAAGACCTGGGCGTGTGTTAACTGCTCCACTCCCAGCTCTTCAACGCCTCTGACCAAGTGGGATTTTCTCCCGGGAAAGCGCACGCCATAAATAAATTTGTTAGTCCTTGAGTGCCACCAGACTCCTTGCTTGTTTTGCTTTACTAGACTAACACGGCTGCCCCTTTGGGACTCCCCTCCAGCAGGCGCCACCCCTGCAGCTCCCTCCCCCTGGTTGCCCAGGTGACCGCCGGCCCGCGAGCCAGCTGAGCCGCGCGCCCAGTCACCCCTGGCACGCGCTGGGCGTCAGCAGCGAGGCCGCAAGGCGCAGGCGCGGCAGGCACGTAACGCCCCCGGCGGGGGGCGCTCCTCTCGCGGAGCCAGTGACGTCACCGCGCGCCTTGCCGGCCGAGGACGGACCTCCTCTATGGCCCGGCGGGCCGCGGCCGCCGTGTCCACCAGCGTGTTGTCCAGGTCGAAGAACACCGCCTTGACCCCCCGCAGCCCCATCGCGGCGCCGGCCTCGCTCTCGTCTCGCGAGAGCCGCTCCTCAGTCCTCCCCCCGCCGCGGCGCGCGCCGACCACGCCCAGGCGGAGCTCGCGCAGCGGGGCGGGGCGCGTTCGGCGCTGTGCTGGCAGCTGGGCGTGGCCCGGCTCGCGCCTGCGCTGTGCCAAGGCGGGGTGGGGGGGGTGAGAGCTCCTGGCCTCAGTGTAGCAATCTGCAGCCTGGGGAAACCGGCCCAGCCTGAGGGGCAGCAGCTGTCTGGCAGGAGGGGGAGCTGTCCCCCTCTTCACCCTCATGTCCTCCTTTTCCTCTCCAGGGGCAGGCATTTTAAAATACATGATTTTGTCTGGCTTTTTACTGAAAGCTGTTCAACTGGGCTGGCGTGCCACGGGATACGTTATTTTTAGGGGAAAGCATTCCGTGGCCCCCTAAAAACAAGACTATTACATTACTGCTCCATTTTCTCCATGTGTCCTCCTTTTCGCACTTCCCTCTCCTTGCTTTGGTATCTGGTAGCCCTGCCCAGCCTGAGCGCTATGCAGAAGGTCCTGAGTTCAAGCCCCCGGGGGTTGGACTCGATGATCTCATGAGATCCCTTCCAGCCCTATGAGTCTATTCTATTCACTGCCAGCTTGACTCAGTTGCCACAGGGCAGGTCTGTGTTTTTCTTTGCGGGCAGCCCTTGCGTGAAAGAAGGAGCGGCTTGTGTGGGTGGGTGACAGTGAGTTCATGACAATTACAGAGGATGGTGGTGAAACACACGCTAGGCTTAGCCAGGCCAGGGTGTGAGTTCCAGGCTTGCTTTTGTGAGACTGTTGTATCCACCTGTGCTTAGTATTTAGTTTGAATGAATGTTTTGATTATAAACAAGGAGTCTGGTGGTACTCAAAAGACTAACACATTTGTTTATTGTGTGAGCTTTTGTGGAAGAAAATCCAACTTTGTCAGATGCTGGAAGGCAGGAAACTGCCTTGATTTCCTGTAACCATCTGGCCTGACCCTGTGACTTGCACCTCTGTACATTTATGTTTCTTGCATTGTGTAAGTTCCCCCATCTTCAAAGCATCTGAAAAGGGGATTTTCTTTCACAAAAGCTTGCATGATAAGTAAACTCGTTAGTCTAAAAGTGCCAGCAGACACATTGTTTGTTTTGCTGAACTAAAACTGACATGGCCCTTTGGAACTTGTTTTGACTAAGGCAGTGGTTCCCAACCTTTTCTCTGCTGTGGCATGCCTTGATACCTTCAAATTTTTTGATGCACACCACAATTTAAAAAACATGAATATTCAAATTAACTCAAAATAACATGCATGTCCATGAGCCATGGCACACTGGTTGGGAAATGCTGCTCTGTGAGGTGGTAGGGGTAGCAGAGCAGGGGTGGCAACAGGGTGGAGGTCAGGAGTTGTGTGCAATGGCAGGAGTGAGTGTGGGGAGCAGGGCAGGGCAGGGCAGGGCAGGGGTGGCAAAAGAGGACAAGGGCAGCCATGTGGGGAACAGCACAAGGGTGGCAAGAGAGGAGAGTGGAAGGGAGAAGAGGAGTGGCCTTGTGGGGTGACAGGGGTGCCTGGGAAGTGGGAGAGTAGGGCAGAGGAGCATAGTGCAGCACCCACTTTCCCCCTTCTCTCCTATGTGTCCCAGCCACTCAGGGCAGATCCTCACCCCACTGCTGCTCCCTCCCACCATAGTGGGTCTTGTCCCCTCCCCCACAGCCCCCTGCTGCCCGTGATGGACCCTCCCTCCCATCCCTGCAGGGGCCAGAACTAGCCCTTCGGCCCCCACCTCATCAGGCCCTATCCCCTTGTCTCTGCCAGGGCCCCCATCAGCCTCCTCCCAATGGGTGGATTTTTAAGCTGCACCTGGGACAGGCAGCTACAAAAAGCCAGCCCTACCCCACCGAAGCCAGCTCTAGTCACTTGGGCCAAGGCCAAATACTGTTACCCGAGTCCAGGGTCAGTGGCTGGGACTGGATCAGGGATTTCCCTAACACCCCCCCTACATCCCTTCTGAATTTCCCAACACCCCCCCAGTTCTTCACTAGTAACAGTTGTAACACCCACGTAACCAGACTGAGTCTGCCTTGCAGGCAGCTCTGACCCGAGAAAGGGTGTGTGCGGGAACACAGCAAGGAGAGCCCCTTTGCCCCCAGGGGCACCTGTTCCAAACCCCCAGAGTGACCAGACACACACTGGGATAGTGCAGGGATTATAGGAATGGGGAAGGTTTATTTACAGATGTGTAAAGGGGAAACCACAGGGGAGATGGGGTAGCAGTAACACAGAGTAAGCAGCTAACACAGGGCCCTGCAAGGCCCAACAATGCAGCAGGCTGGAGGCAGACATGAGCTCTGTATCTGCACCCTGAGTTCAGGAGTCCCAGCACAGCTCCAGTCCAGAGTTCAGTCCACCAACTCCTAGTCTTCGGCGCCAGCACTTTCTCAGCAAAAGAAAACCCTCTGATGCCTCTTCTGCCGCTCTCTGCGAACCCAGAGCGACACCCTCCCCATGTAACTAACTACAACCTCCCCCCTGAGTCCAGGTGCTGTACTCACAGCCCCACAGCTCCACATGGCCAGTCACTGGATGCTGCTCTGTCCTTGGGCGACTCTCCCCAGCACAGTGTCCTTCTGTGGGTGCTGGCCTGGCATCCCAGGTCACCCGCTCTGTCTTCCCTGGCTTCAGACAGGGCCTCTCTCTCCCCTTCCTCCTTCCCAGGCCTCCTGCTCCCAGCCCCAGCCCCCTCCTCAGCTCCACAACCTCTCCCACAGGGCAAAAATTTAAAGGGACAATGCTCCTTAAAACCCCAGGGGGGTTACACTGTGTTATACCAATTTAGTGAGCACCCTAACACCCCATAGAACCCCCACCACCCCACTGCCACTTTCAGGTCCTGGGGAAGCTGTTGGCCCAGGTCCTGCCACCACCACTGTCACTGGGGCAGACAAGATCCGGGCTGCTGACTGGCACCTCCAAGGAGCTCCAGCTGGGACTGAAATGGGGCCGCTGGTGGATCTGGAGATCCCTGGCTGGGGCAGGCTTAGGCAGCCATCGCTGCCAGGGACCCCCAGACAGAGCTGGGGCCAATGGCCTTAGGGTCCCTGGAATGGGGCTGTGGCTGCCATCACCACCGGCTCCAGGGATCCCTGGACAGAGCTGGGGCCAATGGCTCCAGGGACCCTGCAATGGGGCTGCCGCTTGCTTGAGGGACACCCTGGAATGGGGCTGCTGCCACCACTGCAGACACCCCAAAGCAGGGCTGGAATGGGGCTATGGCTGTTGCCACTGCTGGCTCTGGGGACCCCCAGACAGAGCTGGGGCTAATGGCCCCAGGGACGCTGGAATGGGGCTACCAAGAACATCCTGGAGTGGGACCGGTATGGGGCTGCGGCTGCTAATGCTGTTTCCAATTCTGGAAATCCCCAGCTGGGGCAAGAGTGAGCAGTCAGGGCTGTAATAAGACCGTTGGCAGCTCTCCTCCCCACTGTCCAATGCCCCTAGCAGTCTCCCAAACCCCAGTTCCCTCCCCCTCATCTATTAATCCCCCTTTCCCAGCCCACACTTTCCTGCAGCCAACAGGAACAAACTCTGCTGTAAGCTTTTTTCCAGGCCCTGCACAGCCCACGTAGCGTGGCTGAGCAGGGAGGGAGATTTAAAATAACCCCAGCTCTCAGGGATTCTCACAGCACGCTTTAGGTGTTGCCATGGCACACCAGTGTGGTGTGGCACACCAGTTGGGAACCACTGGACTGAGGAGCTCAGCATAGCTGTATTGACAAACATGGAACAATTTTTGGGTCACACAATCCGTACTATTCCCAGCAGAAGCATTGTTCCAGGTGACAATTAAAACAGTGCAAATAAAAGTTGTTTACAGTTAAAGACAAAAAGAGATGATATAATGAAACTGACACCCCCCCCCCCCGGAAGCACCACAATACAAAAGTGTTGGGGTTCAGTGAAGTAACGTTTGGTCCTGCTGTCCCAGCGCAGCTTAATTTTTTTGGTGATGGGTCTAGAAATGATGACTTTCCCTGACAGAATATTTTATTTGAGATTACTTCATTGGGAGTGGCATTTTCCCTATGGCTTGTTTTCCATATGTGTTGTGGTTATGATGATATCAAATATTTGAGGTTGTTATATCATATGCATGCTGTATTTAAATATATTAAACTTGTATCTCTCCTTAAGATGTAGCTATAAATACAGAGATCTCTTAGGCTAGTATCCTCTTTGGTTGAAATATGCTGCAGAAAGTAGTGTATCACAAACTGAGTATGAATGCAAATGCTGTTTTTCTATTTGCTATGTCTGTTGGCAGCAGCATGCAGCTTATGGGGGGGGGGGGTTGGGTTTTTTTGAGAAAGTTAACGTGTTCAAGCCAAGGTCCCCACTTACTCCTTTTCTTCATTTTTCTCCTGCTGCTCTTTCATGCTTAGTGACTTGATGTCATGAGGTGGTGTTGACTACTCATCTTCCTTGTTTAGACTTCTGAGAATACAGTTAATATAATAATCTGATTTATTTTAGGGCTGCATCTGTGGTCATTGGCCACATTCATGTCCATGGCAGCATCACCATCCACTTGACTCAAAAATATTAGCACATCACAGCCTTTGAAATTCTCTCTCTGATTTGCTGGCACAAATGGACAGACTCCACTACATGTGGCAAATATAGGAGTCAGAATTAGATAGATGCTTTGTACAATTAGCTGTGCTAAAACTATATAAGGGTATTTCATAGGATAGTGTCTGATTTTGTGTAATCAACAAAAATCTATAAAAGTAATTTTATAGTGTTAACTATACTTTGAACAACTAATAGACAAAAAGGATGTGTTACTTCACTGAATATAGTACACATGGCATGGAAGCATCTCCGTTTACAAATAATTTTGTTGAGACAAAATACAAAGCTACTAACATGCAGACATCCAGTGGATGCGTAAATTCAGAGATCTCTCAGGCTAGCTCTGGATTTCTCACTGATCCAGAGGAGGAATGGAGCAAGAGACACCCTCCCGCAAAAGAGGAAAGAAAGGGCAGGGAAGTAATGGTTGGGAAATCTCCTGTGAAGCAAAAGGTAAAGTAGTGAGGGAGGAAGGAGGGATGAGCTATGAGGAAACCCCCAAAAAGGATGTGCTGGAGGTTTGGGTAGATGAGGGAGACAAATGGTCTGCAAAACAAAGAGACAGAAGAGGGAGGGAGAGAAGAATCTTCAGGTAGAAGGGAGTCATAGTAAAGAATAGGTGGTGGACGAGAGACTACAATATAAGACAGAGAAGCAGGGAGGGACCTTGAACAGCAGAAAGTCTGGAAATTGTTTGTCAAGTTACCAATTCTAGATTTACTTTTCTCGTTGTTTATCTTTACTTATTCTCCACTTAGTATCTACTATCTGCTACGTAGTTTACAAAAGTGCAACTCTTCTTTACTGCATATATGAATTATAAATAAAGAATTTTGTTAGAGCTGGTTACCCACTCTTGTGCACATACCTTGCTCAGAAGGATCCCAAACCTGTCTTGGAAGGCTCTTTCCACTTTTAGGGACATGGTTTCCGCTCTCGCCCTGCCCCATGCTTAGATTAGTGTTATAGAATACGCCCTGTATTCACCGCCAAGATATTATTGTAATAATCTTTGTACAAGGTATGCCTTGTAAGAAACTATTTGAAAACACGCAGTTCGCCAGGGATGTTTTTCTGGCAGCTGTGTGACTTGTGAATGGAAGTGGAATGTTGTGCTTTTGCCTGAATCTTACGCACATGAAAAAGTCGGTACAATGAGTTCAGAGGTACTGGGGCTATGAACTGCCAAGCCTAGTGGTGTCATGACAACCCCAGCACAAATTAACCACTGACCAAGATTGCTGAGAGCCTGGTGCGGCCGGCAGATTGAAGTTACATGCAGGCATTCAGGGTGTGGCTTACACGTGAGCAGCCCAGGTAGGAGCTGTGGTATGTCAGCAAGGCACTGTAAGTCACCCAGAAGTTGCAGGGCAGGGTGGATCCCCCCCCCCTCCCTCCCCCGGTCTGCATTATGCTCTGGTATGTCACAACTGGACAAAGTAAAAGTGATTTTTGACCTGTATCTATAATGTGTAGTCTCTGAATTATACTGGTGAATGGGCTTGATTGGATTCTGTTTAGTCCCTGTGGAAAGTGACATTCTAACAGTATGTGGCGAGTTAATATTAGATACTGGGGTATCTGGCTTTTGCAGTGAACTGTCAGGTTTTTTAGCCAAGTTAAGGTTTTAGGTATTAATATTAAGCTTATAGGAGAAAGTTAGGTATAATGTTTAAAATGAAGAAATCCCCATCTCTCTGTTGTAAAAACCCTGTAATCCAGAGAAGCAGTTACGCCATCTGCCTTTAGTCCTCTCTCTCCTGTTATTGTCCTGACTCAGCCTGTTTTGCAACTTCTAGTTGTCACGCAAACAGCAGTATGAGTCTACATCAGCAACTCTTGAGGTTACCCTAGAGATCGTTTTACGTTAGGTGGAAACTGAACAGCCAGGGGTTAAGTGAGATAGTGTTATCATTCACTTTGAGCTTGAGGGGCTGAACTGGTTTCTCCCTCCCTCTTAGCCCACTTACTTCTCCCACTACAATTCCTGCCTAGAAGAAGCAGAAGTTAAATGTTAACCTGAACACTGGCTGAAAGAATTTGGATCAAAAGTTTGTAATTCAAGACTTTTTAGTTGTGATTTCCCTCATGGGGGAGGAGAAACTGGATTAGGCAAGCCAGTGAGTTCACATGTAAGAGTTCCTACTTAGTCACCCAACTCTAAAGAAAACTAGACAGGCGCAGACACTGTAAGTGCAGAGTCTGGCCAAAGGCACAGTAAGCTCCTACCATGGCTACAGAAAACTTTATTGCAGAAATAGACAAAGTTTTTGATGAAGCAAAAGGGAAAAAACCTGGAGAGCTGCTGTTCACTTACAAAGGGGTGCTATACCCTACTTTAGTGTGTGATGCTGAGACCCTCCAAGCACTGGACACCTTAGAAGTAAGAAAAGATGATGTCTTCCTAGTTGCTTATCCTAAATCTGGTAAGTTTGGACATATTAGTGGAAAACTGAAAAAAAAACTACTTAGATGTCTAATATGTGTGATCATTTGGGCCAATAAAAATCTTATGAAGTTCAATAAGGACAAGTGTAAAATCCTGCATGTGGGACGGAAAAACCCCATGCACCGCTACAGGCTGGGAAACATTCAGTTAAGTAGCAGCAGTGTAGAAAAGGACCTGGGGGTCATGGTGGATGGGAAGCTAGATATGAGTCAGCAGTGTGCTCTTGCTGCCAAAAAGGCCAATGGCATACTGGGCTGCATCAGAAGAAGTATTACCAGCAGATCAAGGGATGTGATCATTCCCCTCTATTCTGCGCTGGTGAGGCCACATCTAGAATACTGTGTTCAGTTTTGGGCTCCCCACTACAAAAAGGACATGGACAAATTAGAGAGAGTTCAGAGGAGGGCAACCAAAATGATTAAAGGGTTGGAGCACAAGCCCTATGAGGATAGACTGAAAGCATTAGGCTTATTTAGTCTGCAGAAGAGAAGATTGAGGGGGGATTTGATAGCAACCTTCAACTACTTGAAGGGATGCTCTAAGGAAGATGCAGCTCGACTGTTCTTGGTAATAACAGAGGACAGAATGAGGAGCAGTGGTCTCAAGTTGCGGTTAGGGAGGTTGAGGCTAGATATTAGAAAAAACTTTTTTTTTTTTTTTTTTACTAGGAGAGTGGTGAAGCCTTGGAATGAGCTGCTGAGGGAGGTGGTGAAATCTCCATATTTGGAGGTGTTTAAGGCCCAGCTGGACAAAACCATGACTGGGATGGTTTAGTGGGAGTGGTCCTGCCTCTGGCAGGGGGTTGGACTAGATGACCTATGAGGTCCCTTCCAACCCTATGATTCTATGATTCTATGATTTTTTTAAGAAAGCAGAAAAGCGCTAATGCTTTTCAAATGCTATATGCAGTAAATCCTCATTTGTCATGGGGAAGCAATGTATAAATGAGCAGTGAGCTTTTCTCTTGCGTAATTTCCCATGTTTGTTTAATCTAGCACTGATTTAATACCAGGGTAGGCACATGGCTGCTGGTTTTTGTAAATTATATAAATCAGAGGTTCCCAGCCTTTTCCTTTATGTGGGCCACTGCATTGTCACTGAAAGTTTTTGCAGATCACCACACTAGCAAGCCATTTTATACATTTTTAATGTAGCCTATGGATGATAGTAGTTAAACTTACATATCAAGGGGTATTAAAAACACAGCTATTTCAAATAATTTATTATGCTCACTCACAAACACACTGCACTCATCACAGTATTTTTACCTGCAGTAATCATCTTTCACCCCCACCCCCACAGACCACCTGCAGTACCCTCATGGACCACCAGTGGTCCACAGACCACAGGTTGGGAACCACTGATATAAATCATGCAAGGTTAAGGAGACCTTAAACAGACAAATGTCAGGAAATTTTAAGCTTTTTCATGCAGATAGCCATTATGTGCATATGGAGCATTATACCTTATATATGGTGAAGAGATGGGAGTAATCCACAAAATTCAGAAACAGATTGTAGAGGAACTTAAGCGTGGAGGGGTGAGGCTCTCCCTCAGTGTCAGTCTTGGGGGGAGGACTTATCTCCCTGCTACTGTGTGCTGCATGAACAAGCTCTGTCAGAGGACAAATAAGCAGCTTTTGGGACCCTGATCAAATGTGGCAGGCCCACAGTTGCTGACTTAAGTCCTCAAGCAGACAGAAAGCATCAGTCTGTGTGGACTCACAGCTTTCAGGCAGGGTAGACCAAGCAAGCAGTCTAGAACCTCTAGCAAGGGAGGAGCACAGATCCACATTTCCTTGCCTGGAGGGAGGCATCTGTCACACAAGGGTTGTTGTGGCAGAGGGAGACAGAGGCATGCAGATCTGCTTGACTCTACTATGTCCCAGCCCAGGACCCTGACAGACATAATGCTTCACCAGTGGGTCAGTGGGGCTCTGGACGAAACACACCAATCCATTCGCCAGGATGAGCACAGTCCGACTGTGGTTGGCTATCCCTGGGCTACTTCCCACCTGTCCTGAGTTTTCCTGAATCCCAGCGTCATGCTCTGGCTCCTCAGGGTACACTGCGGCAACCTCAGTAGTTCCTTGACCTCAGGCATCACTGGCATTTCTGGTTGTTTGGAGTCGTTGCTGGAATGGTGGATATCTCTGGCGGGTGGGCTCTGGGGCTGGCAGGAGGTATCTGTCTGTCTGTCTCTCTCAGCATCTTCTGCTTAACTGGCCCACCTCTTGCAGTTCCTGTCTCACCCCTCTGCCCACCCTGGCAGGGGTGGACTTTTATGTGCCCTCCCTCCCCACAGAGGTAAATGGCCCTCCCTCAGTGTCAATATCAGAGAGAATCCACACCTCTGAGCTACACAAACTAAGTCTGAACTACTCGAAAACTCTGTTAATAACACACTCATGGCAGGCTTGGAGTAGTACTCAGGTACGAATAAGTATGGTCTCTATCACCAGTTTATAACAGGTATAGACAAGACAGTTCAGTTTCAGAGGATGTGCAAGATATGGTTTGACAAGGGATCTGAAGAAGGAAAGGGGTTTACTTGATGTAGGAGAAAAGGGAGAGTCTTCTAAGCAAACTGAAAGAGAATCTGACCTGCTAATAGGTGATCTACGTTCAGGTCGTTTAGGAAATTTAACCAGAATACCTATTTAAAAAATTAATTAATTGTGCTTTTGCCCTAACAGTATTGTAGACATGAATGAGAACATGTTTGAATTATAATTCCATTTACTAAAAAGACTATTGTTGAAGCTGAAATTTTTCTTCTGCAAAGCCATAGGCTGAGGCATTGTAAAGAGACAGTTCTTTGAGCACTGCTCGGATACATTCAGAAATCGGTGTCTCTGTGCCAGAGCGCCAGATTGGTTGGAACTTTTTGCCCTAGCCTGTCAGAAGAGGGCAGGCTGCTACCGCCCCCCCCATGCCACCCCGTGGCTATATATGTGATCACCGCCCAGCCCCTCCCCAGTTTCATTTCTCCCGCCTTCGCATCAGTTGTGAAACTGCCCGCTCCTTGCACTTCGCAAGCAGCTTGTCCTTCACTCACTTTATGAGCTTTTTGCCTGAATGGGAGCACCTATTTGTAGACTTAGTTCCACCGAAGAGGGTCTCCCCGTTCAGGCCAGAACATCGCGCTACTCCATCGTCCACCATGCAGGGGTTCAAACCATGTGCCAGATGCAGCAAGGCCTTCCCGTGGGACGATCCCCATGAGAAGTGCCTCTGGTGTCTGGGTGAAAGCCACATGGGTACCACATGCTCTATCTGTCTATCCTTCAAGCCGAGGGCAATCAAGGACAGGGAGCAAAGGTGCCATGCCCTGGCTTCCAAGCAGGCTCAGCAGCCCTCTCCTGAGGCTTTGGGACCTCCTGCAGCACCGCGTGCCAGTTCGGCACCGGGACCCGCACAGCACTGTGTTGACGGGCCGTAGGGCAAGCTCAGTACCGACTTCGGTACCACGGTGCCGACACAGCCCTGTGTCCCCCACACAGGGCCCTTCCCAGGACTGGTTGCACTCAGCCCCGGTACCGCAGCACCAACATAGTCCCATGTCTTTGACATGGGACTCCCCCCCCGCCCCAGGGGCCAGTCGGGGTTGGTGCCGATCCCGACAACCCCAGAGGCAGTGGAGGCTGCCTGCACGCTCCTCCTGCTGCCTACACCTCCCTGCCCAGTCCTGGTTAGAAGGGGCAAGCCGGCCTTCACGTCGAGGGCCTGGGCCCAACACAAGTGGCACTGCTCTCCTTCCCCACCACTGACCCTGACCTCTGAAGTTCCAGAGCCCATCACCCCCCTCAGCCCCAGTACCATGGAGCTCTCCGCGTGGCAACATATCACCCTGCCATCTCCGGTACCATCCCATGGGTCACGAGATGCCTCCCCCTGTTCCAGCCCGGGGGAAGGGGCTGGGCTTTGGCACCATCACCCTTCCGGTACCACTCTCATAAATGGTCACTGCAAGAGGCCCCTGCGACTGTGCTGATACCACCCCCTGCACTAGGGAGAGTCCTAAACTTGGTACCGTCTTCTTACACAGGCAATCTGTCAGTGCATTTTGATCTCCTATGCCGCATCTCAGCCCACATGGGGATGGGGATCCAATCCTCTGAGGCACCCTTTGCTGCTTTATTCAGTCCGGTGTTCTCCTTGGCAGAACCAGTCACGGTTCCCATCCACCCTAGCAGCTGGGACTTGGCCTGCCCCCGCTGACACAACCCAGGTTCCATCTCCCCAGTCTCAGATACGGTGGGCCTCAAGTACAGGGTCCCAGGGTCAGAGTTCCCTTCACTCACCCACTACCCAATCCCACCTCGTGCTGTGGTGGAAGCAACCTTGGGGCCGGGACAGACCTTCTGCGATCCCCTCCTGACATTGAGGGATGCAAGGGAGTTAGAACTACTAGGTAGGAAGGTATACTCCTCCTTCGCCTTCCAGTTGCGGGTTGCAAATAAGCAGGCCCTAACCAGCAGGTACATGTTGGATGTGTGGGAGGCTTTAAACAGATTTAGACACCTACTCCCACCCAAGGCCAAGGAAGAGTATGATGCCTTCTTGGAGGAAGGTAAAATAGCTTCCCAGGACCACATCCTGTCAACATGGGATGCGGTGGATATGGCAGCTCGCACCATGGCCTTAGCGGTAACCTTGTGCTGCATGGCCTGGCTATGGCAGGTCACAGTACCCCTGGCTTCTGAAGAGGTGGCCCTTGATCTCCCCTTCGGTGGTGATGCCCTCTTTCCGCCAGAAATGACAGCTGTCCTGGATGCTGCCCATGACCCCCTGGGGGAGTTGAAATACCTTGGCCTCCTTCTGACGGTGCCCCTACCACGCCCTTTGGCCCCACAGGGCCCAGGACAAGCTGGCACGCCCCTCCTCCTCCTCCTCGTTCAACAGCTACTGGCGAGGACTCAATCCTCACCACCACAACTTCAGTTCGAACCTCATCTGGGGGACCTTCCTGGCAAGGCCCCCTCCCATCCATTTCTGGGGGGGGGATTCCATCTGGCCACTCAGCAATTTCGATGATACTCACAACCCTGCTGGCAATCACCCAAAACCCAGCCATGGAGTGCAGCGTCTCGAGAAATCGAGACGCTTATGAAAGGCGGCTGTCCCATTTCCCCACTGCCCAACAGCTAGCCAATTAGCAGCCTTCTGCCTTGCTGGCTCCTCATGAGTGCAACCTGTGAGCAACTCCCCCCAACCCCCTGACTTTAGGTGAACAGCTCAGAGGTTAAGTAGCCTCTCCTTTTTTCTGAGTAGGATGGAGGTTCCACCCTTATCCATACTTTTGTTGTGGACCCTATTACGCGCCCCAAGGGGGGCTCGACCCTCATTACCTGAACCCTCTTGGACCACCAAATAAGGCGAGGTTTTCCATTTACCACAACTATTACCACACCGGGGAGTGCGGCTCCCGCACACCTCCCCGTGGGGAAAGCCCCACCACCCTACTCTCCAATAGGATGGATGGTAAAACCGGTTAATCTTTGTTCCCCCTTTTTTTTCTCCTGCTGCCCTGACCAACAGTTATCAAACGCATTTAGCTGGGTCTAACATAGCTCGCACTTGATCAACCGCACCAAGATCTTAAGGTATATGTCCCTAATCCGGGGTACTACAATCCCCTTGACCCTATAGGGCGAGCATATCACTCTTACCTGTCAAGTACTGGACTCGCAGGTTGGAGCCTAGCGGTGATGCAGCCTTAGACATCTCACTCGTGGTCTCCATATCCGAGGTAAAGCCCCAACACTCGCTACTTCCAGCTGGTCCACAGCCTGGCGAGTGGGTGAGGGGTCTCACCAACTAGACCCCCCACCCCACCTTCGCCCTCCCTTACTCCCTCAAGGACCAGCGACCCTAATGGCCAACAGCCTCTCTTCCCCTCCGGGCCGGCTGATCACTGCTGTCGGAGTACTTTTCCAAGCCTGAACATTTGCACATGGCCCCTTTCCTTTGATGAAATGGTCCAGTATCCCCCTTTACCTCTCGATCAGAAGTGAGGATACTCGCTTCTCTTCCTTCCCCATCAAACTCGTAGTTAACGCTGCTTGAACAGTCCAGCGAGCAGCCAAGAAGCTTTAGCCTAAGACCAAGGGGTCCAAGGCCTGGTGGGGGCTCCCAGCTGAGCTCCGTGGGTACGGCCGAAGACCATTCCCGCCACCAGGGTGGGAGCTTGATCCTAGTCATCATTCTTTAGAGAATACCCAGCGGGCCACCTCTCATAGTTTCTTCCCTCAGATGGTCATAGCGTTGGGTTCGTCCCGGCATAGCTCCAGGACACCCTGCTCGTATACCCTGCAGGTCCAACTCCCTCTCCCTCCTCACAATCTGAGGGCTTTCTAGCCATCACAGTCACAATTTGGTATTATGCTCAGGCCCAACCGACAACTAAGGGCCTCTCCTGCTTGATAGACCGCTTTTTACACCACCTGTCATCCTGACCACCGATTGGGAGTTTGGGAGTCAGCTGTCCCCAATAGAACCCACTCCCAGGGCAAGGCTCATAAGGGCAATAACATGCTTGTAGAAGGTCCTTCGGATAAACCGAAAGGGCTGTAAGGAGACAGCAGGATGTGCACCCTTGAAGTGGTGTACCTTCCCTGCTCCCTTGGTAGACACTGTTCCTTCCTCACCTATGTCCTGTTCCCCCCTAGGGGGCCTTCCTTTCGGGGTGCCCCTACCTGGGCACACGCCTCTGTGCATTGCCAGTCGTTATTGTTTGGACCACAGTGGCTGCTGGTAGGAGGTCATGTAAACCAATGTCCCGTAGGCCACGGGACTTGATCCCTGGGACTCCCGTTCTTATGAGTGACCCCTAGGCGTTGCTTTATCACAACCAGCTCTTTGCCTTCTATATTCCTTTGGCTGATTACCAGCCACAAAAAAAAAAAGGAAGATGAGAAAGACAGGGGGAAATAATCATAATAGTACTCCCTCATGTCGACACAAGGTTATCGATACCAGCAGTCTTACTCAACAAGGACTGCCACAGTGCTGTCAGTAGGCTTGCATAGGCCTGGGATATACTCATCTGACTCATGTGAAGTCCTCTCCCTGTCTGCCTTGTATAGGGCCATTTAGTGGTCAGGCATTGCCTTCTCCATGACGACCTGGGTGCTCTACTCACAGTGCGCTCCTTGAGGTTGTCAGCTGCTGTCTCTGGCTGCTGGAACTCCCTCCTGCAACCTAGGACAAGGTAATTCTCCTAGGCCCTAACCACTGGTAGCCCACCCCTCTGCGGGATGCCAAATGTCCCAGATTCCCGCACCTATCGCACTCATAGCACACGAGTGTCTCATACTGCTGGACTGAGGGAAACACGATCTACCTTCCCTCCTCTGTTCCTGGAGGTGCCGGCATCCACCAATGCCAGCCCAACGATCCTATGGCCTCCCGAGTTCCCTTGTAGGAGGTACGTTATCACATGTTGCTGTCAGAACACTAATCATCTGGTTTTCTCTCACCTCGGCCAATATGCCTTTAGGCAGAGTGGTTAGAGTAACACTCCTCGACTTTAACCAAGATATGCTGGTATCTTTTCTATGCGTAAGCTGACCTCAGGTCCTTCTCCGTAGGTGCCACACTAGGTGCTTGGACAACTGGGCCTACTTTCTCCTCTGGGTTAGGTCCGGCAATCCCCGTTTACCCTTGCTGGTCCTTGGGTTGATCTCCTAGACCTCTCCAGGACCCTGGGTGTGGAAAAATACCCATGTCAGAGTTTTGCCATGCTGAAGGCGGAAGAGCCAACTCCACCCACCATCCATCAGCATGACTAGCAGTCACCTATTTCTGAATGCATCCGAGCAGCGCTCGAAGAAGAATGGTGGGTTACATAACAGTAACCGTCCTTCTTCGAGATGGGCTGCTCAGATTCATTCAGATCCCTCTCCCCATCCCCACATCTGGAGCTGGCGACTCCAAGGAACATGTATAGCTGCGGGGTGGTGTGGGGGCAGTAGCCGCCTGCCCTCTTCTGACAGGCTAGGGCAAAAAGTTCTGACCAATCTGGTGCTCCGGCACGGAGACATCTATTTCTGAATGAGTCTGAGCAGCCCATCTCGAAGAAGGACGGTTAGTGGTAAGTAACCCACCGTCCAAAGATCTAGGTGAAATACATTTGGAGATTTCTAATTTATTTACAGGGGTTTTACTCCACCAGAATAACATTCAGAGAAATCCCTGGCTACATTCACCTAATGTAGCTTAACAGTAAACTGTAAAGAAACAAGAATGGAGCTTCTCTTTTACCTCCAGAGCTCACTGTCATGCTTTTTTCATTAACAAAAATCTTGTCTTTCCTTCTTCTGAAGGTAATCAGCTTTTTCTTTTTTAAAAAGCTTAATTGGGCTCAGTTCTTCAAGTGCTTGCTCATATTGATTCCGAGTATGTGTGTTTGTGCCATGTGCAGTCTTTCTCCAAGCACGCCTTGGAGTTGCACCACTGTGGTGCCATATATAGGTCTCCACCAATCCGGTGCCTCTTAAGTTCTTTTTTTATTGCCTATGATTAGAGTTTGCAGCTACCATACAAGAGGCCAAGACAGTAGTGAAGACCACACTGCAAGCTGCCCTAGATATGGCAGATTTGGCAACAAGGACAAGCAGTTGCTAAGAGGAGGAGCTCTTGACTGCAGGAGTTAGGCCTCCCTCAGAGGTCCGGCAGAGAATTCAAGATTTGCCCCTTGAAGGCTCAGGATTATTCTTGAAGCAAACAGATTAAGGCTGTGAAGCTTGGAAAGTCTCCAGGGCACTGTTAAAGTCATTGGGCCTGAATGTTCCTGCCCCACAAAATAAGCATTTTAAGGCCCAGCCACTTCCGTAATCTACCCCTTGCAGATCATACAGGACTGCTCAAGCAAGATGGATAGAAAGAATGGAATGTCTCAGCCTTCTTTCAAGCTAGCTGAGGTTCAGCAAGGCAGCTCTCTGGCTCTAAGCAATCATTTTGAGGGTGCTCCAGAGGGTGACTTACAAGGTCAGATACTGGATCCTTATCCCTGTTTTTTGAATCATCTATCCCAATTCTATCAGGCGTGAGCCCAGATAATTTCAGACACATGGATGCTTCACATTGTAGAGCTGGGATGTTCTCTCCATTACTGCTTCTCTCCTTCTTCCTGCTGCTCACTACCCATCACTCTTTGTGGACCTCTCTCATGGACAGTGTCTCGTACAAGAGGTGCAAATGCTCCTGGATACATGGGTGGTGGGAGATTTTTTGGGAATTATGAAGAAAGGCTTCTACTTTCATTATTTCATAATACCAAAGGGGGTCACAGGACCATCCTAGACCTGCAAAACATCAACAGAGTCATGGAGAAGCTGAAATTTCACACGTTTTCCTTGGCCGCCATCAATCACTATCTAAATCCGGGGCACTGGTATACTGCCCTTGACTTGAAGCAATTAGCCTTTGTGGTGTTATGCATAAAAGTTCACTTAGCAGTGATTTCAGCATTCTACCCAGGGGTAGATGCCTGTTCAGTCCTTGCCAGTAGTGTCCAGTTTTCTCAAGGGCCTGGCCAGATTTTATCTGCAGGTCTGTCTCCTCATACTGGCCTCAGGCCTCAACTTAGGGGCTGTCCAGGCTGATGGGTCCTCCCTTTGAGCCCTTAGCAACAAGCTCCTTCCTGTGACTCTTGAAAGATGGTGGTCCTGGTTGGAATAACCTCAGCTGGAAGGATCTCTGAACTCAAAGTCCTAACATTCAGACCCTATTCACTGTGTTCCATAAAGACATGGAATGACCCCATCAACCTTCTTGAAGGTGGTGGTTCATTTCCATACAAGCCAAGACATCTTCCTTCAGCGTTCTTCCCTAAACCGCATGCTAATAACAGAGAAAGGAACCTTCATTCGCTTGATGTCAAAAGAGCGCTGCCATTCTACATTGAAAAGACAAAACATTTTGTAAGTGAGACAAACTCTTTGTTGTGATAGGGGACAGAATGAAAGGTCTCCTAGTGTCTTCCCAGAGGGTTTCATAGTAGATCATGTCCTGCATTAAGCCTTGCTGTGACTTGGCAAAGTGATCAGCCCCAGCAGTAACAGCACAATCCATGAAGGCATAGGACTCTATGGCAGTTTTCCTGGTGCATGTCCCTCCACAGGAGATTTGCAGAGCTGCAGTGCTATCATTGATTCACACATTCACTGCATATTATGCCATAACCCTACAGGCCAGGCATTATGCATCATTTGGCAGTGCAGTGCTCAAATCAGTGATTCTCCTCCTGCATTCAACTTGGAAATTACCTACTGGAAATCAACATGAGCAAGCACTTGAACAAGTTAAAAATGGTTAGCTGTCTTTTCATAACTGTTCTTTGAGATGTGTTGCTCTGCTTACGTCCATTGCAAGACCCATCTGCCTTCTCCTGTGTTGGAGCCAGTTGGCAAGAAGGAACCAAAGAGGCTGAGGGTTGGTGGGTTCCTATATTTGGTGCCATACTGCGCAAGTCCTGGGGGCACCTGAATTGATCTGATGGGTATCGCTTGTGAAAAAGCCTTCCAACAAATGTTCATGTGATGTGCGCCCACCTACCTGGAATCAACGTGAGCAATCCATGTCAAACAACAGTTACAAAAAAGTAGGTAACCATTTTTTATTCCTGATTGCCTTGGCTCAGTGAAACATTCCCAGCTGGAATACCAAATCTCATGATGGGATTTAACCATCAAGTTCCAACGTGGTGGCCTGCGTGGCAGGCTGCTCCCTTGCGCGTCACGTAGTTAAGAGACCAACAGCAGAGTTCTGGGAGGATACAAGCCATTCAGTGTGCTTATCACAGTTGTTTTCAGCCCAAAGCTGGTGGTTTTCAGAAAACTTGGTAACATTTCTTTTGGTGTCTGTTTAGCCTGGATATACAAAGGTATGTAGATGTGCAAACTCCAGATTTAGGCACCTAAGGCCTAATTTTAGGCACTGTTCTAATTTACGACCCCTATGTTCAGGTGCTGCCAGATCCTGTAGACACTTAATTTTACTCAGTGACTAAATTTTTGCAGTAAAAGTTTTGTAGACCCCTGTGTTTCTTCCTCTGGGCAAGTGCACTGATGCCTGTTTCACATGGGCTATGTCTACACTAGCAGGCTAGTCCAGATTAAGGAAGATTAATCTGGATTAATTTGCTCCCTGTCTACACTAGGCTTTGCCTAGTTTGAACTAAAAATATTTTTAATTCAAACTAAGAAAGTTTAGTTCAAACTAGTTAGTTTGAACTTATTTCAAACTTTGGTTCGAACTAGCATGATGTAGTCATGCTAGTTAGAACTAAATAAGTTCAAACTAGTGGTTAGTTCGAACTAACTGCATTTTTTAGTTTGAACTAACCGTGTTTTTTTATTTTGAACTTAAAAAAAAAAGTGCAGCTAGTTAGAACTAAAAAGTTAGTTTGAACTAAAAAAAAAAAGCACTTAGTCCAAACTAATCTTTTAGGTGTAGGCATAGCCACCTAAGCCCCACCATGATCTGCAAGCCAGAGGCAGATAGGCATTGCCCCACCAGTCTTTTCTGTAGTGCCCAATGCAATAGGTGTACTCAGAGGAAAAGCAGTTTCATACAAAATGACTTTAAAAGGTGCAGATTATGATGTTCTGAAAAAAATATTCTAGAAATTACTTGGGGGATGTTTATGGCGTGTGTTATACAGGTCACACTAATTGGTCACAACAGTCCCTTCTGGTTTTGGAATCTATGAACCTTTAGGCTACTGTTTAGGATGCTCAGCTGGGATGTGGGAGACTCCCAGTTGAATTTCCCCCTCTTTTGATGTGAAAAAGGGACTTTAACTGGGATCTGCCACCTCTCATGAGAGTGCCTTTGCAGCAATCATGGGGCAGAGCCTTTCCACTCCCCGCTATATTTATTTTTGCCTTAGATTGCTACTCCTGAGCACAAGTCATTCTCTATTCTTTCCTACCAAATGAAGAGGAAGTGTTTTTAGTAGCTGGGCTGACTGAGGTAATGGAGAAACAAACAGGGTGGCAGTTTATGAGGTGCTCCTGCAATGCTCTCAATCATTTAACCTTTACGTCTCTGTTCTTCAGTCTTGCAGTGAAGATACCTTTCTTCTTCTCCATTAGAGTGACCTGATGGCAAGTGTGAAAAATCAGGATGGAGGACGGAATAATAGGTGCCGATAAAAGAAAAAGACCCAAATATAAGAACTGTCCATATAAAACTGGAACATCTGGTCACTTTATTCTCCATGAAGAATTTTGTGTAGCAACAGGGCCTGGGTTCTTTCAAAGCTGCAACAGGTACACTTACACTGCTGTAAAATATCTGCAGCACCAAGTCTTGGAGCCCAGGTCAGTTGACTGAGGCTCGGAACACCAAGCTAGAGGTAGCAGCACAGACATTTGTGCTTGAGGTGGAGCCCAGGCTCTGATGAGAACAACTTCTTGGGACAAATGCTGGAGGAACCAACTAGGGGCCTTGCATCTCTTGACCTGCTGCTCACAAACAGAGAAGAATTGATCAGGAAAGTAGACATGAATGGCAACCTGGGCAGCAGTGATCATAGCTGGTACAGTTCAGGATCCTGATCAAAGGAGGAAAGAAGCAGAATACAGACCCTGGACTTCAGAAAAGCAGATTTTGGCTCTCTCAGGGAACTAATGGGCAGGATCCTTTGGGAGGCTACTCTGAACGGGAAAGGTGTCCAAGAGAGCTGGCTGCATTTTAAACATACCATGCTAAGAGCACAGGAAGATACCATTTCAGTGTGTAGAAGGAACAGTAAATATGGAAGGTGCCTAGCATGGCTTAGCAGAGGACTCTACTGTGAGCTGAAACATGAAAAGGAAGCTTACAAGAAGTTAAAACTTGAATAGATGGCTAAGGAGGTGTGTAAAGATGTTGCTTTGGCCTGCAGGGATAAAATCCGAAAGGCCAAAGGGCAGTTGGAGTTGCAGCTAGCAAGGGTTGTGAAGGATAATAGGAAGAGGTTCTTCAAGTAAGTCAGTAACAAGAAGAAGATCAGAGATGGTGTAGGTCCTTTACTGAATGGGGTAGGTGTCCTTGTGATGGATGATGCAGAAAAGGTTGAAGTACTCAATGCTTTTTTTTATCTTAGTCTTCACAGGCAAGGTCAGCTCCCAGGCTACTACACTGGATAACACAGAATGGAGAGAAGGAGAGCAGCCTTCAGTGATGGAAGGTCAGGTTAGGGACTACTTAGAGAAGTTAGATGTTCACATGTCTAAGGGGCCAGGTGAACTGCATCCAAGGGTGCTGAGGGAGTTGGCCGATGTGATTGCAGAGCCGCTGGCCATTATTTGTGAAAACTCGTGGTGAATAAGGGAGGTCCAGGATGATTAGAAAAAGGCAAATATAGTGCCTGTCTTCAAGAAAGGGAAAAAGAAGGACCCAAGGAACTACAGACCAATCAACCTCACCTCAATCCCTGGAAAAATCATGGAGCAGGTCCTCAAAGAATCCATTCTGAAACAGTTGAGGGAAAACAGAGGGTTCAGGAACACTCAGCATGGATTCACCAAGGACAAATCATGCCTGAGCAACCTGATTGCCATCTATGATGAGATGATGGGATATGTGGATGCGGGAATAGCTGTCGATGTGATACACCTTGACTTTAGCAAAGCTTTTGATATGGTTTTGATATGGTTTCCCACAGCATTCTTGTCAAGCAAGTTAAGGGAGTATGGTTTGGATGAATGGACAAAAAAGTGGGTAGAAAGCTGGCTAGATCATCGGGCTTGGTGGGTAGGGATCAATGGCTCAATGTCTAGCTGGCAACTAGTAACTGGTGGCATGCCCCTGGGGTCACTCCTGTTCAACATCTTCATTAATGATGTGGATGATGGGGTAGATTGTATGCTCAAGAAATTTGCAGATGACACAAAGATGGGGGGAATGGTAAACAAACTGGAGGGCAAGGATAGGATTTAGGGAGACCTAGACAAGTTGGACGTTTGGGCCAAATGAAATTTTATGAGGTTCTACAAGGACAAGTGCAAAGTCCTGAACCTAGGACGGAAAAATCCCAGGTAGTGCTACAGGCTGGGAACTGATTAGCTAAGTAGCAGCACTGTAGAAAAGAACCTGGGGGTTATGGTGGACAGGAAGCTGTGTATGAATCAATAATGTGCTCTTGTTGCCAAAAAGGCCAATGGCACATTGGGCTCCATCATTAAGATTGTTGCCAACAGATCGAGGGATGTGATTATTCTCCTCTAGTCAACTCTGGGGAGGTCACATCTGAAATACTGTGTCCAGTTTTTGGCTCTGCACTACAAAAAGGATGTGGACAAATTAGAAAGAGTCCAGCGGAGGGCAGCAAAAATGATTAGGGGGCTGGGGCACATGACTTACGAGGAAGGACTGAAGGAACTAAGCTTATTTAACCTGCAGAAGAGAAGACTGAGGGGGAATTTGATAGCAGCCTTCAGCAACTTGAAGGAGTGCTCGAAAGAGGAGGGAGCTAGGCCATTTTCAGTAGTAACAGAGGACAGAACAAGGAGCAGTGGTTTCAAGCTGCAGCTGGGTTGTCAAGGTTGTATATTAGGAAAAACTTTCTCACAAGGAGGGTGGTGAAGCATTGGAATGGGTTGCCTAGGGAGGTGGTGGGATCTTCATCTTCAGAAACATTTAAGGCCCAGTTAGACAAAACGCTGGCTGGGATGATTTAGTGCAGGGGTGTCAAACACGTGGCCAGCGGGCTGCATGTGGCCCCTAAACCTGTTTCCTATGGCCCGCGATGACACAATTGTTACTGATATTTAACAATATCATTCTATGAAAAGGTTTCAGTGGTGCGACCTTCGGGCTAACGTACTAGTCCTCATGTGGCCCTCTACCAGTCCTCATGGTGATTTGAGTTTGAGACTCCTGATTTAGTGTGAGTAGTCAGGCTTTTGCAGGGGGTTGGACTAGAAGATCTCATGAGGTCCCTTCCAATCCTATGATTCTGTGATACCCTCCTGCAGTGTGGCATTTTAGAAACCAGGCTATAGCCTAAGTCCAAACACCTATGCTGCTATTTTCAGCCCCTCAGTTGGAGACTCACAACCCCAACTGAATTGACTCAAGCTGTGAGACTCATTGTCATGGGCTGTTTATTGCAGTGTATACATATCTGTGTTCATGAGTTTTATGTAGCAGAAGCCGTCACCTTAAAGTGCTTACCAAGATTGGCATTATATGCACATAGACAACGTAAATATAGTGCAGTTGTTAGGGGAATATATAACCAAAGCGCAGGATTTCGTTCTCATTCCTAATGTTGCATTAAGTAGACTCTCAAAGTGAAAATCACTTCTCTGAAAATTATGTACCTACAACTCTTACGAGTTATATGGAGCGCCTGTGTAATACACTTTCTGGCAGAACTTTCTAAAGAGTTAACAGGCTACAGTTCTGAAATCCTTCAAACAGTTATTTTATGTTTCAGGAACTAACTGGGCTCTACAGATTTTAAATGACTTGGCATCTGCAGTTTCAAAGAATAAGTTGGAGGTATCACCAGTAAACCGTGACCTAATGCTTGAATTTCTGAATCCAGAAAAACTTCAGGTCAGCATGGACTAACCCATGAAATTTATTTTTAGCATACTGTTTTTTTTTTTTTTTTTAAAGTATCTCATATAACAACAAAACACTTTACATGCATGTTCACATCAAGATATTTGAAGTTAATTCATTCAGTTCCTTTTTGTATGTGAAAAACAGACAGACAAGTATGATTTGAAATAAAATTGACTGTTGTGTACAAAAAGAACAGAATCTATTTTAACTCTAATTTGTACCCCATGTTACTGTATTAGTTCAGAACACCTGATGGACTGTTACTTTTCTTAGTGTTTTTATAAGTAAAGCACAGGATGGGAATCAGTTAAGAGATCTCTAATTGCAGCTCTCCGTATGGCTTCAGGCAAGACATTTAACCTCTCTACAGTTTCTTCATTTGGCAGGGATCTGAGCCAATGCAGACAGGACAGGAGCGGCTGATGCATGACTGGAAAGCAGTGGCTACTGTAGGATAGGAATAGCTGAAACTGCCTGTTCTTCTCTTTGCTCCATTGAGAAAATTCAGTGCTTATGCTTATCTTTTCTGTGATCCACCCTGAAACTCTTGTTTATGATGCACTAGAGTCCATATGTTTTCTGCAATGGCAACCACAGGTGCATGCTCTCCTGCTGCTTCGGGCCTAAATGTTTTAGTGTAAAATGGCACAAAAATCTAGGCCTTTGTAATAAGTTAATTAACAGGATGAAGAAGCAAACACCTTTCTTTAACTATTTGTCTTTTCTATGTTAGCTGGTTTGGGACAATTTAGTAATTGCTAAAATGATACAATTTTGCAGAAATTAGGCTTTTAACAGTATGAATGACTGTAAGAACTAAGATGAGGTACTGCAGTTTAACAATTACCAATAAATATTCTTTCCATGCAAAATAGATATTTTAGCATAAATGTGTACATATTGTAAATTGTCAACATCTTTGAGGTAGAGATTTTGTGTCTCCCTTTTTTCCAGTTATACTTTTTGTTTTGCTTTAGAAAATAAAAAATTGGCCCTCACCACGTATTTTTGTCACACATCTCCATTATGATAATATTCCCAAGGCTGTTTTTGAGACTAAAGTAAAGGTAAGCAAACATTTTCATGATAATAAAAAATAATCTGAATAATTGTTAATTTAATAGTGATAAGGTTTTATTCACTTTCCAAGCAACTCCTAGTTTTTCCTTGGCAAAAGTTGTCCAGAAAACCTGGAATTCAGTTTCACAAAATAAAATAAATATCAAGGTTTCAGCATTTGGTTTGGTCTGCATTGTGATGTGACTGAGAACCTTTGAAATTATTTTTGTGAAAAAAGAAACTGTGAAAGAGCATAGACTCAAAGCTGGGTGTCAAACATCCCAGGTGACTGCTCTAACTGTTGGGATTTTGGCTTATTCTGATGTGTGTGCGTGTACACATGCACATGTGCATGCACAGTACTCTGTGGATTCCTGAAATCCACAAATCTGACATCTTTCACTGTAACAGGATACTAAGTGGAATTCAATTTTTACTGATTGGTGTTTGTAATTTACATATATGGGTAAAATCTTAGATTCCAGTTCTGCAAGGTGATCTGTGTGGAATAGCCCTTTCTGCTCCATGAAATCTGCATGACTTTGGGGAAGTATAAAGTCTACCCACACAAATCAGCTTGCAGGATTGGGGGCTCACTGTAGCACAGGCTGTGCCCCCTTGGTTAGGGGGCATCCTCCCCTCAGGTCTCTAGCCCCTGTTGGGCGAGATCACCTGGTCCTTTGTCCCCTTGCCCTAGGCAGGGGCTCGGCCCGCCCGGAGTGGAGGCGGGCCTCCTAGTCTTTCATCCCTCAGTCAGGGTCCAATGAGAGTATCACTGTCTCAGGAGTGGGGGCTTAGGGCTCTCTCGCGTCCGAAAGGGTTGCAAGTCAGGGAAGGGGGTTGGTGCTTGGTAATGGGATCAGTGGAGGTGTGGGGTCCTCCCACTCCACTGTGTCCCAGCTCAGGTCCCCAAGGGAGGCTAGAGCTGTGGGGCCTGGGTCAGTGGGGTCCAGGCCGCAACACACTGACCGCCGAGTACCGGAGGCTTCGGTGCATGGGTCAGCGGGGTCCCGGCCGCAACACACCGCCCGCAGAGCGTCGGAGGCCTCCGTATAGGGGTCAGCGGGGTCCAGGCCGCACCACACTGCCTCGGCGAGGAGACCCCCCGCAGAGGCCCGAGCCTCGATTTCCCCCTGGCCACCCTGGGGCCCTCGTCTCGGCCATACCTCGCTGTCCAGTTCCTCCGGGTAGTCGCCCAGGGGTACATTGTAGAAGCCCTCTACCTCATCAGGTGGAGGCAAGTCCAGAAGTGTGTCCAGCTCCTCAGCGAGGGGTAGCTCCTCCAGGTCACATGAGGGGGTTGCTGGCGCAGGGTCCTCATCAGCCAGGGGTAGCTCCTCCAGATCGCATGGGGTAGGCCAGGCACTGGGCTCTTCAGCAGCTAGGGGTAGCTCCTCCAGGTCCTCCGAGGTAGCTTGGGGTGCAGGCTCCCCATCCGGTGTCAGCTCTGGCTGCCTCATCAATCCCCCTCCTGGTGGTCTCTCCAGCTGGCAGGCAACGACCCAGGGCTCGGGTAGGGGGCCCCAGTCACTGCCTCGGGGTGGCCCTGGCCAGGCCGACGGGTCCAGTTCGGGCTGCCAGAGCCCAGCTCCTCCCTTGGGCTGTGCAGGGTCAGGAGCAGGCAGAGTTGCAGCCTTCCCCTCCGCCGCCCTGGCCTCAACTGAGCTGCCTGCCTCTCCCTTTATACTTCCTGTCCCGCCCCTCCACTTCCGGGCTGACTGACAGCCCCTGCCTGACTCCGCCCTCTGGCCATTTTGCAGGTTTAGCTGCCTTTTCCCGGAGGGTGACCACATCTCTTTGCTACACTCACTTTTCAAATTTCAGAACCTGTAAGAACGGATACATTTTTAACACAGAAATCTTTAGATCGGGGTGTCAAACTCATTCAGTGTGGGGGACCATATTTGGAAGGCAGGACACCTGTCATGGGCCATATGGGTTCCCAAACCCTTTCCACCTCCGTGTTCAGAGTGGTGTGGGCTCCCCTTTCCCCTCCCCAACCCCACAGGCTCTCTGACACCTTCCCTTTGCCTTGCACTGTGGGCTCCTCTTCCCCACGCTGGGTCCCAGACCCCCTTCTTTCCCCCACCTTCTGGTGGCAGGCAAAAAAATCAGTCTCAGTTACAGGCAGCCAGACTGGGCTCCTGCCCCTCTCCTGCCCAGCCCAGTCATTGTCAGTCATTCAGAATGCTGGCCTTTGTTTGGCTCAGTACCAGCTGGCCTTTGATTGGCTTGTTCTCACAGGGGCCCCATACACTTTTTCCTTTTTTATTTGTCATTTATGCAATGTGCTGTCAATCAAATCAGTCTGCTGATCCACTGACAGTGAACAGTTGGGGTGGGGGGCAGTGTGGTGGCTATCTGGAGCCACCATAGCCTGTTGTGATTGAGACTCTGGTTGGTTGGCAGACCACAGCAGAACTGAGCCAGGATTGGCTGGGATGCCTCCTTTGTTTCCCTGTGCTTTGACTGGGATCAGATGAATGAGTGAATCAGAAGCACATCCTGCTGTGCTGGGAGCCTGTCTTGGAGTTTCACTGCTGCAGACAATTTCCAGGCACAGCCCAGGCAGCCACTCCACAGGCCGGATCAGACTCTTGGTGGGCCTGATCTGGCCTGAGGGGCCATGAGTGTGATACCCCTGCTTTAGATCAAAGATTTCCTGAAATTACCAAGCACTCATTTGCCTTTGTTGTTTTGAAGGTACTGGTGGTGTTTCGAAATCCAAAAGATACAGCCGTATCCTATTATCACTTCTACAACAAAAGTCCTACACTCCCAAGTACCGATTCCTGGGATGAGTTCTTTCAGAAGTTCATGAGTGGACAAGGTACAGCTGGAGATCTTTGCAATGTTTCCAGTGCATTTATAAACACGTTGTACAATGTTCTCAACCCTTCTTTGAGTTGCAGTCCAAAAAGTAAATCTGTGATCATCATGCTAAAATCCTAAATGGACTCAAACTAATGATGTGGGATGGGGAAGGGAAGGGGACTTGGAGCTGGAGAATTGAAGGTGCTTCTACCTTCTCTAACACTGGCACGGTGCCCAGTATTGGGAACATTCTGTGGAGCCATTCAAATAGTCAGGATGGCTCAGTATAAAGGGATTCTATGTCATCTTAGCACACAAAGGGTAAATTGTAGCATCACCAGGGGTGTTGCTGGCACTGGGCACTCCATGGCACGTGCCCTGAACCCCAGCGCCAGTGCCCCAGGCCCCTCCCCCAGCCAGCAACGCCCCTGAGCATCACTCTCCTTTCTGGAAGGCATTGTCCATCTTGTGACTTTGCATCTTAATAACTAAATTTATGCATAGAATAGAATCATAGGGTTGGAAGGGACCTCATGAGATCATCAAGTCTAACCCCCTTGGGCTTGAACCCAGGACCTTCTGCATATTAAGCAGAGGTGCTAGAATGAGTCCCTCACTCTTTGTTCTCAGCTCCCTTTTTCTCTAGCTTTTACTTGCATCTTGAAGGAGGGATCTACATTTTAGATCAACTCAAAATAAAGGTTTGGGGTAAAGTTTTTAAAAGTGCTGCAGTGACTTAGGAGCCTAATTCTCATTGCCTTTCAGTGAGATTTAATCACCTAAGTGTCAGACTTCTAAAGGCATTTAAATCCCTAAAGAGTCAGATGATGCTAAGTGAGATTTCAAAAAGCATGTCGGCACCTAATTCCCATAGACTTCAAGCATTTTTGAAAATTCCACTAGGTGTCTTTCTATCCATAATATGGAAATCACTTTTCAAAATGGGATTTAGGTTTTCTGTGTCTCTTAGGCACTTTTGAAAATTTGTCCCTTTATCTATTAATAATAGAGCAGGGCTTTTGAGCTAGGTCTGAAATAGGTAAACCCATTTCTGTGAACTGAAGAATTCCATATTATTATATTACCTGTTGATAAATAGTACTGTTCTGCTGGAAGGAATTGTATTCCAAAGATAGTTCACACTGTCAAAGCAATAGGAACAAACATGAGTTATGGATTTCCTGTCATGTCAGGGAGCTACATAGCAATATGGCTCAAACAGACCCAAGGGAAACAATAATGAAAGTAATTCCACTTTTCAAATGAACAGGGACTCAAGGGGGAGGAGGAAGAGACAGTAAATATGGCATTGTGGATTTTGTGTACATCTCTATTACCTTGTGACGGTGCCCTCCCAGGATCTGGTCCTGTGTATCTTTGTGGCCCCCTCAGTCTCCACCCCTGAGCCCTGACTTACCTTGCTTTGGCAGGTAACCGCTTACTTCTGAGTCTGTTCATACCAGCCTCTTGTGTGTAATCGGTCCCAGGCAGTGGGTGTGCGCCCTCTGGCCATTCACGTGACAGTCCCCAAGTTAGCACCCCCCAGCCCCAGATATCATACCAGGAACTTCTATCCTACAGGGATTGGGACCCTTCCCCAATCACCATACACTCATGGACCCATGTCTGTCCATATAACATTAAAATAGACAGGCCCAGCCTCACTCATTCACAGTCCACACAGCTTTAGAGAAAACAAACACTAGTTTATTGGTTAGAACATGATTTTAAGTGGGTATATAGCAAATCAATGCACAGTCATTTAATAAAGGAGTCAAGAGTTACAACAAGCAAGTAAAGATATAAAACATATGCTAGTCTAATAACACCATTCCATGTTTACTCTTTAGTCTATTCTGCACATTCTTACCCACAAGACTGTTGGTGGTGTTCAGCTAGTCTTGGCCCTCCTGGCCATGTGGATAAGCCCAGTCTCTTGAGTTGCTCACAAGATGGTCTCTCTCTGGCCAAAAGCCTCTATCCATTCAAAGTGTCTGCATTTCTTTTCAGTTCCTTCTTGGCTCCTCCCTCTCTGTGCTGCTCTGTGATTCTCTTTGCCCTGCCTGAGCCAGGGAGCTCAATTTGCATTGCCTTTGTCATTCACATCTCCAGCCTCAGAGAGTGAGTCCTGAGCTATGTAACATGCTTCATATCTGTACACATACATGCTGCTGCAGGAAATGTTACCATAACAATATGCAGAACATTCAAAAGGGAACCTGGCATGGCATAATTGGCACCAAACCATACAATTTCATTGCAAAGATGAACAAAATAATTACATAGATCATAACCTGGTGATATACCTCCAGATCAAAAGTGCTGTGCTTACAAATAACCACTATTTTATGTAATGGCCATCTGCTAAAATTCCATCTGAGATTTGTGAATCAGAATGCTTCTCCTTCATCACCAACAGCAGTAAGGACTCTGCATGCCAAATTGCACACCTAGTAACATCTATGCAACCTCACAGGACTGTAATTCCAATTTGGCAAACTATTTTGGTGGTGACGATGATGACCAAGATGGAATAGATTCTAGCCTGTACTCTCCTAACTGTGCTGACTTGGCAGAGTTAAAAGGAATAAAAAGCATTAAAAATGTGTTTTATTTCCTAAAGCAAGCAAAGGGGGCGTAAGATGCACCCAGGAAACTGATCTGTGTACCTCGTTTTACATATTCATTTTACAGACTAGAACTGCATTTTAGCAGATATGATGTTGAGGTGGATTTTAAGAGCTTTGAGAAGTTGCTGAAAAGCTAAGCACAAACATTTACATTTCTTTCACTTTAAAAAATTCTCCGTTTTTCTGTGCTTACGTACAATATAGGCAAAATCTCTTTATTTCACTCCTTTTTGTACAATTCTGTCCGGAAAGAGGCCAGAAATCAGCTGGAACTGGCAAGCTGCAAAATCCCCTGCTACAGGGGAGCCCTTCATGGACAGAAGACTGACATATTTGATTCTCGTACTGTTTTGTGGCTGCACCTGGCAAAGGGGTGGTGTCCTGAGACTAACTTTAGCTAGTGAATTGCCCCGGGGGACCTTGCCATTTACCATAGGTTAGAATAGTCTGAAGGCCACTTGAAAATGCTTTGACGGAGCTGGGCAGAGAAAGAGGGAACCGTAATAAGCTGTCTGACAGCATCTACTGCAGATAGAGGAAACTTAATACAGCAAATAACCTGTGCCAAATTCTAGTAAATTATTGAAAAATGAAATCTCCTGGTGGAAGCTGATTGTTAATATTTTATAAGGGCCTGCCCTGCAAACACTTACATATGTGAATAAACTTTACTCACATTAATAAACCCACTAAAGTAAAGAAAATTATTCATAAGGAACATGTTTGTAGGACCTTAAATTTTTGTTGATGGGATTATTTTTTAATTTCATCATTTCAGAAGTGCTGTATTAGCTTGATTATATGATAGATTGAATATACACATGATTGTTCATGATTATTATAAACTGTATTAAAGAATCAATATTTAAACAGTATTTTTTAAAAACTTGTCATACAGAAACTGTACAGCTTGATTATGAAAATACAGTTAGAAAAAAAAATTTAGATCTGGGGTGAATGACTTCCAAAATAACAGCTGCCTTTAAGAAAAACAACCCCTCCCCAACACACAAAACACAAAACCAAAAACACCAACCCATCTAAGAACATTGTATTGAAGGATTAGAAGATCAAAGCTCTCCAGGACTCTATATTGAAGTTGGCCTGTAAATTTCATCTTGAGGTAATTTAAATACACTAAATTATCTTCTGTTTTTGACCTGTCTGCTATAATTTCATTTTAGTCTGCTGGAGCTCATATTTTGACCATGCTGTTGCCTGGAACAAACACATGGATGAAGAAAATATCATGATCATCACATATGAAGAAATGAAAGAGGTAACTCTGTGTAGAAATTTAGAAATGGAAAAGACCTAGTAAGCCATGTACGGGATTCCAATACAGAATTGCTCCCTTCAGTACATTTGCAGGTGTTTTGTCTCATTCAGTTTTTCATTTTGTCCTAAGGACAACTTTGTGTGTTTCCTTGGTAGGGAGAAAACAGGCATATGATGCAGCCTGTTTTCCCACTGGCTTCTCGTCCTTCTATCTAAAGTCAAACTCCCTCCTTAGGCATGAAAGCCTTGATCCTGCAGTATTAAATACATGCATGAAAGCAGTCCCATTGGCTTCAGTGAGGTGTTGACATGCTTAAAATTAAAAGCTTTGCAGTTTGAGAATACCAGACTGTAGGGGCGTCGCTGGCACCTGGCACATGGGGCCCATGCCCCAAATGCTGGCGCCAGTGGCCCGGGTCCTGGTGGGCCCTGCATCTCCCAGTCTCCAGCCGGATTGGGCCAGAGATCTGGGGCCCAGCCGCCCATGGCCACGGCTGCTGCTCCTGGCCCTGTCCCCGGCTGGGGATCCAGGGCCCAGCCACCCACAGCAGCGACGGCTGCTTCTGGCCCCTTCAAAGGCCGGGCGACCCCGCAGCCGCGGCTGCTGTTCACTGCCCTTTCCCCAGCCGGGGGCAGGGCCTGCAGGCAGGGGCGGGGCCTGGGTCATTCCCTGGGGCAGCGATGCTCCTGCTAGACTGTAAGTTTTCAGGGGTCGGTAATACCAATGCTTGTACAGAACAATACTAATTAATGCTGCTAAATAAATGTTAACAGTAATTATTAATATGAAAATCAAGAGATAAATGTGGAAGATTGATAGTATTCACTTAACACCTTTCCATTTTGCATAAGGAGACAGATTCTAAAATCTTACCTAAAGTAGATAGTAGTAAAGTTATAGTAGTTCCTGCAACTGAACTAAATATAGAGTTCTGCCCTTTGCATGAATGAGTTTAGTATCAATTACATTTATTTGACAAGGCAGAGGAAAATGTCTTGCATGTTTGCTTTAACTCAGCTGTAACTCCAGCATGTTCTTGTTTCTTAGAATTTATGTGGAGGAGTGAAACAAATAGCTGAATTTTTGGGGCTCACACTGTCTGAGGAGATGATTCAGTCTATTGCAGAGAACGCCACCTTTGAGTCAATGAGCAATAAATCCCAAGAAACACATGGCAAATTTGCTCCCGTCCTTTTCCGAAAAGGTACATTTATACAAAGCGATGTCAGTAAGTTTTAAGTGTCATTTTAATTTGAGATGTGGTGATAAGTTCTGTCATTAACTAGCTGTTTGTGTCAGCATTTCGTTTCTGTCTACCTGGCATATAATCTTATGCTTCCAGGAATAGTTATTAGTTATTTTCATTTTCTTTTGCAGGTGTTGTTAGAGATTGGAAGAATCTGTTCACAGAAGCTCAAAGCCAGGAAGTGGATGCCAAATTTGAAGAATGTTTAGCGGGAACAAAATTGGGAGCAAAGCTAAAATATGATAAATACTGTAAATACTAAATCTGTAAATATCAGAATGACATTAGCATTTACTCAGAAACATCATCTATTTAATCACTTTTTATGTTTGAGAATGCAAAGGTGAAAATAATTAGACTTTCACACATGGATATGCAAAAATAAAGAAAATTCGACACAGTAAATAAGACTAATGGGTTAAATATTACCAATCTAGGACTTGGATTTAGAATCTCCTGTCTATAGTGGCATATGATGCAACCTATTTTTCCACTGCTGCCTGTCCAGAGCAAGATGTCTAACTCAACTGTAAATTGTCTTCATGCTGGCAAGTTTTTTCAGTTGTTCTGTGATAGGTCATTCTTTATCCTCCATGCCTTCTCTTCCTCTAGGTGGAATCCAAGCTAAGATACACCTTATACTTCTGCTTTGGGTTAGCCTAATGAAGTGGCCAAACCATTATAGTTATCTCTGTCATGCAAAGTCATCAACTTTTTTTCTTTTGTTTTGTTTTCCTCAAATCAGTCAAATATCTGCATCTGTTGACAGTATTCTCTACTGTTTGTATGATCTTGGACTTCTGCAAAACAGATCTGAAGTCCCACTCAGGTAACTTTTGCTTTTATGTTTATAATGAGCCTTGTCATTCCATCCATGCTGGTATCCAGTATGACTGTGTCATCTGTAAAAACTTGGTTATCGCTTGCCAAAACAATGCCAGTGTCATCTTCTGACCACAATATGGAAATGCAGGAAAGAAGTGGGGATAGTATGCACTTTGTATTATACCCATAACAATCTTAAATCATTTCATGGTCTGTGGTAATTTGATAAAAGGTTTGTATCCTGGCGTTGCAAGCTGTGCCAGGAGAGACTGGAATTTTTTCAGAAATGACTTGGGATCTGCCAGAGGGCTTCTCTGCGGACATTCTCAAATGCTTTAATGAAATCAATGCAATTTTAAACTGTCTTATGCTGGTATTCTGAACATAGAAAGGAATGTCACTCTTCTTCAGTTATCACCAATCAGCTGGTTCCATTTTTCAGGGATTCTACAGAGAACACTTGTCCAATCTTTAGGACAGATTTCCTTTGCCCAAATGATTTTGTACAATCTGCACATGTAATTCACATCACTTCCTTTCTAGCTTGTAACATTTCAGCATCTATTTCCTCATAGCCTGGTGCTTTACCACTCTTCAGTTGGTTTATGGCCTCAGTTATTGCTTGAAAGGTGATTATTCCTAGTGATTTAGGTAAATTCACTATTTTTTCATATCCATCAGTGTATGTACATGGTTCTGGCTGGCTGAGCACAGCTTGGAAATATTCCATCCAATGTGCTCCTTGTTTCTCTGTGATTAAAATCTGATGTCTGCACAGTGTCATAGCAGTTTAATAAGTATGATGTCAGTCATTCAGATACTAGAAAAAAGTTTGTAGAATCCCTCCCTGTATGCCTCCTCAGTTTGCTTTGCTTTGTTTTCCATCCATTCTCTTATCCCATCTAGCTGGTCTTGCAATATTTTTGTCTTTGACCACATATTCTCGTTACAGAATAACTCTTCTGTACTGTCACATTCCTATTGAATTCTCTTTTTTAATTCTTTCCACTTTCCAAAAGATCTCAATGTATTTGGTTTGCACTAATTGGACTTCTTGGACCTTCCTACTCATACTGTAATCCTGGCTGAATCTATATGTGCTTCTTTGAAAAGCTGCCATTGTTCTTCTGTGTCATTGATCAGGGTCTGTAACTCTTTAAATCTGTTTTTCATGTGCATCTTGAAATGCACCTTCACTGCTGACTCTGTTAACATTCTAGTATCATACATATCCTATGCTTTGCATGATGCTGCCTTCGTTAGTTTTATTTGGATTATCCCAATAAAAAGATGGTAGTCATTTCCAACATTAGCACTTATATATTATTGGATGCTAGGGTGTGATCTTCTTTGTCTCTTATACCAAATGTCACAGCATTATTTAGATTACTCCCAGTCCCAAAGGATCAGTCACTTACTCTCAAGAGTTAAAGTAAGCTGGAACGCTGTTCCGGGACCCACTATTTTGAGAAATAGAAAATGGTGCCAGAATGCTGCATTCTAGGGCCCACTATTGAAAAGTAGTGGGACCCAGAACGCAGCATTCCGTTTCCATTTTCTGTTTTTGGGGGTGGAACTCTGGGCCCCTAAAAAGAGCAGGCCCTGGAACAGTGCTCTGCCGTGCATTCTGGCAGGCAGTGGAGGAGGGTGGGCTCCTGATTGCATCTGCAGTCTGCAGGCTGCAGAGTTTCCTGGCTCAGCGTGCTGCCTGTGAGTACGGGGGTGGCTCAGCTCTCACTGGGGGGTGTGGGGGAGCATTCGGGGTGCCTGAGCTGGGGATGGGTATTGGGGGCAGGAGGTGGATTTTGGGGAATAGGTGTGGGTATTAGGGGTGGATTTTGGGGGTGGGTTTTGGGGACTGGAGTGGATTTTGGGGACAGGGGAATGGATATTGGGTGCAGTAGCTGGGGTGCTTGAAGGGGTGTCCACCTATGTGGGAAAGGGCCCACCCAGTTCGGAGGGTTCTGGGGCCAATGATCCCTCTACGCTGCGCAGCCATTGCCCAGCACACGGCCAGCAATTGCAGTCCCTGTCTGGCTGGAAGAGTCTTCTGGCCGGCTGAGAGTAGCTCTGACTTGGGAGTTTTTAAAACTCCCACTTGGAGTAAGCTCTCACTGAGCATGCGCAGAGTCTCTGCACCTGCTCAAGAAAAGCTTCTTTGCCCAGAGGAGCAGCCGGGGAAGGGGGGGATTGAGAACAGCACACAGGCAGCTGGCCATGAAAGGTGGCGGAGGGTTGGAGGGAAGACGGGGTCAGGCTGGCTGAGGGGGGTATGAGGAGGAAGGATCGGGCCAGTGTGGTGGACAGAAACAGACCCGTGCAGGGGGGTGGTGGTGTGTGCAGCACAGCGAGCAACATAAGTTGCTCAGTTGTGTTAGGGCCTTAGAGGGAACATTGTCTGGGGCCCACCAAATTATACTTCAGCCCCTGTTTACCCTAGGTCAATTGCACGGCGTAAGGAGTCTTTGTCTTGGCACACATCTCCAAGGTACATTCTCAGTCTGATTCTCTGGAGCATTCCATAATGGCTGAACATCAGCGACAGGTGCGATCTCCATTGCCATCACAGCAACATCCCTGGTCTATGGTACTTCGTGTTCAGAAGGGTGGTACCAGTTCTGCTCATTGTTGCACAGGTGCTCAATGGATTGGAGTCAACACAGTTCCCACTTCTCGGTACTGAGAAGTTCATCTGTAGCAGCACAGTGCAGAACCAAATCACTGGTGAGGGAATCTTTACCTAGAGAAGACCAGCAATGCCACAGGTCTTTATCACTGAGGCGCCCATCTTAGATATGGCACAGATCTTTGGCAACCTGTCACCAGTTGGGGAGCAGCACCCCCAATTGCCATCATGTCACTCTCGAACTCTGAGATGGCATTTGTCAGACCACCATGGGGCTTGGGTGCAGGACACGAGTCTCCCTCTCTACAGCATGACACCACAGAAAAGTCACCAGCTACTACCCCCACAATCATCAGGCAGTGAGTCAGTTTCCTTGGGGGAGGACAGACAGGCTGCTACCCACTTTGGAAAGCACCATCCCCAAGGATGTGGGAGTAAGTTCCCTGCCCTTCAGCTCCTGGTTGGTCTCAGGACCAGTAGCCATACTGGGGGCCCCGGGGCCATACTTGAACAGATCTGGCAGTGCCAGTTGCCCTGCAGGGGACTCATGATTCAATCTCAGAGAAGGATTCAGATCCCCAAGAAGGGATATCTACAGAAGTTCCCCAGCAGCAGGAGGGGATGCCATCAACTTCCATGCCAGCGCAGTCCTCATCATCTTCCCTGGATAAAGTGATCATGTCAGGGCCATCTGCACCTCTGTATGATTTTCAGGGCCACCAGAAGCTCTTTAAGAAGGTGGCCTTGAATTTAGGACTGGAGACAGAAGAGCTCAAGGAGGTCTGAGATAACCTCTTCAATCTATTGACAGTGGTTGCACCGACCTGCAAGGATCCTCTAATGTGGCAGATTCATGTGGGAGATCCACGGCCTTGGCTGTCTGCAAGCGCCGGTGCTCATGGCTGCAGCCTTCTGGTCTGTCCCAGGAAGTTCACCAGTCCATCTCCCTGTCATTGGGAGTGCTCTGTTTTCAGACCAGACCAACAGCAAAACAGTAAGCTCAAGGCAGGAGTCTCAAACTCAAATCACCATGAGGGCTACATGAGGACTAGTACATTAGCCTGAGGGCCACACCACTGAAACCTTTTCATACAACGATATTGCAGCTATTGGTAATGATAGTGTCATTGTGGGCTGCCGGAAATAGCTTTAGGGGCTGCATGCAGCCCATGTGCTTGAGACCCCCTGCTCTAAGTTCTGAAGGATTTGAGGGCTACACTGTGCTCCTTCAGCCTTTATATACCTCAGACTTTGAGGAGACTGTGTCACTCCCATCAGCAGCCACCAAGAAACCAGTCCCCACGCTTTGCCCCCTACAGACAAAGATAGAGGGCTTAGAAGGTGTCAATCACCTGTGATTTCCACTTCAGCTGCCAAGCCAGAGCATTCAAGACACTCAAATGGTCAATGCCAATCCTTTTGAAAGTATACCCAAGAATGCCGTTCCAGTCTTGAGGCAAGATCCTCCCTTCCATCTGTTCCTTGACCTACTTGCTTCCTTCCTATACAAATGGTCCACAATAACATTGGACCATCTTAGCAGGATATGTCCTGCAGTCCCCCATCAGCTCCCACTCCCCCCAGCCTCACAACTCACCATCCCTGGTCCTCGTCAGGGACCCTTCTTACAACCAACTTCTTATACAGGAGATGGAGATAATTTTCAATCTAGGGGCTATAGAGGAAATTCTGCCAGACATGAGGAGGGAAAGAGTTTTACTCTTGGTACTTCCTCATCTGCAAGGCAAAGGGGGTCTCAGACCCATTCTAGACCTATGTCATCTCAACACATATCTCAAGAGACTGAAGTTCCATACAGTCTTCGTAACCTCCATCATCCCTTTCTGGGAGCCAGCAGACTGGGTATGCTGCCCTCCACCTGAAGGATGCATACTTCCATATCACAATCTTCCTGGGCTACAGTCGTTTTCTCCAGTTTGTTGTGGCCTGTTCCCACTACCAGTTCATGCCTCTATGCTTTGGCCTCCCTTCTGCCCTAAGAATTTTATTAAGTGCATGGAAGTGGTGACCGCACACCTGACATGCCAGGCTATGCAGATGTACCCATACCTAGGCCATATGGCTGTTTGTATGCGTCTTGTAAGGTTTGTATGCTTAGAGGTTCAGGTTGTTCCTGTTGTGGCAAGCCTTGGTGTATGTCCCAAGCAGACACTCCCTGGATTGAGTGATTGTTGTTGTCCTCCCTCCCCTCCATGTCTTGTCCTCACTTGAATGGTGGCAAGACCCTCTTTCAGTACTGCAGGGGTTGCCGTTCAAGAAACTAGTGCCTTCAATCACATTGGTGTTGGATGCTTCAGATTTGAGGGCAAGGGGCTCATATCAGCTCTAACCGCAATACTAAAGGAGTTTGGTTGCAGGAGTAGTGTGAGATGCACATAAATGTAAGAGAACTACAGGTGATACAACTGGCTTGCAAGGTATTCTTTCTCTTTGTTGTGGGCAAGGTAGTGCAGGTTCTTAGGAACAATACTGACAATATATCAACAGGAAAGAGGGTGGAGGTGGGGAAATTTGATTGCTAGCTCTTTGCCTGGGAGGCATTGTGTCTATGGAACATTGCAATAAGCCATGATTTTCACTTCAGCGTCTCATTTCCCGGGCATCAAGAACTACACAGCAGACTGCCTCAGCAGGTTTTTCTTACCCCACCACTAGTGGTCACTGGCTGGTATGATCTTCCAGAGGTGGGGTTCTGCTTTGGGCCTTTTTGCATCCAAACAGAATGAGAAATGGCTCCAGTTCTGTTTAATGAGGAGTTGCTCCAATGTTTTTCTGTCCAGTTCATTTTTATACCTCTAATACCTATTTTAACAAAAGTAATGCACAGGCAAGCCAGAGTGATTCCAGCTACATATTAGTCAGTATCCAAGTGAAGCATGAGAACCTTGGACTGAGCTGACACTTGATTTGCCAGCATCATACTTCTGTTTCCCTGTTTTATCAGAGAAAGGAAAAGAGACATTCAGTAAATTCAAAACATAAAAAAAAACCTGATTAAAGGAAACAGTTTTTCCGCACAATGCTGAATTTGATAGCTTGTGGAAGTAGTTGACATTGCTACATTGGCAAAGCATTAAATGAATTTAATTAAATACCAATCAAAAAAGCTTTGAAATACTCTGAGATTAAAAAAGATGTATTGCAGAGGTTTCAAATTGCCCCTGAAGTGTATAAAATGAAATTTAGCAATCTCAAAATGCATAGCAAAAAGTGCTATAGAGAATACTTGTCTAAATGTGATTAGATGAAAAAAGGGAGGAAGAGGGCAGAAAAATGATCAGTTGCTTGATCTTTTTGCACAAGAACAATTTCTGAGCGTATATTCTGCAGAAATCAGAGAAGCTCTTTGTGGTAAACTCCTGGATTTGGTCAAAAAAACCTGTCTCTCTTATTGTTCCATATATGCAAGCTAAAGCATCCTGTGACTGAATTCCTAGAGGGAAGGATGGAAACCCAGCGTGTCCTGTCCCATTTTTTTCCCCTCGAAAGAGAGAGAGAGGGTGGTTGGGAGTGCAGGCATTCTCCTTATCAAAAAAGATTCTCCTTTGGAAATCTCCCATGCAGACTCCCTTCCTGTGCAGAACAGTCCACGAAGGTGTTTTATTTGTGAGTCCACAACACCTGAGGGATTATTGCTTTAAGCTGAAAGAAGTTAAGTCCACACTCTGTCCAGGCCAAGTTTAATGTACCTGTCCTTAATGCAGAATCCCAAGAAATACCTACAGGCCATATGATTAATTCTGTGGGATCTGATCCATTGGAGGTAGACAAGGAATTTGTTAAAACTGCCAAGGGAAATGACAAAGAATACCTTGGATGGAGAAATACTACTGCACAGATTTCTCTGGTCCAGGGAAAATGGTTAAACAGTCACACATGCTTCCTGGAGAGAATACAAAACTAGCTTTGGGATGAGATAAGTTCACTGTATCTGGCTGAAGTACTTAGGGAGTGGGAAGATCTGGCTGGAACTTTGAAAGTTGGTGTGCTGTATAGTATTTTAATAGCAAGTCTTTTTTCTAGAGCTAAAGCAGTTACAATAGTAATTGCAGCAAAAATGAACATCCTATGATCTCAGAAGTGTATTGTTGGGGGAGAAGCAGCTATGGAGGAAGGGATGACTTTAGTCCCAGTTTATCAGAAACAAGCACCATGCTTTCAAGTGTGGGAGTGACCCAAGCCAGCTCTTTACATAGCAGAGGATAGCCAGCATACAGTTCTAAAAGTGGGTTGCTGTCTCCTGGAACTGTTTATATTGTCTGTAGCCAAGATTCTGCAAAGGAACAGAGCTCAGACCCTATACTAGAAAGAATCTGTGGGTACATCCTCAAGGGCCCCTAGTAAGGGGAAATAGCTTTTGAAGAGGAAGAAAAGTTGTACAGTGAACGGTGGATTAATTACCAATAACCATCCTTCTTCAAGATGGGCTACTCAGATAGTAATAGGTGTCACTGTGCCAGAGCACCTGATTGGTCGAAACATTTTGCCCTAGCCTGTCAGAAGAGGGCAGGCGGCCACCACTTCCCATGCCAACCCGTGGCTATATAGTGGCTGCCACCTGGTCCCTCCCCCATTCCTAGGAGTTGCCAACTCCAAAAGTGGGGACAGGGGGAGGGCTCTGAATGAATCCAAGCAGCCCATCTTGAAGAAGGACGGTTACTGGTAAGTAACCCACTGTTCTTTGAGCACTGCTCAGATACATTCAGTAATAGGTGACTGCTAAACATGCTGATGGATGGTGGGTGGAGTTGGCTCTTCCACCTTCAGCACAGCATATCTCCAACATGGGTAGATGTCCAATGAGCATGGTCCTCAAGGGGTCTAAGGAATTGACCTAAGGACCCTGATCCAGGCAAGGGTAGCCTGGGATTGTAGGATCTAACCCAGTGGAGAGAAGTAGGCCCAGTTTGTCTGAGCACCAAATGGTGTGCATGGACAGGATGGCCTGATATCAACCTACACATAAGTGTGGGACAAATGCATCATGGCTATGGTCAAGGAATGCATCTCTAATTGCTCTGACTGAGAGGGTATTGGCAGAGACGTGTGGAGGCCAGAGGATTTAGTGTTCTGGTAGTAAAATGTGTTGGCGTAATAGGCATGAGAGGTTCACAAGGCCTTAGAATTACCAGGCTGGCAGTGGTGGTTACCGACACTGCAAGAGGTGGTGGAAGGGAGGTAGACCGTCTTTCCCTTAGTCCTGCAGTGTAAAACACATACAGGCCATGGGCCAGATGGGTACGTGAATCTGGCGCACTTGGTGTCCTGCAGGAGGGGTAGGCTACCAGGAGTGGGTGGGGAGGATCTAGGAGAGTTTATTTCATCCTAGTTTAAGGAGAAATGCAAAAAACTGAAGGCGACAGCTGACGATCTCATACAGCACACTTATAAGTGATGCACCCGGACCGGCATGGGGAAAGCTAGATGCTTGACCCACTCTACGGCACTATATGAGGTAGACACAGGTGGGATTGCCTATGGGCCTGAAGAGTATACCCCAGACCTACTTGAGTTTACCAATGACACCATGACGGTTCCTCTTTGAGGTGGGCTGTCAGCATCTGTAACCTTGCGAAGACACAAGGAAATGGTATTATTGCTATCCCCCCCCCCCCTTTTTTTTTTACTATTCAGATTCAGCGGCTGGCAAACGGCCGAAGGAATATAAGGAGCAAAGAGCTGATCACAATAAGGCAACACCCGAGGGATAGGTACATGATCCCCAAGAGCCCCTGATGCCAGTCCCTGTGGCCCGTGGGACCTCGTACTGCCAGGAAGGACTAACCCCGATATGGTACCAACCTTAAGCCTGGCAACGCAGAGGGGAGTGTATCAGGTCTGAAGTTCCCTTTAAGAAGGAGCCACGAGGGAGGCTCGGGATATACAAGAGAAGGGAGGAGTCTCCTCCGGAAGGAGTGGAGCAAGGGTACGCCACCCTAATGGGGCACATCCAGCCGTCTCCTTTTTAGACACTTGCAGTTTATCTGAAGTGTCCTCTATGGACGTTCTATTGCTGTTATTGGATCTTACCCAGAAAGGTGAATTCTATCAAGGGTCAGCTAGTTCCCGAATTCCCGGTCACTGATAGGAATTTTGGGTTGGGTTTAATGTTAGTTCTATCAAATGAGAAAGCCCCTAGTAGTTGCTTAGGATGGAAGCATAAACTGCTGAGTCATGACTACTAAGGTTAGAAGATCTTCAGATCGTGATGAGGAAGAAGGAGCTGTACCCCTTGGATTCCTGAGTGAGAGTCTCCCGGAGCTAGGCCGGGGTAACCATGGCACTATGGCTGCCCCCAGAAGGTGAGCTATGTGAGAGGCACTGCTAGATAAAGCTCTGGGAAGCAATGATTGGGCCCAGACTCGCATCCCACCTGCAGGAGTGGTCCCCGAACTATCACAATGGGACCAGGCGGTGATTGTGGGTGTAACGAGGGGGGGCACAGGGACAAGTTTCTCCACCTTTGATTGAATGGCAAAGGAGTGGGATCCGGATGATATTATTATGTCATCCCCTCTGATTCTCCGTGACCTGAGAATCTCCTGATTTACATGAAAGGAAGTGGCCACCATAGCGAGAGAGAGAGGCACAGGTTCATTCTGTCAGAGGCCAAACCCTGTATCCGGGGGTTCTGACTTTATGGCATGTCCCTGGTAGTGGTGATTGACGGGCCAGGGGAAGTGAATCATTGTTTATTAACGTAGCCTCTTTCCGTACAGGGGAAGGGGAGGCTAGAGTAAATGAGGTGGAGGCCCTAGCTAGTGTGACGTCTCTTGAGTGCACTCACCCAAGCTGTAACCCAGCTGGTGATAGTGAGAAGCAGAGGGTTCATCTCCCAATGGAGACCACAAGCAATTGGCCAAATGCTTGCATCTGATGGCTGAACTCTGACATTTGCATCCGGTACTTGGCAGGTGGGGACTGTTTGCCTGCTCCATGGGTTCAGGACGGTTATAGTACCCCCAAGCTGGAAGCATATATCTTAGAGACCTAGATGGGGGCCAACTGAATGCAAGCTGTATTTGAGCATCAGCTAATTCCTGCCGGTGGCATAGAGGAAGGGTTGGTTAGGGCGGCATGACAGCAGTACCTGACTGGGCCACACATCTGTTTTTTCTGTCCAGTGCTTAAGGTGGCAGTTGATTAGCATTGTGTGGCTGCTTTTCTCCCCCCAGTTTCTTTTCAACCACCCTCGGTCTGAGTCAGAGCTCTGTCAGTCCTTGATTTACCTGAGAAATGATTGTTACCTGCTTTTTGCATGTAATAGTTAGATTAGTCTTATTAGTATAGCTAGATTGATTGACTAAGGCTTTCTCCCTCCCCCCCTCCCCAAGTTTCTTCTTAACTTCATTTTGTCCTGGTGAAGGCAGAAGCCTGAGTTAAACATTAGAAACTCCATGATGACTCATGAAAATTCCACACACTTGGGGAAAGTTCCGGAATCCCTAAGAGTGACAGGTGGTGGTACTTGTTTGTTCCTAAGTTGATACATTAAGAATGTTACATAACATACTTGTTAAGCATGTAAAATAGGATTTGTAAGGGAAACCAATGGGGTTTCTGTACCCCCTATGTAAGGACCTATCACTGTCTGTATTCAAATGAGGGTCTTGAAAACCCACCAGTGGGGTTACGCATAGAGATGTATAAAAACCCCTGTTGTTGGGGTAAAGGTGTGGTTGTTGGAGTGGATTCTACAGAGACGACTCGTTGATCTCTTGTTGTTGGAAGCTGGTGAAGCAATAAAGAATTTCTTCAAACTTTGAAGCTGGTCAGTGACTCCATTCGGCGCCAAGATCCATCCCGGAGCCCCCTAAAAATTGGGGTTACACTGGGATTTTCCCTTTGAAATGCCAGACTCTCCTGGATTTAAACATTTGGTCTCAAGTTGCGGTTAGGGAGGTCAAGGCTGGATATTAGAAAAAACTTTTTTACTAGGAGAGTGGTGAAGCCTTGGAATGAGCTGCCGAGGGAGGTGGTGGAGTCTCCATCTTTGGAGGTGTTTAAGGCCCGGCTGGACAAAACCCTGACTGGGATGGTTTAGTGGGAGTGGTCCTGCCTCCAGCAGGGGGTTGGACTAGATGACCTATGAGGTCCCTTCCAACCCTATGATTCTATGATTTCCTCTCCTATCTATCCTATGATCAAGGGATGTGATCATTCCCCTCTCTTCTGCACTGGTAAGGCCACATCTAGAATACTGTGTTCAGTTTTGGGCTCCCCACTACAAAAAGGACAGGGACATGCTAGAGAGAGTTCAGAGGAGGGCAACCAAAATGATAAAAGGGCTGGAGCACAGGCCCTATGAGGAAAGACTGAAAGCATTAGGCTTATTTAGTCTGCAGAAGAGATGATTGAGGGGGGATTTGATAGCAACCTTCAACTACTTGAAGGGATGCTCCAAGGAAGATGGAGCTCGACTGTTCTCGGTAATAACAGAGGACAGAACGAGGAGCAATGGTCTCAAGTTGCTGTTAGGCAGGTCGAGGCTGGGTATTAGAAAAAACTCTTTTACTAGGAGAATGGTGAAGCCTTGGAATGAGCTGCCAAGGGAGGTGGTGGAATCTCCATCTTTGGAGGTGTTTAAGGCCCGGCTGGACAAAACCCTGACTGGGATGGTTTAGTGGGAGTGGTCCTGCCTCTGGCAGGGGGTTGGACTAGATGACCTATGAGGTCCCTTCCAACCCTATCATTCTATGATTCTATCTTGAGACAATTCCTGTTTCTGACAGACATTCACAATGCACCAGGTGTCTGGGTGAAAACCATGTATGCCAAAAGTGCACCCTTTGCCTTAATTTGAAGGTCCTCTCAAGAAAAGCAAAGGACCTCAAATGTGAACTTATTCTCATAGAGAAGTCCCTCTGTTCTGCCTCAGACCCAGGGCTGCAAACTTCTCCCACTGACCAAGCACAGAATGCATCTTCTGACAGATTCCCTTCCTCAGAGAGAACTTCCACTTCCACTACCAAAACTAAAAAGAAATGCTTCCTCTATTCAATTTACTGCATTGATACCAACCACTCTGCGGGCAAGTACCTTTGAGTCACTCAGCAGGACTTCAAGTATCATCAGTGCTGTTAAAGCCATGACTCTGAGTGAGCAGAAAAAGATGGCCCTTGTCACTACAGGGCTGGCAGCAAATACAGAATGCTCTGCAACAAGTGCCTCTGCAATTTCTAAAAAGAAAAAAAGTCTTGTGGCACTTTTAAAGATTAACAAATTTATTTATCACTTGAGCTTTCATAGGAGAAAATGTTTTAAATTTGTTAGTCTTAAAAAGTACCACTAGACCAGACGTGGACAAACTGTGGCTCACAAGCCGCATGCGGCTCTTTAAAGAAAAATTGCAGCTCCTGGAAGAGCGCAGCAGGGAAGTGCGGCATGGCGGGAGATGGGGCAAGAAATTTGCAGTGGTCAAGGACAGCAGAGTGATGGCAGCATGATAACAGCCAGCAGAGGAGCAGCATTTTAAGAGCTGGCAGAAAAAAGCAGAGTGGTCAGAGCCAGGGGAGAGGCAGCATTTTGGAGCAGGCAGAGAAAAAGCAGTGTGGTAAGAGCCGGGAGGGGAGGGGTAGCATTGTGAGAGCCAGCAGGAAAAAGCAACATCCTCAGTCAGGTGCAAAGATAAGCACTCAAAGTAAGTAAATGTCAGATTCTAAAGTTTACCCACACAAGATTAATTCTACCCTCCTTGTCTGTATGCATTACGATACAGTCTTTAATTACATCATCAGAGTCTTCATTCATCGTACAACCTGGATGCACAGAGGCAGAATTAAAGTAGCACTAGGAAGAAGTCTGACCTTCTGAGTGCATGATTTTTAAAATACTTTTCTTTTTTGATATTGTTTTCTGGCTAAATATTTTTAAGACTGGCAACATAAATTGATCAAGAGCAAGTCTATAATGAACTACAGATAAGTGATGATAATTAGCAATTTAAACCTGAAAAGCAATTGTAAATTAATTTGCTGTTTTAAAAATCACCTGGCATTTCCAGATATTGTAATATAATGCAAAAGTATTTCTCTTGTATTTCTATTTTGAGAATTAAATAAGAATCATCAGAAATGACTGAAAATTGACACAAGTGTTGCATACAAAACAACCGACTACTGTCAAAAGGTAATTTAAAAAATCTATTAAATTAAAGAACGTTACAAGTACTTATTGTGGATTATGGTTCATTTTCAGCATGCAAAATGATTTAGACTTAGGATAGATCACCACTACTGAAAACTGGCTTTAGAAAAAAAAATTCCTTAAGTCCATTGAACAAGTGTGCCTGAGACATTAGTATGTCATCTGTTTGCAGAAGGAACTGCTAGTACATTTATTTTATAAGAAAATTTTAATTAATATAACTAAGTCAATTACCAAGATAATTTACATTCACTGCAAAGTTCAATAGCAGCACTATACTTCTAGTGATTAAACAGCATTCAACATGTATTAATTCTTCTTTGTTGTATAGTCAAAATCCATTTATATTTCAGTGCAGTCTTCATGAATGACTCTATGGGTATCTGAGCCCATTAGACAAGAGTAATTGTTGTGAAGGGCTGAGGATGGAAATTTATGTTGTAAACTTTCTGAAAAAAATCTCTCACCAATGAAGATTTTACTTTGTATTATAAAAACTAAACAGTGATATTTAGAATTTATAGAAGGCCTGACCCCAAATTGAATAAACTCAATGGGATTTTTTACATAGTATCTTCTGTGCATGGACTCCAAAACACTTACTGAAACAGGGTCTGATCTTGCACTTTATGTCCCCATAAATTCTCATTGATTTATTGTGATTCTGAATAGTTGAAAACGTGTCCCTATGTGCATCTCTTCACAGGATTAAGATGAGAGCAGTGTTTTCCCTTACTATTACTCTCATTTTAAAATTGTGTCTTGAGTCCTCAGACCTTTTGTCTTCACTGTGCATGAGTATTTTAGTGAACAAGTTTGCTGGCAGAAATGTTGGCAGGGAAGCAGGGGCATGATCGGGGCCGGGGTGGGGTGGGGTGGGGGCAGAAGTGCAGCATGGTTGGGGAGAGCAGAGAAGCAGCAGTGCAGCAAGAGACGGCAGGGAAGTGGCAACAGGGGTGGAGGAGAGAAGCGTGACATGGTCAGAGAATTTCCAAAGAGATAGCCATGTTAGTCTAGTCCAGCAAAAAAAAAAAAAAAAGGAGTCGTGTGGCACTTTAACAAATTTATTTTTCGCATGAGCTTTCATGGGAGAAAATCCCACTTCGTCAGATGCTTCGAAGAGGGGTGATCTGTTAGTCCTAAAGTGCCAGACAGCTCCTTTTTTTTTTTTTTGGATGGTCAGAGAAGCCATAGCATGTTTAGATTTTCTCATAGGCCCTAAAGCAGCTTACTCATTGTTAAAATAAAATCATGTTTTACAAGTCCTAAACATGATGTGGAATACTAAGAAATGAAAATACAAAGGAGAAAAGGTTAAAACTGAATGTAGATTACTTTCAATTTTTGGCACAACTTACTGCTGTGAAGCATCATATTCCACGATGACATTCAAAACATTGTGTAATACTTGGAGATCAGCATCTGAGACAGCTTTTACCTACTGCATTGACAAGTTACTGCCCAGATTTAAAAAAAAAAAAAAAAAAAACTTGCCACAAGCCTCTAGTGTTCTACATCTAGCAACAGCTAAATTTTTATTGTATAGGCCTAGTTTCATGGTAATCTTAAATTATTAGAATCTGACATTAGTAGGAGCAATATTTGCCCTATTTTTATGATAAAATTAAAGTGCACCATGAATTTTAAGCTTAGTAATTTTGGAGTAAGTAAAAATATGTGATTATATGCCTCAGTGCAGCCCTCAACGGTTTAATAATCGACTTGTGATGCTCTTGAGTTCCATAAGTTTGGCTGCCCCTGCACTAGACCCTTTGTTTTGCTGAACTCGACTAATACAGTTAGCCCCTCTGGAACCTGGCAGTTTCTGAGGCACTGATGACACCTACTGGTTCTCTGCTGCACATCTCTGATGCATCAGCACCAAAGACTCCTAAGTCACTGTCAGCAACTATCCCTATGGTAAAACAAACAAGAAATCCTGTGGAATTTTTAACAACTAACAAATTTATTTATCACATGAGCTTTCATGGGTAGAATCCCACTTCCAAACATGCACAAAAAGGAGGCTTCAATATGAAAGGGAATGTATAAATGCTGAGAAGGGCAAGTCCGGTCAGTTCAGAATTATTTAATAGAATAGAATAGACTCATAGGGTTGGAAGGGACCTCATGAGATCATTGAGTCCAACCCCCTGGGGCTTGAACATTTAAAGCAAGTTGTTTGTATTCAAACAGTGTGGAATAACCAATAAGAGGGTGAGAAAGTTAAAAGAGGGAAAGATCACCTTTTCTAAAGACTGAGTCACATTAAAAGCCACATAACTGCCCCTCTGAATCCTTCTGGGATTTGTGAATTGGACTTGGCTCTTTCCTTTTGAAAGATCTCCACTACCGTGATACCTTGCAAGCCAAATTACATCCCCTTAGTAACATCCGTACAGCCCCCACTAACCTCTAATTCCAGTTTAGCAAGTTATTCTGATTATAATGATGCTGCACAATATGTAATAGATTCCAGCACATGGCCTCCCAATTTGTGTTCATTCTGCAGAACCAACATAAGAGTGAAAATTAGTAACAAAGTATGTTCTTTACTAAAGTCAGTAGAGACAGCTGTGGATACACACAGGGACTCAGGCCTGCTGAGTAAAAAGGAACCTTGTTTTACCTAGTCATTTTTTCAGAGTAGAACTGTGTTTTAGGAAGGTGCTGAACCTCCCCCATGGCATGCCAGCTGCTCTGACACTGAGGTGGACTTCAGGAATTTTGAGAAGTTGCTTATAAGCAAAGCTCAAATATTTTAAACTCATTCTTTCTGAAAAAGAAAAATTAATTTTCAGTGTTTGCATGTCCGCACAATACAGAACAGTGAGATTCTATGTGTTCCACCCCTTTCTGTGCTATTCTGGTGGGATTTAAGACAGAAATCTGCTGGGTCTGGTCACCTAAGAAGTCCCCTCCCATAGAACTCTCCATGGATGCTGAGCTTGTGTGCTTTATTTCCATACTATTTGATCCTTAGTCCTGGAACAGGAAGTGATCCTTTGCCAGTGAATGATCCTTTCAGGACCATTGCCACCTCCACTGTCAACCTTAGGCTGATATAAGTTACAATGGGGGCAATAGCTGACGTGGGCAAAGAATCATGCAGACTAAATAAGTTGCCCAATAGCTCTGTTGCACCTGAAGGACACTCAATAAAGCAAAAAAATGTACCATATTCCAATAAGTAATTATTGGAAAATAAGGGCTTGTCTACACTGAAATTCCTTCATTGATCTCCACAGATCAATGTAGAGAGATAGAATGAGCAGCCAGTGGAGACCCACTGAATCAATTCAGGAAGTGATCTCCATTCAACACAGTAACTCCACCCCCCCCAGAAAAGAGTAACACTGTGTCAAATGGAGAGCATTTCCTGTCAGCATAGCCCAGTGGAGACACTACAGTAAGGAAGAGTAAGTAAGTTGATGGTAGATATGCATTACATATGTACATAGATTGCATATCTCTCATCAAACCAGTGCTGCAGTATAGACCATGCCTAACTATACTGGTTGAAACCAATTGTTAATACTGCATTAGGGCCAACCACTTTAAACATGTATGCATATGGGTAACATTATTCAAACAAGTAGCACCATTGAAGTAAAATTATGTATCTTTTCTGTAAAATATGGTAATGTTTGCAGGGCCTTAAGCATATGTTTTTGGGGTTATTTTTAATTTTAATTTTATTTTATTTTAATTTTAAAAAATAATTCACCATTTCACAAGCGTGACATCAGACAGGTTATTTGCTAGAGAGACTACAGGTGCTTTCTGAATGTACATAGACTATTGTTTAAGAAATTACTTGAAAATGAATAATTCATTTGTTGTTTACTTGCCATGTGGAATCTCAGTGTATGGGTTTATTCTTACAACTGTTTGCAAGGAGAAAGTGAAAAGTCAAGTCTGGAGTGAATGACTTCTAAACCTCTTTCATAAATTAAGTAAGATGTGGTTGAAGGATTTCTAGGCTCTTCAGCACTCTATCCTTAAGTTAGCTTGTAAATTAAATATCAGAAGTTATTTAAATGGTTTAAAGTATTTCTCATATATTTAATTTTAGTCACCTGGGGCTCATATTTTGACCACGCTCTTTCCTGGAGCAAACACATGGACAAAGACAACATCATGATCATCACATATGAAGAAATGAAAGAGGTGAATTTTTCTAGAGATTAGACATGGGAAAAACCTATTGGGTCATGTATTTGATTCTTATACTGAATTCTTCCCTTCTGTACAGTACTGGGGGTCTCGTCTAGTCCAGTTTTCACTTTGTCCCAGGCAAAACCTTACTGTCATTTCAAGGGCTAGGAGAAGGCAAGCACTGTAGCCCCTGATTTAACCTATGTTTGACTTGTATATATGCATTTATCTATATATCAGTTATGTATCCTTTTTTTAAACTCCTGTTTCTTTTTAATTGATTCTCCAATGAATTACTTAACCAATTTGCCAATTCTCTTCTCCAAAGTTTGCTGTGCTCTTTTAAGTTTTTGTTTAACTTCTGCTTCAGTGCATAACAACTTGTTAGTAAACAGTCCATCATTATCCCTTTTACCTTCTTAGACTTTTTTTGTTTTACTTCTTGTTCAAAAACCTGATTTACAAAACCCCATGGATTCCTAAGTTTAGAAATAATTTTACCATATTCAATGCCTTTTGGTGGATAAACCCAACTCGTGCGCCACCTCTTACATGTGGGTTACTGGCATCTGTGCTGGCACTTAATATCAATATCTGTCAGTATTTGATTAATATTTGATCAATACATCACCCCTTGTATGCATGTCATTAAAGAGTTTTCTTTCTTTTTAACTGTGACCAGATTTTTTTCCCCACAGACCTGAAACTTCACAGGAAAGAAGAAGAGGAACTACCTTCTGGGTGGATTGCTAGAAGCAGAGAGAACAGTAGAAAGAGGACGTTTCACTGATATACAGCTTAGTTACAGTCACTTAAAACCCAGTCAGGTCAAATTAAATCTATTTATCAATTCTTACCATTCCCAAAGACAATCCCTACTATACATTCCTCAAAGGGGGTCCCATTTGCGTTGCCAGTTCTGTAGCCTGATCCTTTATTATTTGGAATTTGGATTGGAATTGCCAATTGGTTTTGCCAGGGAATTTCAGTTCTTGCTCAAATCCAACTACAGAAAATACTTATGATGAGAATTCCCAGGGATGTTTAATAAGATGAGTATTTAACTTTACATAACCCTTTTATTGCTAAAAAGCACAAATAATAAGCAGAGAATTGAGAAAAAGGTTAGTTGAGTAAATATATTTTTAACCAAATTACAATTAACTTTAATTTTGATACATACAAGAAATATTATGCTCAGTTAAGTTTGATGTTAAAACCTATGATTGATACACCCTGGTTTTCCAGCTTGGTCGAGAGGGATGTCTGAGGCCTCAGTTTGACTGGAAGGGTGCTCAGGAAGGAGATTAGTAACTTTAGCTGATACAACTAAACTTATGAAAGCATCTTATGATAACTAGCTAATAAGGAAAATAAATTATTTGGTCTGTGATGTTATTCTTGAGGAAAGGCTAGCTGAAGAGAGAGGAGCTTAGTGCAAAAAGCTGCCATTAGTAACAGAGTTTGAATTTTTATACTCTTCTCACTGTAGAACACACTAGATTTTCCTCTATCATCCAAATACGGGGAGCTTACCCCAGAAATGTAGGGGTACATCTATATTATTGGTCAAGGGTTTGTGCATATGATTGGTGTATGATTGACACATGTCTGCCCTTCAGAGTGTTTCATTATTATTTATGGATATCTTTGTGGGTTTTGTAGTGTTCTACCAAATATTGAGGGTTACAGCTGAAAAGTCTTGGGTTGTTTTTTTGTCTGTTGACCTAGGTGTCATGATCAAAATATAAACTCTTCAACCTATGCATCACTAAACACTGATGAACAATCAGACCTACCTGGCTAGTTTTTGATTTAATATTATTTTAACTTTCTGATTTATATGCCTACGCCCTTCAGCTATTCATATAAGCTGTATAATTTCCCAGGCCTGTAAGGTACCTTATGTTTCACCAATAAATATAAAAGTTATGCTAACTCAGGGGTTAAAGTATAATTTGGCAGGCCCTGGAACTCTCCTAATCAGGCGGACCTCTTTCCCACATGGGTGGGCCCTCCCACACGTCTGAGCCCCCTTCAAGCACCCCAGCTATTGCTCCCAATATCCATTCCCCCATCCCCAAAATCCACCCCAGCCTGCAATATCCACCCCCAAAATCCACCCCAAAACCCACTTTCCTGTCCCCAATATCCACCCCAGCCCCCAATACCTGCCCCTAAAATGGAACTGGAACGCTGTTTTCCTGGGGCCCGCTGTTTTTCAATGATGGACCCCGGAACACAGTGTTCTGGCAACCTTTTCTATTTTTAGGGAGCCTGGAATGCTGAGCCCCTAAAAATAGTAGGCCCCGGAACAGCGTTCTGGGCTGTTCCAGCATACTTTAACCCCTGTGCTAACTCATGAACTTATGCTAAGTCTAAAATGCCTTTTTAACTTTAATAGCAGGATTTCACAAACCTATGAAGAAGGATACATAAATGTTACATAGATGAATGCATATATGCATGCCAAGCATAGGTGTCAAGGCCTAGGGACACATGATGTAACCTTTTCTCCCACTGGTTGCTAGCCGTTCTATGTGCAGTCCACCTTCCTCAAGCAAGAAAACCCTGATCCCGCTTGGGTTTGTGCATTGAAGCAATAAATTCAGTGAGGCTATTCACATGGCAAAAGTTAAGCATATTTGCCGGATGAGGGCCTTAAATTTGGGGGGGGGGGGGGCAGAAGAAGGTAATTCCGTGTTTATATAAAACAATACTTACTTAGGCTGCTAGATATATGTAATCAGTAGAAATAAATACTAAAAGGGAGAAATGCAAAAGACTGAGACTATCCTCTTAACACATTTTCATTTGGAAGGGAGGCAGTTTCCAAACTATTATTTAAAAACTGTTCCTGCAACCTCTTGCTGCTGAATTTAATATAGTTTTCTACTGTTATGTTTTGTGTATGGATGAGGATAAAATCTACATTCATCTGAGACGAGAAGCGATAAATATCAAGTGTATTTTCTTTGATAGAACTCCAGCACATTCTTGTTTCTCAGAACTTACATGGAGTAGTGAAACAAATAGCTGAATTTTTGGGATTCTCTCTGCCTGAGGAGACAATTCAGACTATTGCAGAGAATGCCACCTTCCAATCAATGAGCAACAAATCCCAAGAAACACATGGCACATTTGCTCCCATCCTTTTTCAAAAAGATATGTTTATACAGAATGATAATAGTCATTTCCAGGCTTAGAACAGCTATACAAACTGGTCATGGCTGGAGCCACTTTACATTTAAAAGACTCTAGCGCACGGGTCTCAAACACATGGGCTGCATGCGGCCCCTAAGAGTATTTCCTGTGGCCCTCAACAACACTGTTGTTACCAATATTTGCAATATAGTTGTATGAAAAGGTTTCCGTGGTGCGGCCCTTGGATTAATGTACTAGTCCTTATCCAGCCCTCTACTAGTCTTCATGCGGCCCTCATGATGATTTGAGTTTGAGACCTCTGCTCTAGTGTATGCCTTTTATGGCCTCTGGGATTAATATATTTAATTCATAGCTGCTGATGAATTTTCATCTTTTTGAAAATGGACATCTATAAGCCGCTGATCAACTAATTATGTGATGCTATTCTTTCAAAATATTAGCTCTTGGTTTTAAATGGTGTTTACACATATGCCTATAAAATTTACTACAAGACTTTTTCTTTAACCTCTAACTAGAATTACCCCATCCACATTCATATAAGGTTCAAGCCTTATGTGGGTTTGAAATTTAGTAATAAGTTCAGTCATTCCAACTCTTTGTCTGAGCATTTCAGTGTCATGTTCCTGACCTGTGGTATTTACTTTATTGTTCTTTTTCAGGTACTGTGGGAGATTGGAAGAACCTCTTCACTGAAGCTCAAAGCCAAGAAATGGATGCCAAATTTGAAGAGTGTTTAGCAGGAAGTAAACTGGGAGCAAAGCTAAAATATGATAAATACTGCAAATTCTAAATTTAGCATCAGGATGATGTTAGTATCACCTATTTTACTACCTTTTACATCTGACAATACATAAGTTAAGACAATTTAGACTTTCACACATGGATTTGCAAAATATAGAAATCCTGAGAATGTAGTAAATCAGGCTAACGGGTCAAATTGCTATTGGGCCTAGATACATGTAACAAAAAAAATTTGGCCGAACCAGTAGAACATCAAAATTTTTGTTTCTGTTTGAAATTATTTTGTTTTCTTGATCTGTCATTAATTAAAATTGAGCTTTGTTTCAGAGCCAAACTTTCTGAAAGCTCAGGGTGTTCAACTCGTTGGGCTTTTCCTGTAAAATCATTATCTTCCATAGTGGATTTGGTACCCTACACATCCTAAGTTTTCTGAGGTCTTGTACAGAGTTTCTTTTAGAGTTCATGGGTTGGAGCCAATGGTCAGTTTTCATCATGGCAAAAGGATAAAGGAGAGCACATCCAGGTTGTGTACTAGGGCTAGCGAAATTTAATGTAATTATTAATGTTAAGGAAAAGGGTGTGGGTGTGGGTGTGAGAGAGAGACAGAGTAATGAGATAGCAAAAGTTGCCAGCTGAAATAAGGTGTTAATGTTAGTCAAGAGGCACTTGAGAGAGAAGACTGTGAGGAATGTCAGAGTGATCTCAGCAAGCTAAGTGAATGGCTCAGTGAAGTTTAATGTTGATAAATGCAAAGCAATGCACACTGGAGAGAAAAAATAACTAAATCACTCCTCACAAGCTGCTTAATTGTGTCACTGCAGGCATGGGATGTAGGTGTCATTGTAGACAGCTCAATGAAGACTTCTGCTCTGTATGTCACTAAGGACAGAGAATAGAATAGAAAATAGTATAATGCCTTTATGAATCAATGGTGTGACCTTCTCTGGAATAGAGAGTGCAGTATTAGTCACCCCATCCCAAAAAAAGTATTGCAGAATTAGAGGGGATTCAGAGAAGGATGGCTAAGAGACAGAAATACTCATCTGAGGAGAGCTTGAAAGGAATGGCTTTGTTTGACTGAGAAAGGAGACAAATAACAGAGTTATTATAAAGGTATTATGAATGACCCTGCGAAGGAAGAGCAGGACTCCCCATTCTCCTTGCTTATGAGACAAGATCAAGCAGACTTTCAATTTTATTAAAAGACGGCAAATTCATAACCATAATAGGAAAGACTTTTGCACGGAGCACATGCTTTACACAGTGGAACTTGCTGTCATAAGGAGATGTTGAGGTTCATAATTTAGCAAGACTGAAAAGATGAGAGTGTGTGTGTGTGTGTGTGTGGCAATATATGTGTAAAGAATTATAGAAAGGTATAGCTAGCAAACTTTGGAAGAGCTACTGAACCTCATGCTTCAGGGGTTAATCTAATCTCTGTTAGAAAGCAGGAGGAGACCTAATCTGGGCTGTAGATTAGCTTGGACCTGCCAACTGCAGGGTTCTTACACTTTCCTGTGAAGAGTCTAGTAGTACCAGCCACTCTCAAAGATGGGATACAGTACTAGATGGATCTTGGGTCTCATCCAGCACGACTATTCCTGTTTCTGTGATTTTTAATTGGGACTCCTCAGGTTCTGGCTAATCATTCACTGAACTGAAGCACCTGTCACGCAAATTGTGTGACAGGGTTTGCTGAAAGAATAAACTGGAGTCACCGGGGTCTATTATAATCCATTTTACTTTTTAGAGAGGAAAACCTATACTTATCCATATCTATCTTAGGGTATGTCCATACGTCTTTTTTATTTCGAAATAACACTGGTTATTTCAAAATAAAAAAGTTACGGTCCACACGACGTTTTTCTTATTTTGAAATGATGGAGCTCATCGTTTCAAAATAAGAGCCATCATTTCGAAACAGCTTAAACCGCTTTTGTTTCGAAATGGCGGTTATTTCTAAACAGGTGGTTTCAAAATAACACCGTTGGGACACGTTATTTCGAAACAACAGTTTTTTCGAAATAAGGTGTCTGATATTCCTCCCAGAGTGCATGGCACCCTGGGAGGAATTCCCACCCACTCCCCAGTGATGCAGAAAATTTTATAAGTGACCACTGAAAGTGTGACTTTATAATGATTGTGCCTACCTGTATAACTTACCTATGAAGGGTCATCCTGTTATGTAATATCAAATAATTTGATTAGTAAAAGTTATCTGTGATTAAACAAGTTGATGTTTATAGGGGAAGTTTTCCCTCAGAATGTTTATGTCTGCCGTTAAAATGTTGTATGGGATCTCCCCAGCAATAGGTGGTTTAGTTAGTAAAGTTGCGCAAGTTAAGTGTACCTTGGACTGTGAATAAAGCTCACACTAAAGTAGCCACTGAAGGACTCTGGCAGGTCGCCAAGCAGAGGAATCTGCCTAGAGACGGCACCTAGCCTGGCCTGAGCTGAACTAGAACATTCTCGAACCTTCCATCAGGCCTCGGGACTGAAAGGGTGCGAAAGAGGGGTCGTGCCACGAGCCCCTCTGATTGGCCAAGGACCATATATTTAAGGGAGTTTCCAGCCAAGGGAGGGGGTGGGACTCCGGACCGGATCATACAGTGCCAGGAGATTTGCCTTGGACCTACCTGGCTATTTGAAGCCTCCCTGAGGGGCTGAAACCGGAGTTTGTTCAAGCCTCGGATCCTCCGGGATCAGAGACTTGAATACCAGCCCTCAGGTGGTAGGCTGAAGAGGACCTGCAGCGTGGAAGTCCCCGAAGAAAGCAGCAGCCAGGACTTACTGAAGAAGCTGCCCTGCTTGTTGGACTGTTATAGGGGCAAGAGATTTTCGATCAAAGGACCCTGAGGCGCAGGAGCCTTGAAATAGATGAGCCGAGTTGGGAATAAGGGACCAAGGAGAACGAGGGATCGACTACAAGGGTGTCGGACCAGCGGCATCCTAAGCTGAAGAAAAGACCGTAAATAGGGGGAGTGAGGTGCCCAAGGGTACTAACAGGGGAAGGATTTTCAGCCAGAGTGGCTGCGTGGCTAATTTGTTACAAGGGTTAAAGGGATCCTTGGGATCCGGGGGGGGAGGGGTGGTTAGAGAACTGGAGTTTGTCTTGTGAAGAGTTGTTAATTCTTACCTGCTATACTTATCAGTTGTACTTACCTGTCTTATATCCAAGTTGGGACCCCTTTTATCCTATCCCTTCCATTCCCTGTCAATAAACAGTTGAAGTGGTTACACTGAGTGTCGGCCTTTGGCGTGGGGACCCTTTTAAATGGGAAAGGGGCGAAAGGGTGACAAGATACCTGTTTGTGGGCATGGACCCCTGAGACCCAATATCTGCCCAGGTGAACTACCTGGACGAGGAATTTTCAGTAACACTAGCACCCTCACCAGGGTGCTGAGTGGAGGTGCAGGAGGGCAACCCCCTGCCCCAGCTGGCTTCCCCCACTGCTTCCCCTTGCTGGGAGTGGGTGAGGGGGGGTCGGGTGCCTCAGCCCACTTCGCCCCACTTGCCCCTGGCAAAGGGAAGTGCCGGGTGAAGTGGGCTGGGGCGCCTGCCGCCTCCTTTACCCCCGGCAAGGGGAAGCAGCGGGCAAAGCCGGCTGGGGTGCCTACTGCCCCTTCTGGCCCCGGCAAGAGGAAGCAGCAGGGAAACCCGCTGCCCCCCCCTGCTGGGCGCAGGTGAGGGCAGAGGGTTCCCCAGCCAGCTTGGCTGGCTGCTGCAGCTGTGGCGCCCCTCTCCGTCAGCCCTTGGCCGCCTGGAAGCGACCAGGGAAGGTGTGGGCTGGGGGTCCCCTGTCCGCTTATGAGCGGCGAGGGGGGAGGTGCCAGTTCCCCAGGCCCTCGCAGGTTCAGAGCCGCCAGGGGCTGAGGAACCGGCACCCACCCCCTTGCCGCTCACAAGCGGAGAGAGGAGGCCCAGCCAACACCTTCCCTGGCCACTTCCAGGCGGCCAGGGGCTGGGGGAGTGGGGCGCCTGGCTGGTGTCCCCAGTCCTCCCCCACTGGGGCTGGGCAAATGCCTCCCCAGCGGGTAGGGGCTGCGGGTGCCAGCTTTGACCCCTCGCCTGGGCTTGGGGGGAGCTGCCAGCACCTGCGGCTTGCCTGGGCCCGGCAGCTGCCCCGGAGCCTGGGCAGGGGGCAAAGCCGGCACCCGCCACTTGCGCGGGGCTGGCAGCTCCCCTGGAGCCCAGCTGGGGGGCTGGCAGCTTCCCTGGAGCCCAGGCGGGGGGCAAAGCTGGCTGCCGCTGCCCCCCCATGCCTGGGCAGCAAGTGGGGAGCCCAGGTGGGGGGGCAGAGCCAGCTGCTGAAGCCCCTTCCCCTGCCCCAGCCCTGGAGGCAGGTGGGCAGGAGGCAGGTAGGGCTGTGGCAGCCCCTGCCCATGCCCGTGCCCCTGCCCTTGCCCCGGCTGGAGGGCAGAGACCCAGCCCAGGCAGGGGCAGAGCAGGCTCCCCACCGTGGGAGCATGGGTCACCTAGCTCCCTGTTACCCCGTTTCCCCACCCCAGCCTCCTAGCCCCCTGCTCCTGCCTTGAGGCTGGGATGGGGAAAGCAGGTAGCAGGGGGCTAGGCGACCCATGCCCCCGCTTAGGGCAGTGAGGTAGAGGGGCAGCGGGGGGAAGCCAGGGGAAGAGGGGCCCCCCATCTGTCCTCCCCCAGCGTTTTTTGCCACACCACCCATCATGCCCCTCTCCTAAATCGAAATAGCAAGTCCTGTGTTTGTACATGCTATTTCAATTGGGGCTTTTCCCTTATTTCGATTGCACATTTTTTTACTTCGATTTAACTTGTTTTGAAATAAGGGCTTTATTTCAAAACGACTTGTTTCAAAATAACTTATTTCGAAACAATGAGCTGCGTGTGGACATAGCCTTAGATATTGGAACATAAACATGTAGTAGGGTTTAAAAGGCAATAATTATGTGATTGTTGATAGAACACCCTGGTCATATGTGACTGATTTTTCTGTGGCTTTAAGAAAAGTGATGGAGTCACCTCATTCTAAAGAGGCCATTGTGTTCAATCCTTCAGCTGTTAAGAGATGTGAATGAGAGAGAGGTGGGTCTGAAAATAGTGCTGGGATAAATATTCATCAGATTAAAAATCCCTAAATGGAATCCCTGTGTAAGAAGCACATTTAGTAGTGAAGCAAAAGAAATAAAACATTTCCAGCCACCTGACACTCTTCCATTGGTGCTAGAACTAGGGTGCTGGGTGTGCGGGAGCACACGCTGGCTTGAAGCAACTCCCACCATATAGAGTTTTATGGTTTTGTTAAATGTCTTTTAGTACCCCCCTGCTGTAAAAACCAGTGCCCCTGCTTACTTACCAAATAGCTCCAAGAGTTACATGAATGTATTAGCAAGGTTTATCATCTGTAGTGGTGGTGGTGGTGATGCTTGGAGTTTATAAGAGGCAGGAGGAGGCACTGCCTCCCTCTGATTGGATACAGTTCCGGCTGCGGACCCAGAGACGCTAGCGGTGATGGGAGCCAGGCCCAACTTTCCTTCTAAGGTGATGATGCAGCTGAGCAACTTATGAATGCAGGTGAGCAAGTTATGGATGCAGCTGAGCAAGTGCCCCAACCTATACAGGTCCTTCTCCACTGCCTGCTGGCCCCCGAAGCACATCCATAACTTGCTCAGCTGCATCATCACCTCAGAGGGAACATTGCAGTCATTACCATATTGTGTCATGAAAAATGGTAATGATAATGAATGCAGCATTAAAACATCACAGTCATGTGTTTTTTAAATTATTTTAAAATAAAAAAAAAATATTTTACTGAAAACTGATTTTTCAGTAAATAAAAATTTTTCATTCCCTTTCATTAATGTTCATGAGACTAAACAAAGTAAAAAAAAAACCCCTAAATTTGCAAATATAAACTTGAAAAACACCTAAAAAGTTTAAAAAGTTGATTTGCTGCTTTTTCATTTTCCACAGCAGCCCGTTTTACAATTAAAAAAAAAAGTCCTGCATTGTTTCTAACCAATTCAAATGTGTCTTTATTTGTTTTAATTGGTCCCTGTTGGTATTTTATTCAGAGTATACTTTATTTTCTTTCATTTTATTAGGGTTTCCTTCCCCCACCCCAGTGTAGCCCTTCTGTAGGGAGTAACAGTCCAAAAAAAAAAAAAAATCAAAATACCCACAGCAGGGCTCAAACCTATAACCCTCCAACTCAGAACCTGTTGTATTATCACATGTACTACAGAAGCTCATGTTGTAATAGTCTTTCAGAATCAGATGAATGGTATGTTCTGCTCCCCTTTGTTTCCTGTGTACAGGAGACAGTGTCAGGATCATGGGTTTCAGTCCTGTGGTAGGCATGTTTCTGTTCTTTTCTTTTCTTTTAACATTCTACTCATAAAAAGTAACATGAGGTGGGGGAATCACCTATTTTTAGAATGCCTGGAGGACAGAGGACAGTCAAGACATGAAGGAGGACATGTCTTCCTTTTGCCAGATGTCTGGCACCCCTAGTCCTGGGGAAGCTGCTTACTCCCTCACAGCACTTTTCCTCACAGGTGGTGGTGGGGGGAATTCCCCACATCCCCCGCTGGGCACCTCCTCTGTGCACCCTCCAGCCAACTTCCCCAAGTCCTCTGGGCACCCCTTCCTCTGGATACCTGACTCCCTCAGGTCACTGCCTCTGCTGCCAGAGCCGCTCCCACACAGAGCCTGCCCTCACTGCTGCCCTTTTTCTGGGTGGCAGGAAGCTTTGCTGGGAAGTTTAAAATCTCCTGCCCTGAGCATATTCAGGGGAGATTTTAAACTCCACGGAACTGCTCCCTACAGGCCAGAAGAATGGCTATGTCCACATGTATATGCTTATTTCTATTTAAATTAAATCGAAATAAGTTAATTTGAAATAAAATCCTTAATCCAAATTAACTAAAATCAAAATAAGCAAAAACCTCAAATCGAAATAGCAAGTCCAGACACAGGACTTGCTATTTCGAATCAGGAGAGTGGCACCATGGGAGATGTGGCAACATGACCCCCTCACTGGGCCATGCCCCCATGCAATATATACAAAAAGGAAGGCACCCTGGGATGGAGAAGGGCAAAAGTGTTATTTCAAAGTAACATGTCCAAACAGCGTTATTTCGAAATAACCATTTTGAAATAACAGACAATTCAAATGAAAGTAGGTTTAAGCTATTTTGAAATAACGCCTCTTGTTTTGAAATGATGGAGCTCATCATTTCGAAACAGAAAAACGTTGTGTGGACCTAATCTTTCTTAAATTGAAATAACCAGTGTTATTTAAATTTAAAAGATATGTGTGGACATACTGAATGTGTGCTCTGGACAGGAGCTGCAGCTGAAGCACTGTACCATGGGCAGCAAGGAGTGCGCAGGGGAGTTGGGGTTGCAGCGCACGCAGCTTAGAGAGAACATTGGAGCCAGCTCTGGCCAGGAGCCAGGGCCACCACTGGCAGCGGTATCCAGCCCTGCTCAGGGACCCAAAGCCGCTGCCAGCAGTGGGGAGCTGTCTGTGGAGCCACGGCCAGTGGTGGAAGCCAGCCCCAGCTGGGAACTGCAATAACCCTTGGGGAGGAAGGGGTTAACATTCTGGTCAGTGAATCCCAGGACAGCCAATAGGAAGGAAGTGCAGTTTTTTGAATGGTAACAGCAGCCTGGCCTGGGCCTGTTTGGAGGCAGCAGAGCTCCTGGAAGGATCAGGAGGAGGCCAGAGGGGCCTGAGGAAGAATCCAGCAACATCCTTGCCAGAGATAAGTTAAGTTTGGTACTGACCAGGCGTGAGTAGAACAAGGAATGTTTATTTAGATGCGGTCAGGGTATTTTCTTTGTTTTGGCTTGTTTCTTGGGTTTCTCTGTACTGAGCACATGTGGGGGGGGG
>ML681972.1:9228695-9247491 GCA_007922195.1 Podocnemis expansa
CCCCACTACCCTGTAACTACCTAAGTTAATTCCCAGAGAAGCAACTCTCTGTGTTTATTATCTGTTCTTTTTGATTAAAGATTTTACCTTTGAAGTAAGTTCTGGTTCTGTGTCCTGAAAGGCAAGAGGTTTGTGTGCACGTGCCTCGGACTGCACAGGCAGCTACTAGAGGGAACCCTCTTCCAGGTCCAGCTCATATGCAGCTGGAGTTCAGTCACTTTCCTGAGAGAGGAATAAACAGGATTGCAAGTACCTCACAGGGAGGAATTCCCAAGTGTGCCTTCCTGGGTCTCAAGAGGTTTTTTTTTTTTGCATTTGGGTGGTGGCAGCAATACCACTCCAAGGCCAGGAATTGGAGGCCTTGGAGACTTTTAAGAGCAGGCTTTAAGGCCAGTGGCTTTTCTGGCCTGTTGCGGGCCCCCACCTTCTGCACTCAGAGTGCCAGAGTGGGGAAAAAGCCTTGACAGGAACCAGGAGCCACCATTGGTGGCAGTGTCTGGCCCCAGCCAGGGCCCAGGATCCAACCCTGGGCAGGGACCTGGATCTGCCACTGGCAGCTGTGGGGACCTCAAGCTGCTGCTGGTGGTAGGATCTGGACCCAGCCCTAGCAGCAGGAGCCACATTGGGCTGGGAGGGAGTGGGGCTGGACCTATAGACCCTCCCTAGCACGAGCGCCAAAATCCACACATGGTAGTGGTATTTACCTGTGTTTGGTAGCTCTGTGTTCTTGGAGAATTAGGGCATAGTGTCCAGCCACTGAGACTCACCCCCCACCCCCACCACCTTCAGCCTCTGCTTGAAGATGGGAACCATTAGCACACTGAATGGAATCAGAAACCAGAAACAATGAAAGGCAGGGGGAGATGCTCCTAAAACCCCTTAGAACAAGGGTGCTGGAATTAGGGCAACTCCCCCAGCCTCATACAGCAGAAACTTCATTTGCATCAAGGATGGAACCAGAATTAGCATACTGAATGGAGAACCAAGCTCCAAAGCAGGAGTTGCACTGAACTCTCGGACTGGCAGAGCAGAGAAGCACTGCATAATGAGGAATCCCTGTTCCTGAGACAAAGGAATTCATGTCTGCACACACCCAGCTCAGCAGTTATCAGACCAATTCTAGTAATAGTTCTTCAATTGATATCCAAGATGCTGAATCTGCCTAATCACATTGTAAGCTCCTTCAGAGGAATGCAGCCCATCACTAGGAATGGTCAGTTCCTATTGTCCACCTAAACAAAACAAAACAGCTCTGGTATACTCCCTTAAGTCATTATTTACCCCCAAACAGTTCCAGTGTTCTGCGTTGAACCATTGTTTCTTCCCTACAAAAATCCCTGCCCAAGTTCCACATGAGAGTTAGTTAGTTCTGAATCTGTTCTGATGCCTGATCTGTTGCCTGGACCTACAAGCTGCCTCAGGTCCACTAGGACTTCACCTTCTCCTTGCTGATCATGGTGAAGGTTCTGCCTGTCTCCAGCACTCCAGACCCTAAGCTGAACAGCCTGGTTCCTGGGTACCTTTGAGATGCACTGAGTGCTGAGACAACACTTCCCCCTTTGCTTCTCTCTCTCTCTGTTTTTTTCCACTTGGGCTAGCTTTCCCAAATACTAAAATTGAAACTGGGTAATATTGTAACTGTTAGATCATTTTCCTTTTTTTGTATGGTTATTAATATTGTAACTGTTTGAGCATTTTTCTTTCCTTTTATAATTATTCATAAGTTCTATGTACCTGGCAATAAAGTAACTTTCCTAATCAAGCTGGTTGCCAGACTTCCTCTGTGTTCTTGGCTTCCCTATATTGCTCTGCAGCAATGTTCCTTATACCTAGCCAGAGATCCCTGTGATGCCCAATTCATTGTAAGGTTTGCTTATTAAGGGGTTACCAGAGTGCTGAACCAGTGGCATATAAAGATGGCAGCTGAAAGTGCTGTTTTAACCCAGCCTGCTCAGATGCATACTCCAGTCTAGTGTGATGTGGTACAGGGGCACATAAGTGTAACAGCAGACAAGTGCTGTGTAACCCGGCCTGCTGAGTTCAGGGACAGATAAGGGGTCAGCTGAGAGTGCTGATAGACCTGGTCCGCTCAGTTGCACTTTGAAACCCAGTCTTTAGAAATTTAGGTCCTGCAAGGGTGGCTCCACTGGGAGGGATTTGCAGAAGGGAGGAATAAGCTCCACATAGAAATACAAGTGACACAAGCAGTACACTATTAGAATTGCAACCTTCCCTTCCCCAACCTCGAGGAAGTAACCCTAATAAATGAGCATACCCCGAGTTGATGAGTGAAGTTGGTAACACCAGTACCCTCTGTTGGACAGAAACAGAATTACTGTTTGTGGCTACTGCTAACGAGTCCTGTGGCACTTAAAGACTAACTAATTTATTTTTTGCATGAGTTTTTGTGGGAGAAAATCCCACTTCATCAGAAGCTTTGAAGATGAAGTAATTTATAGAATGGGAGGAAATAAATGCAGGGAGGGATTAAAGTATAATTTGGGGGGCCACAGAAAGCTCCTGTGCAGGTGGGCCCCCCTGACCCCAGCTCCTGCCCCCATGCCAGTACCCCGCCCCCTGCCCCCAGTACCCATCCCAGCATGAACCGGGCTGCCCCCGCACTCACTGGTGGCAGCATGACTGGGGAGGTGGGGACGGTAGGCCTCAGGTTAGGGTTGTGGCACAGCTGGGCCACAGGCCCTTGGCTCCAGGTAGGGGTGGCACCTGCAAGGGGAGGGATTTGGGATGAGGCTTGAGCCCCCCCAGCCATGCCCCTGGCCCCTACCCCTCCCCTGCCTGCCAGAATGTGGTGGAACACTGCTCCAGGGCCTGCTATTTTTAGGGGCCCAGCGTTCAGGTCCCTAAAAATAGAACATGGAACTGGAACGCTGTGTACCGGGGCCTTCTATTTTTAAATGGTGAGCCCCGGAACAAACCTTTCTGGCTCCACATTCTATTTTTAGGGGCCGTGGAATGCTTAGTCCCTAAAAATAGTGGGCCCTGGAACAGCATTTCAGGGCATTCTGGCGTACTTTAACCTCTGAATGGAGGAAGTGGAAGGCATGGGAACAGGTCATACTGTAACACCAAAATCAAAGCAGGTGTAAAGATTCAAACACTGGGGACCAGCATACAAGGGCATTGCTGGCACCAGGCACACAGGGCCTGTGCCCCGAATCCCGGAGCCAGTGCCCCGGGTCCTGTGGGGCCCCACCTCTCCCAGTCTCCAGCCGGATCGGGACAGAGATTCAGAGCCCAGACGCCCACTGCAGTTGTGGGCACTCCTGGCCCTGTCCCAGCTGTGGATCCAGGGCCCAGCCGCCTGCGGCAGTGGCGACTGCTTCCCCAAGGCTGGGTGGCTCTGTGGCCATGGCTACCGCTCCCAGCCCTGCCCCTGCCCAGGAGCGTGGCCTGCAGCCAGGGGGTGGGGCCTGGGCTAATGCCCTGGGTCCTTCCCTGGGGCAGCAACATTCCTGCCAGCATATAGAGGAAGATGAGGTTAAATCACCTGTTGTAATGAGAGAAAAATCCAAAGTCCCTATTAAGCCCTGAAGCAATGCAATCAAATTTGCAAATAAGTTATATGTAATAAGTAGATTTGTTAGTCTAAGTACCACAGGACTCCTTGTTTGTTTTACTGAACTAGACTACTTGGCTACTGCTAGATTCTTAAAGTTCAAAAACTTAATGTGCAACAGAGAAAGCTAAAATATGTAGCAGCATGCCAAATTTAACAGCATTCTTTTTTTTTTCTGGTAGATGGAGGGCAAGAATTGCTATATTTTTAACTGGTTTAATGGTATTTTGGTGCCTTAAAATCCGTGAATTAGCTCACTGTACTATTCCAATGATATCTTGCAATGTGTTTAGGGCATTAATGTAATCTGTAAGTCTGGTTTCCTGTTTCTGTGACTCAGAATAATAAATCAGTTGGATTTCTGGGTCTTTACCTTAATTTACACTGTATTTGCATTTTTCCTTTTCTGTTTTAATTAAATACATTTACAGGAACTGAGGTTAGTTTTGCCTATTTGCAAAGGTTGTATATATCTCTTGTAGTAAAAAAAAAAAAAAAAATCAGTATTTCTGTAGCCCAGCGTTGCAAGGACTACACACTGTGGCATGCTGGGAGAACTTCCTGGCATAGCCCTCCTCCTAACAGGAACTTTCAGTAGTCAAGGGGACTCTGCAGCAGGAGGCAGGGAAGCAGAGAGGAGGCTGGTGGACAGGGGCGTTACTGGCACTGGGCGCAAGGGGCCCATGCCCTGAATCGCAGAGGCTGTGCCCCGGGTCTTTTTCCCTTGGCCGGTGCTGGCGCAGGGAGAGGAGGCTGCTGGAGTGCAGGCAGAGCTGGCTCAGCTTCTGCCACAGCTCTGCCTCCAGGCTGCTCCACGTATGGCTGGGAGAGGCTTAGGCACAGGGAGCCAAAGTCAAACTGCTCCTCTGTGCAGCAGCAGCAGGTACATGTCAAGCAAGTAGGTGCTATAGGGGGCAGCAGGTGTGGGACTGGAGGGGTCCTGGACAGGCATGGGGAAGAGGTAGGGTGAGATGGAGTGGGGGGGCTTCCCTGCATGGTCTCTAGGCCCTGAGTGGGCCCAGGGATTGCTCCCTGTGCCCCTGGTCAGGTGGGGGGGGGGCTCCGGGCCCCCTGTGGGACTGGGGAGGGGTGGCCCAAGGTGTCTGAGCCCCTGGTGGAACTGGGAGGGGTGCCCCAAGGCATCTGGGCCCCAAGTGGGAGTGGGGGGGGGGTGCCCCAAGGCGTCTGGGCCCCTGGTGGGACCGGGGGGTTGCTCCAAGGTGTCTGGGTCCCCGATGGGACTGGGGGGTTGCCCCAAGGTGTCTGGGCCCCCGATGGGACTGGCAAGTGGTGCCCCAAGGGATCTGGGCCCCCAGTGGGACTGGTGAGGGGTGCCCCCAAGGCATCTGAGCCCCCGGTGGGACTGGGGAGTGGTGCCCCCAAGGCGTCTGGCTCCCAGGGGCGGGTGGCCTGGCAATGGTGCCCCTCACCTGAGCTCTGGGGTGGGCTGAGGGATGTTCTTCAGCCTTTGTCGTGGCCAGGGTTGGGTCAGCAGAGGGCAGGTGAGCCAGGGCTCATTCCTCAGCCTTGGTGTTCTGGGGCTCAGGTTGGTGGCCAGGCTCCTGGCCGAGAAGCTGCCCACAACCCAGGGGGCAAGGCTGGGGAGCCGAGCCAGGGTATCCCACCCTCATCCCACGCCCAGACTGCGGTGCCATCCTGTCCCCTGCCCAGGGTTTCCTGCTCTCACCCTATGCCAAGTGTCAGGACTGGCCTGGCCTGGAGTCTCCGGTCCTCACCACATGCCCAGGTGGTGGAGCTGCCTGGTCTGACCATGGGGCCTCCCATGGTGGTGAGGCCAGCCTGGCACAAGTCAAGTCAAGTCAAGTCAAGTCAAATCATAGGGCTGGAAGGGACCTCATGAGATCATCGAGTCCAACCCCCTGGGAATTGAAGCATGGAGTCTCCTGCCCTTGCTTAGCTGCCTCAGTTGTGAGGCTGGGGCAGCAGGTGGACACTCTGCTGAACACCACCATATTCTGTGCCTAGTATTTATTCTGTGCTTGAAATCGTTCTCTTGTGTGTTGGATTGTTTTACTTCAAGCAGAGTGACTGCAGGTGTGGGGCACAGACAGATAATATGGGGGGACAAATAATTAATTGCATTTACCTTTAAAGTACATGTTAGTTAATGTTGTGTGTATGTTCTTTAGTGTCATAAGTAAAATAATTCTGTAACCCAGAGTAATAGGCATTATAACCAATGTCCAACAAGACTCCATATTGTCAGTTTGGAACTCCTGCTTAAACACTGTACTCCATTTTGTATATTTGATGAAATCTGGTTTAGGCGTATGCTGTGTATGTTCATTTAAATGTGTGAATGAAGGGGGGGTGTGTGTGACAGGACCAATCTCAACTGCCAGCCTGTCTTGATGAAGCACAATTACCATCTAACTGGCTGAACAATGCAGACATCTCTGATTAAAGCAAACAGAAGGAGCCACCCCAGAAAGAAAAGAGCAAAATACAATCAAGCCTGCAAATGACTGGTGATCAATGATTGCACAGGAACCCTGAGGGCAAAATGACACAGCAAATCCCATAGACTTACATGAGGGCCAGCAAGTATAAAAGATGGGTAAGAACATGAAAACTTTGGGTCTCATTCTGCAACTGTTATCTTGGAGCACTGGATTCATGACAGACAGAGGCCTGGCTCCATCCTTGCGCCCAGCCCAGTTGGCCAATAGGCTGGCTCAAGCAACGCATGAAAGGACTGGTAATTATATTGTACCAGCTTGCAGAACTTCTCGTGTGTGTGTGTGTGCGCGCGTCACTGCTTTTTGTTATCCTTACTTATTTACAATGGATGTGGCATATTGTCTTGTCCCCACAACTAAGGTGGGCACAAGGCAGGGGTGTTGCTGTCAGGGGGAGGGACATGGGGCCCGGGCCCAGGACCAGGCCCCGCCCCTGGCCTGCAGGCCCTGCCCCCGGCCTGCAGGTCCCGCCCCTTGGTCAGGGACAGGGCCCGGTGCCGCCACGCTGCTGTGAGCGGCTAGGACCCGCATCCCCAGCCGGGGCCGGGGCCGGAAGAGGACGCAGGAGGCCAGGCCCTGCATCGCAGCTGGCGAAGGGGCTGTCGCAGCTGCGGGTGGCCAAGCCCCGGATCCACCAATCAGGACAGGGCCGCCATGGCCGCTGCTGCCGCCGGCGGCTGGGCTCCGGATCTCCAGCCCGATTAGGCCGGAGATCCGGGACACCGGTGCTGGGGTTCAGGGCACGTGCCCCGGAGTGCCCAGTGCCAGCAACGCCCCTGGCACAAGGAGGGAGCCAGGTCTCTCTAGGTCATGAATCTGGTGCTCTAAAATGACAGTTGCAGAATGAGACCTAAAGTTTTCATGTTTTTTTATACTTGCTGCCTCAAAGCTCCTGTCTGATGATCATTCATCACCAGTCATTTGCAGACGTGACTTTGATCTTGTATTTTGTTTTTCTCTTTCTGGGGTGGATTCTTCTTCGTGCTTTTCAGAGATTAGTTTGAATTGTTCATCCATTAAGGTGGTACTTGCATTTCATCAGGACGGGCTGGCATCAACTGATCCTATCACACAGACCCTTCATTCACTCATCTTTTTCACACGTTTAAATGAAATTACACAGTGTTACATCTAAAAGAAATTTCATCAAGAATATAAAATGAGTTCCAAATTTATGATATGGAGCTTTGTTAAATATTGGTTATAATGTCTATTAAACTGAGTTATATATTTTAGTTATGATATTAAAGACCAGATACACAGTGTTGCATAACAGATGCTTTAAAGGCAAATTCTGTTCATTTTATCTGTGTCCCCACATTGTGGCTACAGGAGATTGAGCGAATATTAGCAGACTGGGCCTGGGGAAAAAATTCCTGAGATTTGAGAGTTCTGTTGGGAGATCATGAGTAAGGCTTTACCTACCAGTAATGCCACTCATAATAAATTTGCAAGAGCTGACATGTCTGCATAAGTTATGTGCTTCAGTTTTGGGCCTGTGTTGAAAAAGCCACAGTGGAATAATGCTGCTTCTTCGAGTGCTGCTCCTGGCCATTCCCTTGTAGGTGTCTGCACGCCATGTGCACGGCACACCAGAACATTTTCCCATAGCCCCACTGGGCCAGGAATAGCGCCCCCTGGCGTGGCGCCAACGCCACTCCCTATATATGGCGCCGCCGGCCCCCTCCCTCCTCAGTTCCTTCTTACCGCCCGTCGGTCACACGGAACATCTCTGCTTTGCAGTCTATTCCCAATCTGTACAGTCCCAGTTAGTTGTTGTTGTTATAGTTAGTTGTAGTATAGTTAGTTAGTAGTAGTGGTCGTTGTACCCTCTAGGGCCCGGGGCGGGCTATGCCCGGTTTTAAGACTTGCGGGAGTTGCAAGAAGCCTATGCCCGTTGACGACCCACACGCTTCATGTTTGCTGTGCCTCAGGGAAGCCCACCTTGCGGATCGCTGTAAGCTCTGCAGAGCTTTCAAGCCGCGGACTCAAAAAGACCGGGTCCAGCGGCTAAAACTCCACATGATGGAGGAGGCACTCCGTCCGGCACCGGGGGACTCGGCGTCAAGCTCGGCGCCGTCGGTGCAGAGCGCCCCGGCGTCCTCGGGGCTGTCATCCGCCCCGAAGCCCGTCCCCAAGCCGCGCCGGGAACCACGGCACCGATCCGCTTCCCCGGCACAGGCTAAGAAGAAGAAGCCGCGGGACCACTTCCCACCCCGTGGGGAAAAGGGCCGTGTGGACTTAACGAAGGCCCGCTCTCCTCCTCAGGTGCAGGAGTCGAGAGAACCCCGGTACAGCCCGGTATCGGAGGCGTCGCCTACCAGGGACATTTTAGAAGAGGACCTTGTCCTGCCGACGACTCCGGAGGCCTTCTCGGCAGTGCAGGAGCTTTGCGGCCCAGCTCAGCCTGAGACCCCGAGGCTTGAGTCCCCAGTACCAAGAACGGTACCGTCACGGGGGAAGCCGGTTCCCTTTGGGTCGGCACCGAAGACGGCATGTGCGGTGCCGAGTCCATCCCGGCGGCACCGTTCCCCGGTCCCGCCGGCAGTGGTGGCAGCGGCAGGGGCGCCGCAGTACCGTTCTCCGGCACCTTCTCCAAGAAGTTCATCTCGTCGGCACCGGGAACGGCATCTATCCGGCGGCCGCAGATCGCCGGTACTGTCTTCTTCGGCACCGCCCTGGTCTCCGCGGAGCAGCCGGTCGTCTAGCTCAGTAGAGGAGTTGGGGCCGAGGCAACAGCCTAAGGCAAGTCAGCCTTCCCAACCTCTCCAAGGTGCACCCCCGTTCCATCTTCAGTGGCTGGGTTGGCAGCCAGGCTTACAGTGGCCTCTTTGGACCCCCTGGGCTTTTCAGCAAGGTCAGAGCCTTGGCCCGGGTGCCCAGGTTTCGGGCTTGGAGTCCCACTGGCTTCCTTCGGCAGCGGCTAGCGTTCCTCATGACATGGGAGATGGGTCTGGAGCAGAGTCACCTGGGGACGATCAGAAGAGCGTCATTAGTGGCACTCGCAGTGCCCATTCAACTGCCCTGTCGGGGGGGCCGGACCTGGGGGAGTCATCTTCGTCACCCCCGGATGAGGCCGTGGCTGGGGCAAAGCCCTCCTCTACCCCGGATGAGGCTGCGGCGCACCAGGAGCTTCTCCATAGGGTAGCCCAGGGTCTGAACTTGCAGGCGGAGGAGATAGCGGAGGACGAGGACCCAATGGTGGACATTCTCATGCCCGAAGGTCCACGCCGCATTGCCCTACCTCTTATTAAAACGATTCAAAACACTACCAAGGCGTTGTGGCATACCCCAGCTTCCATCCCCCCAACCGCAAAGCGGGTGGAGAAAAAGTACTTTGTTCCCTCCAAGGGCTATGAACATTTTTACTCGCACCCCACCCCCGACTCCTTGGTGGTAGCAGCGGCGAATGAGAGGGAGTGGCAAGGTCATCCGGCTTCGACACCAAAATCCAAGGAGGCGAAGCGTTTGGACCTGTTTGGGCGCAAAGCTTACTCAACAGGAGGCCTCCAGCTCAGAATAGCAAATCAGCAGGCTATTCTGAGCAGATATATGTTCAACGCCTGGTCCTCCCTGGACAGATTTACGGACTCGCTGGGGCAAGGCTCCAGAGAGGTGTTTGCAGCCTCTGTAAAGGAGGGCAAGGTTGTTTCTAGGGCCCTCCTGCAGTCCTCCTTGGATGCAGCAGACACAGCAGCCTGCGTGATGGCCTCGGGGGTGACTATGAGGAGATGCTCCTGGCTCCAGGCTTCGGGCCTTCCCCTGGAGGTACAGGCCACCATCCAGGACTTGCCCTTCGAAGGGTTGGAGCTGTTCTCACAGCAAACAGACTCCCGCTTGCAGACCCTGAAGGACCCCAGGGGTCTGATAAAATCTCTGGGCCTTCATACGCCGGCAGCTCAGAGAAAGGCCTTTAAGCTGCCGCTGCCCGCACGCCCATTCTGCCGGTGCCAGGAGGAGGACAGAAGGCGGAATAGGGGTGGCCGCCGGCCAGCCAGGCGCCAGACAGGAGACCAAGGGGGTACACGCCACCCGGTGGCCCAGAAAAAGAACTTTTGAGGGTCAGCCTGAGGATGGCATACCAATTTGGCAGGATCTAGAGTCTCCGCCCTTTTACAACAGACTTTCCCTTTTTTTCCCGGAGTGGCTCAGAATTACATCGGATCGTTGGGTCCTCAGAACTGTACAGGAGGGCTACTCCCTCCAATTTGCTTCATTACCCCCGTCGGCACCTCCGCCCCGCCCTTCAGCCACCCTGGGGGACCCCACGCTAGCGGGGCTGCTAAGGGAAGAAGTCCGTTCCCTGCTCCTAAAAGGGGCAGTGGAGGAGGTTCCGCCCAACAGGAGGGGAAAGGGGTTCTATTCCCGTTACTTTCTGATCCCAAAGGTGAAAGGGGGATACCACCCGATCCTGGACTTACGGCGGCTCAACCGGTTCCTCAGGAAGATCTGCTTCAGGATGGTTTCCCTTTCATCCATCATTCCCTCTCTAGATCCAGGAGACTGGTATGCCGCCCTCGACTTGCAGGACGCGTACTTCCACATTGCTATTCATCAGCGGCACAGGAAGTACTTACGCTTTGTGGTGGGTCAGGTCCACCTGCAGTTTACGGTCCTTCCGTTTGGCCTTGCAGCGGCCCCGAGGGTCTTCACCAAGTGCCTAGCAGTGGTAGTGGCCTACCTCAGGAGGAGAGAGGTCACCCTTTTCCCCTACCTGTACAATTGGCTGGTAGTGGGCTGATCGCCTCAGGAGACGCGAGACCACGTGGCAGTCACCTGTGCGCTGTTGAGCCGGCTGGGCCTCATAGTCAACAGACAGAAATCCATGTTGACACCCTCGCGGAGGATAGAATTCATAGGGGCAGTTCTGGACTCGGAGTCAGCGAGGGCGTCCCTCCCAGCCTCCCGCTTCGGCGCGATTCACGACGCGGTGGCCTCCCTGCTAAAATTCCCGCTGGTGTCGGCGCGAGAGTGTCTCTGCTTGTTGGGGCTCATGGCGGCCTGCACCGCGGTCGTTCTGCACGCCCGGCTTCGCATGCGTCCCCTTCAGTTATGGCTGGCGCCTGTGTTCCACCCGGCGAGAGACTCGGTGGACCTGATGGTCACAGTGCCCTCATCAATCCTGCGCTCCCTTCGCTGGTGGACGCACGAGGACAATTTGTGCTCGGGGATCCCCTTCCGCATGGACAGTCCATCAGTACATTTGATGTCAGACGCCTCGGACAAAGGGTGGGGTGCTCACTTAGGCGAGCTCAAGACTCAAGGGCTGTGGGCGGGCAAAGACTCCACCTTGCACATCAACGTCAAGGAGCTGAGGGCGGTGCGGCTAGCTTGCAAGGTTTTTCGAGACCAGCTTCGGGGCCGGACGGCCTTGGTACAGACGGACAATACGTCAGCAATGTTCTACATCAACAAACAAGGGGGTGCCTGCTCCAGGCCCCTTTGTCAGGAGGCAGTAGCACTGTGGGACTTCTGTATTCGCCACGGCATTCACCTGATCGCCTCTTACGTCCCGGGGTCTTTGAACTCAGTAGCAGATGGCCTGAGCCGGAGGTTTTTGACCCACGAATGGTCTCTCCACCCGGAGGTGGCGGAGTCGCTTTTCCTTCAGTGGGGGTATCCCCTACTGGATCTGTTCGCTTCCCACCAAAACACCAAGTGCCGTCGGTTTTGCTCGTTCCGGGGCCTTGGCCCAGGTTCGTTGGGGGATGCATTCGAAGTCCCATGGATGAGGGGGCTAGTGTATGCATTCCCTCCGACGCTGCTGGTTCCCAGGACGCTTCAGCAAATAAAGAGGCAGGGAGCAAAGATCATCCTGATAGCGCTGGCGTGGCCACGCCAGTATTGGTACTCATCCCTCCTGAAGCTCTCCAGGTGCGACCCCATCCGGCTGCCCTTGAGACCCGACCTCCTGTCCCAGGACAACGGGCTACTTCTCCACCCCAACCTGGAGGCGCTACACCTCCATGCCTGGCTCCTTCATGGTTGACGGCCAATGAGCAGCTGTGCTTGTCCCCAGTGCAGCAGGTGCTGTGTAGCAGTAGAAAGGTCTCCACGAGGGCCTCTTATGCGGCAAAGTGGCGGAGATTTGCGCGCTGGGCAGGGGACAATGGGCTGGACCCATTCACACTGCCGGTCCACTCTATCCTAGACTATCTGTGGCACCTAAAATCGACCGGGCTATCGCTGTCGTCCCTCAAGGTCCACCTGGCGGCAATTGCAGCATTTCGCCGCGGGGATGAACGTCTCACCTTGTTTTCGATACCTCTTGTGAAGAGGTTTCTCAAAGGACTGTCGAAGTTGTACCCCCCGGTGCATGCCCCGACACCTCAATGGGACTTGAACCGGGTCCTTGCGCACCTCGCCAGGCCGCCGTTCGAGCCATTGGCATCGTGCTCCCTACTCTATCTTTCATGGAAGGTAGCGTTCCTGGTGGCTATCACCTCAGCTAGGAGGGTGTCCGAGCTGCGCGCCCTTTCGGCAGAGCCCCTGTACACCACCTTTTTTAAAGACAAGGTACAGCTACGCCCTCACCTGGCGTTTAGGCCCAAGGTGGTGTCACAGTTTCACATGAACCAAGACATCTTCTTGCCAGTCTTCTGCCCTAAACCTCATGCATCTGGTAGGGAGTGTCGCCTCCACATGTTAGACGTCAGGAGGGCCCTAGCTTTTTACATAGAGCAGACGAGACCCTTCCGCAAGTCATCTCAGCTTTTTGTGGCAGTAGCCGACGGAATGCGGGGGAAGCCCGTCTCTACACAGCAGATTGCGGCATGGATAGTGGCCTGCATTAGGGAGTGTTATAAGCTGGCTGGAGTGCCTCCCCCGAGGGTCACAGCTCACTCGACCAGAGCCCAGGCGGCGTCAGCAGTCTTCCTCGCAGGGGTCCCGATCGCAGAGATTTGTAGAGCAGCGACGTGGTCCTCTCCTCATACCTTTGCTCAGCACTACGCTGTTACCCAGCAGGCTCGGCAAGACGCGGCGGTCGGCACAGCAGTGCTGCAGTAGACGTTCCTGTGACGCATCCCACCTCCAAGGTAAGGCTAGTGACTCACCTACAAGGGAATGGCCAGGAGCAGCACTCGAAGAAGAAGAAGAGGTTGCTTACCTGTAACTGGTGTTCTTCGAGAGGTGTGCTCCTGGCCATTCCGCTCCCTCCTGCCTCCCCTCATATAGTGAGGGTAGAAGGAACTGAGGAGGGAGGGGGCCGGCGGCGCCATATATAGGGAGTGGCGTTGGCGCCACTCCAGGGGGCACTATTGCCGGCCCCGTGGGGCTATGGGAAAATGTTCCGGTGTGCCATGCACGTGGCGTGCAGACACCTACAAGGGAATGGCCAGGAGCACACCTCTCGAAGAACACCGGTTACAGGTAAGCAACCTCTTCTTCTTATTTATGTAGCCTTTTAATAAAAGTTTCAAATATGAAGATTGGCTCTTGTGACCACTTTCCAACTGGAAGCCAAATCCTTTGCCAGTTTATATAGTTTGAGTTACAATAGAACTCCTGAAATTAACCTCGGAAAGGGCATTCTGGATTTAAACTGGTTCCTCTTGAGCATCCTCTCCAGTATCAAATTTGCTCAGATAACAAATATCTTCCTTTTTCCATTGTAAGCCCACTGCCACTCCTCCTCAGATCTGAAAGTAGCTGGGTTCTTCTCTCTCTCTTTCTCATGCATCACAGGCCAAATTCTGCTTTGAGTCACACTTAGCTTGAGTAGGCCCATGGCCTTCAAATTCAGTGGCTTGTGGCAGATGTGCTAGTGCTACCCTGTAACATTCAGTAGGTGGGTAAATGCAGTTGCACCTGTGCTTTAATTTAGCAAATAATTCTAAAGATGCAAAAAAAATCTGAAAATTAAAAAAAAGTGGAGGATCCAACTTAGACTCAGGCAGGGTGGGGGTGAGTTGCAGCCATAGGGAGCCAAGTGAGCAGTGAGCAAGAAGGGGGAATAGCCCAGGGCAGAGGTTTGTATTGGAAGCCAAGTGAGGTCTAGGCACACTGTGGAGAGCTTGTCAAGCTGGGAAGGAGAAATAATGGGGTGAGAAGGGGCTTGGGAGCTTGGGGGGAGGGTAAGTAGAAGGCTTTAAACAAATAAACAGTCCCATTGCATTCTGTTGCGTAGAGGATGTATGTATAGGCTTACCGGGTACCACAGCATGGAAAGGAGGACAGGGGAATACAAAAAGGAGGACACATGGAGAAAATGAAGTATCAATGTAATATTCTTCAGTTTTTAGGGGGTCCTGAAATGCTTCCCCTTAAAAACAAGGTGTTTTGGGGTGTTCCAGCATACTGTAACTGCAGTAAGTAAAAAGCCAGACAAAATCGTGTACGTTTAAAATGCTTTTCAGATGGAGGATATGAAGGTAAAAAGGAGGACATGTCCTCTTTTTGCCTGACATCTGGTAACCCTATGTATGTAGGAATAGTTTGTCAGTGATGACCAAGAAAGAAAAGAATCCAACACCTTCTATCTAATTGGAGTTTCCTCTGCAGGGCAAATAGGAATACAAACAATAAAACTTACTTTTGCCACTGAAGAAAATTAATACCCTGAAAAGCAGACAGCTTTGAGTAAGTGAGTGCCATTGTCAGATGGCCAGTCTTCGGACTGGAAATACTATTTATTCTGCTCTTCGGTTTTGCTCTCCTATGAGTTGTGCATGGCATAAGTACCCTACCAGACAGCATGCCACAAAGTTAACCATCCTTTTACTAAAAAGTTAGGTGGGGGGGGGGCCATGTTTGTCTAATTTTTGTAAAAACATACAAAAGAGTCCTGTGGTACTTTTAAAGAGTAGCACATTTATTTATCACATGAGCAAAATCCCATTTTGGAAACCATTTTCAAGTGTCTGACAAAGTGGGATTTCACCCACAAAAGCTCTAGCAATAAATAAATGTGTTACTCTTTGAAAGTGCCACTAGGTGCCTTGCTTGTTTCACATTATCTTCTTGCCATACTTTATTGTGAATTCCTGTAATGTTGTCTGCCTCGCATTGGAAAGTGTGGTCACAATAATGCCGTATTTTTGGTTTGGACTGTCTCTTTCCTGTAAGAGTAGGCTTACTCAGTTTTTGCTGCTATGTCCTCTCTGTTTTGTTTCCCTAGGAGAGGGATTGGGAGTCTGGCAGGAGCTAAGGGCAGGGTGGGAGGAATACTGCAGGAGGCTTCTCTGCCTTGTTTTCAGTTCACTTGATTGTCCTCTCTTTGGCTATTTGCAAGGAAGGCAGAAGGCAGGCAGCCTGGCTGGGTCTGCCAGTTTGGTGTGACCCTGATCGTAGCACTGCCCTTGCAGACCCAGCCAGCCTGCCTGCTTGCCTCATGAGTTCCCCAACTTCCCCTACCTGGGTTGCATACACCTGGAAGCTGGGAGAGGGTCAGAGCCAGGGGCGGCCTTAGGCAATTGGGGGCCCTAGGCAAAGGCCCATTGTGGGGCCTGCTAAAGGGCCCACCATTGGCTCCCACTGCCACCCTCCCTGTGGTTCCAGTCCCTCCTGCACCCCTAACTGCCCCACACCACCCCCCTGGACTCCATGTTTGTTTTGCTGAACCAAACCAACACAGCTATCCTTCTGGAACTCATAAATTATTCTTGGATATGATATTTTTTAAAGATCTTCCCATCATGAAGCTTGTAAATTGATCATCTTTCACTTAACATAAATGAGCTAGTGCTGAACTACAAAGTTAAAATAAACATTTAAAATTTTTTTTTTAAAGTGTGAGCATTAATTAATAAATAAAAAGTGGTAACATTAATGATGGTTCAAAAATAACAAATACCACATTTAAAATTTTGGCAGTCAAATCTTACATATTTTTCACATAGCCTTGGGTGTTTGCGCACTAGACATTTAATACAAAAAATTATAATAAATAAAAATAAGTGAAAAGAAGGTTTCTAGTGTGTAGGAATAAATGAAAAACACCAAATTTTAGTGAAATTCTCTGACGTTCTCAAGTTTATATGACTCTGGCTCCCTCAAAAATATTAAATAGTAAGTACAAAAGAAGCTAAAAAATTACTTACCAAAAGAAAAACATACAGTGGAGACATCACACACAGCTATAATGATTGCCTAAGGGCAGCACTTTATTTACGTATAGCAGCCTATATGGACCTACCTGGTAACCCGAGCTAACCAAAGCCAAAGTAAAAATTGTCACAAAGTCAAAGGAAAAGGCAAAAGAACAGGTAAAAAAAAAAAAGAAGAGGAAAAGGCAATATTTCACAAAATTAAAAAATGCCAGAATAAATAGTCACAATGAGGAAGTAAAAGCTGAGGCCACTGGAAAAGTTCTGCTATTGGGCTGTATATTGCTTGCTCCTGCTTTTGTAGCATGTCAGTGTGAAGGTGATGAACAGATAATGGTGAAATCTGCAATTCAGATGAAGCACAGATCCTAATGATAGTTCGCCTTGATGAGCCAAGCGTGAAAAGTGCTTTGGCTTCCAGCCCTACTAGCTCTGCTAGATGGGAACAATTTCTGTATTTTTCTGTTTTCATTTCTGTCCACCAAACTGAGGATGGGGCTCCTAACTGCTTGAGGCCTTAAGCAGCCGCTTGCTTCACCTACCCCAAAAGCCGCCACTGGTCAGAGCCTTTTTAAATTTCCTGCCCTGTGGCATAAGCAGCCCAGCATGGCGAATTGCAGATGCTGTGCTGGTATCCCTCCATAATCTCATGCTACCACTCAAAGTGGAGGGCAAGTATTACAGCAAAATTCAGGGGAGGCATGGGCTCTATTTTAAAAGCTTGAGAACTGCAGCAGTAGGTGTCTTCAGTGTGGGTCAGCAGGGCGTCATCTCTTAGCTGGGTTTAAAGGATAGGCAGAGGGAGCATGCGGTGACATGGCTTTCGCCGAGGCACCGGAGGCACTTCTCGTGGGGACTGTCCTGTGGGAAGGACTTGCCGCACTCGGCACAGGGCTTAAACCCTGGCATGGCGGACAGCACTGGAGCGTGATGATCTGGCTCGGAAAGGGAGACCTTCTTCGGGGGGACCAAGTCCACAAATAGGTTCTCCCAGGCGAGTGAGAGGCTCAGTCATAATCGAAGACAGGCTGCTTGCAAAGCAAGGAGCAGGCAGTTCTACCTCCGACGCTGAGGTGGAAGTAATGAAACTGGGGAGGGGTGGCGGCCACCTATATAGCCATGGGGTGGCGTGAGGGGCGGTGGCCGCTGCCCTCTTCTGACAGGCTAGAGCAAAAACTTCTGACCAATCTGGCACTCTGGCACGGAGACACCTATTTCTGAATGTATCCGAGCAGCACTCGAAGAAGAGTGTTGGGTTTGTAGAATAGTTGGGTTCAGTCTCAAGGGATCCACTCTTCAAACAACCTATAAATGGGAATTTCACACTAATATTTCCATTAAGAGTCTGTTGCTTCCTGCTGCTGTGCTCCTCCACTCTGAATACCTCTCCTTGTCACCAGTTTATGGGTGTTAGCCAGCTTTCTCTTTCGTCACCCTGTCTTGTAGTATGGTCGAATCATGGCAACTAGATTGTTTAATTTCATTAATATTTGTCAAATAATTGCATTGATTAACACTGTTTTGTGCACTGTTCCCTCTGAGCTGTGCGCATGTGCACGTGCACAGGTCATGAAAACTGCGCACACAAAATAACGTGCGCACAAAAAAATTCAAGAGTGCTAATATTGGTGCTCATGAAGAATTTTTTTTTGCGCACACAAAGAAATTTTTTGCGCACACAGCCTACGAATAATTAGAGAGAACATTGGTTTTGTGGTAATCAACCAGCTCACTTGCTGGCCAAAAAAGCTACCCAGGAAGGAAACATTAGGCTAATATACTGATAGAATTGATTAGACACAGTCACTGGCAAAGTCAGGTGCTGCTTTGTGGATCAGCTTCTCTCCATTCATCAGCTAGCTCTGGCTAGGGTTACCAGATGTCAGGCAAAAAGAGAACATGTCCTCCTTTTTACCTTCATGTGCTCCTTCCAGCAGCAGGCATTTTAAAACTTACACAATTTTGTCTGCCTTTTTACTTACAGGGGTTAAAGTATGCCAGAATACCTCAGAACACCGTTTTTAGGGGGAAGCGTTCCAGGGCCCCCTAAAAACAGAAGACTATTACATTAAATACTACTACATTTTCTCCACGCATCCTCCTTTTCCCTCTCCTCCTTTCCATGCTTTGGTATTCTGGTAACCTGAGCTCAGGCTTGTCCGTATGTCCGAGTTTGGTTCTGAACTGGTGATTTTCTAAGAACCTAGCTCTCTTTGCTGGAGCTGAGCCCTGCTTTGCTTTGCTTTTGGCTCTTTGCTAGTGTGTTGTATTGTCAGCTTGTCAAGCCCTATCAGGGTCAGGAAAAAAAAACCAAACAAACAAGGAGTCGTGTGGCACTTAATGACTAACAGATTTATTTTTTGCATGCGAAATAAATCTGTTAGTCTTTAACTGTCACACAACTCCTTGTTTTTTTGCTGGACTAGACTAACATGGCTATCCCTTTGGAAAGGGTCAGGAAAGCCAGTGCTCTGCTCTCTCCAGACTGGCCGTGGATTAAGTCTTCAGTGCTGGGTGCAGGCTAAACCCAGTAAAAAAAAAAAACCAAAAAAAAAACCCAAGGAGTCGTGCGTACGGTTACCAGATGTCAGGCAAAAGGAGGACATGTCCTTTTTACCTTCACGTCCTCCGTCCAGCAGGCATTTGAAAAATACCTGATTTTGTCCAGCTTTTTACTTACAGAGGTTAAAGTC
>ML681972.1:9247501-9296508 GCA_007922195.1 Podocnemis expansa
AGCACAGGAATAAAGGAAGCATTCCAGCCCATCCTGGCTAGGTAAAGTTACTGGGTGTCAGGCGACAGGAGGACATTTTCTCCTTTTTACCTTCAAGTTCTCTGTCCAGCAGGCATTTTAAAAATACATGATTTTGTCTGGCTTTTTACTTACAGGGGTTAAAGTATTCCGGAACACCCTATTTTTAGGGGGAAGTGTTCCAGGGCCCCCTAAAAAAAGAAGAATATTGCATTAATGCTACTTTTTCTTCTTGTGTCCTCCAATGGCCTCCTTTTCATACTTCCCTGTCTTCCTTTCCATGCTTTGGTATCTGGTAACTCTAATCCTGGCTCAGCTCAGCTCAGCTCAGCTGTGGTCTGCCAACCAATCAGAGTCTCAGTCACAGCAGACTAGGCTGGCTCCATAGAACCACTGCACTGCCCACATCCCACATGTTCACTGTCAGTCAGTCAGCATGGTAATTTTATTAACAGCACATTACGTGAATCACAAATAAAAAGGTAAAAGGTGGTTGGGGCCCATGTGGGAACAAGCCAGTCAAAGACCAGTGGGGACTGAGCCTACCAAAGGTCAGCATTCTGAATAACTGACAGTGAGTGGGTTGGGAGGGGAGAGGCAGGAGCCCAGCCTGGCTGCCTGTGACTGAGACTGATTTTTTTGCCTGCCGCCAGGAAGTAGGGGAAGTGGAAAGGGAAGGGGAGGAGGTCTGGGAGCCAGCATGGGGAAAGGGGAACCCACTGGGGAGGGGAAAGGGAAGGTGTGGGAGAGCCTGCAGGGTTGGGGAGGGGGAATGAGAGCCCATGATACTCTGAACATGGGGGGGGAAGGGTTGGGGAGCCCATGTAGACACATGGGCTGCCACAGGAGTCCTGCCTTCCAGTGTGGCCCCTCCACATTGAAAGAGTTTGACACCTCTGCTGAAGATGACCTGTATTTGTCTGCTGGGAGCAGCCACACCTTGGATATGTCTCTACTCCTTGGGAGTAGGCAGGGGCTAGGTCCTCAACTGTCCTCTTGCAGCACAGCTGCCTGCAGTCAGTCCTTGATAACAACTATTATCATTTGAGGGTCCATGAATTCTTTTGACATTAAAAAGGGGTCATTATACTTGAAAAGGTTGAGAACCACTGGCTAAGGGGCTATGCTGTGAAATGTATCTGTGAGCTACAGATCACTAGGCCCTCAGTCACAACACTACAAACAAGGAGTCTGGTCTCACTTTTAGAAACTAATTTGCATTAGTTGTGGATTTTCTCCCATGAAAGCTCATGCAATAAATTTATTTGTTGGCCTTTAATAGTGCTAAAAGGCTCCCTGTTTATTTTGCTGAACTAGACTAATGCGGCTACCACTTTGGAACTTGTCATTAATCACAGCAATGGATGCTAAGTCCCACTATTACAAGAAGCGATACAGTAATACTAAAAACCACCAAGCCATTGGGGGTCGGAAATAACGTGGATATATCCTTATACTTTTCTAGGAGGACTGCAGATGCTCCATTGTAACATTCCTGGGATGTGACATTCAGAGGAAGACATTTGGCAATTTAATTGCATTCCAGGTAGTAGCAGTGATTCAAGTGTCCATCATGTCAACCTTCTAGGGGAAAATAAGGATGTTCCCACTAATCTAGGGTCAGCAACTCAAGATAAAAAGAGCCAATTTTTAAAATTACTCTAACAACCAAGTGTTTTGAGAGCCACAATAGGTGTAGCTTCCTGGTGAGGGGAGCTGGGCCAGGGCACCTGTAGCAGGGTTGTCTGGTGAAGGGTTGGGGGGAGCCTGGAACCAGGAGCAGGCCCCCAACAGTGTCCCCCCATGGCATGGAGAGCCTGGAGTCTGTCACAGGGCACCCATCCAAAGTGTCCCTGGTGGCAGGAGGAGGCCTGGCGCTCAAAGCCACAAGGGGGCTACCAAAGAGTAGCATGCAGCTACAGAGCCACAAGTTGCAGACTCCTGCACTGACCTCAACTCCTCAATTAACTCTCTGCCCTAATAAGTCTCACTGGCTTTCACAGTCTTTCACGAGTCCTACCCCTAGTTTTTCCGTGGCTGTTGCCCTCCAGCTTTTCCTTTACAGCCCTTCCCCTGGGTAGATCAGCTACTTTACATATACAAACAAGGAGTCTTGTGGCACTTAAAAGACTAACAAACTTATTTCTTGCATGAATTTTCGTGGGAAAAAATCCCACTTCTGCAGATGCTTTGAAGATGGGGGGACTTAGAGAGTGAGAGGACATAAATGCAGGGAAGTGTAAGTCATGGGATCAAGTCATACTGTAACAGCAAATCAAAGCAGTTGTTAAGATTCAAACACTGGTGAACAGCAGGAAGATGAGGTCAAATCACCTGTTATAATGAGAAAAAAATTCAAAGTTCTTATTGAGCTGTGAAGCTACACAGTCAAATGTGTAAATAAATTTTAGCTCTGCAGCTTCTGTTTGACGTCTTGAACTGTTATTCATTTGTCTGAGCACAACAATTAGTAAATCGTCAGTGGAGCAATCAGGAATATTGAAATACTCATCTGTAGGTTTTAGAGTGTTGTGATTTCTGATGTCAGATTGGAGCCCATTTATTCTTTTGTGCAGAGACTGTCCTGTTTGTCTATTATGTAAGGAGAGGGTCATTTCTGGCACATGATGGCATAAATCACATTGGTGGATGACCAAGTGAATGAGCCTTTGATGGGGTAGCTGGTTTTATTAGGTCCTGTAAATAGTGGTTTTTGTGCACATATGTGAGCAAAGTTGGCAGTGTGGTTTGTTGTGGGGATATGTGCTTCATTTAAAGGTTCTGTTGTTAGGTCTGTAGTTGCTGGTCTTTAAGTGCTACAGGATTCCTTGTTTGTTTTGCTGAGCTAGAGTAAGTCGGCTGCCCCTTTTAAACTTTTCATATACATAGAGCTGTCTCACCTGTAAAGTAGTAGCTTGCATTTGACATTTTTATTTTCAGTTAACCTAAATTCTTTAATTTTTGATTGAAAAAAGAACAAGGCATCAGTGGGTAGATGCTCTAATGAGGAGTCTGAACACATACACTATGTCTACATTGCTCAGCATTTTCAAAAAATCTTTTTTCGGGATAAGTATTTCAAAATAATTATCTTGAAAAAACTTTTTTTTCAAAAATGCTATTTCGGGACAACGGTCCAGGGTCTGCTAGTTGTCCTGAAATAACTCGACTCCCCCCCCCCCCCCCCAAAAAAACCCCAAAACAAAACAAAACAAAAAAAAAGAGAGCCTACACCGGACTTTCTTTTTTGGTAAAAAGCAAGGCAGTGGATGAGATAGGGAGGCTTTTTCGGAAAAAAAGCCTTTGCTGTGTCCGGGGATGGCTTTTTTCGAAAAAGCTACCTTGAAAAAGGCTTGTTTCCGAAATATAACGAGGTTTAGCATTCCCAAAAAAGGGCTCCAGTATTTTGAGATGCTGAAGTGCTTTTTCAAAAAAGCTAAACCTGACAGCTTTTTTGAAAGAAAAAGCCTTTTTCAAGGTAGCTTTTTTTTTTTTAAAAAAAAGCCATCCCCAGACACAGAAAAGGTTTTTTTTTTTTTTTTTTTGAAAAACCCCCCCATCCCCCGCTTCCCCCTTGTTTTTTTTTTTTTTTTTTGAAAAAGAAAGTCTGGTGTAGACTTTCTTTTTCGGGGGAAAAAAAATCATGGTATTTCAGGACAACGAGCGGTCCCCAGACTGTTGTCCCAAAAAAGCATTTTTGAAAAAAAGTTTTTTTGAGATAATTGTTTCGAAATACTTATCCTGAAAAAAGGTTTTTCAAAAATGCAGAGCAATGTAGACACACCCATATTGTTAATAAAGGGGTGCAGACAATATGAGACACAATTCAAAACTTGCAGGTTTTGATCAGAAATATCTTTGCAAAGGCTATACTATTGTTTGCCTCAGCATTTGAAAATGTATGGACCTTTCAAAGAATTATTTGTGCTTCTAATTCTTTTTTGCAATTAATTGTCTATGGATGGGCTAGGAAATTCAGAATCTCAGCTCAGCCTTAACAAACTGCTACCTTAGCTCTCTGTCAGAAAGGAAACAAATATAGTTAAAGTATTTTAAGTAATTAAAAGAGTTGGGATATGATTTTCTCTGATGCTGTTCCTAAAGAATCTCAGGTTGTTGGTCTTCCAAACTTTAGATTTTTCTTTCTAAAACCATAGCCTATTAACGGTTGGTTACTTACCAGTAACCGTCCTCCTTTGAGATGGGCTGCTCTTAGACATTCAGTTACTGGTGTCTACGTGCCACAACGCACGGTAGCTCGGAAAGTCTTTAGCGTTAGCCTGTCAGGTCATGGCGCACGGTCAACGCCCGCTCCGCACGGTAACCGCGGCTATATAGGTGACCAAGATCCTGATCCTCCCAGTCCCATATACCTTTGCCAGCTCCGTTAGCTGGGGTTGTGGAAGGGGCCTGAATGTATGTGAGCAGCCCATCTTGAAGAAGGGAGGTTACTGGTAAGTAACCAATCGTTCTCCTTTGAGCGCTGCTCACATTATTTAGTTACAGGTGACTGCTAGCCATACCCAAGGATGGTGGGAGGAGTTATGGTCTACCCACATGGAGTACAGCTGTGCCCAAAGCGGCATCATCTCTAGCCTGTTGGGCAATTGTGTAGTGCATTGTGAAGGTAGGTATCGACAACCACATAGCGGCCCTGCAGATCTCTTGAATTGGGACCTTGGCGAGGAAGGCTGTAGAAGATACCTGAGCCCTGGTAGAGTGAGCTCTCTCAGTTTCTGGGAGAGGTGTGTTTGATCTTCCGTAGCAGTCTGTGATGCAGTTTACAATCCATTTGGACATGCACTGAGAGGACACTGGGGAACCTCTCGCGCTTTCGGCGACCGCCACAAACAACTGGGAGGTCTTACGGAAGGATCAAGTATGCTCGATATAAGTTAAGAGCGCTCTCCTCACATGTAAGGTGTGCCACTGTCTCTGGTTTTCTGTGACCTGGGATTTGGAATAGAAAACTGGCGGGCAAATTTCTTGGTTCATGTGGAAGGGGGTGGCCACCTTGGGTAGGAAGGAAGGTTGGTGACGGAGGACCACCTTGTCTGGGAAAAACATCATATTTGGGGGTTCAGAGGAAGGAGCTCGAAACTCTGACACCCTTCTAGCCGAGGTTATTGCTACTACGAAAGCCACCTTCCATGAAAAAACTAGTAGGGTGGCTGAATCCAAGGTTTCATACAGCGGCTCTTTTAATGCCTGCAATATAACGTTCAGATCCCACTGAGGGGTGGACTTACGAGGGTGGGGAAAGAGCTTTTCCACCCCTTTCAGGAACCTGTGAGATATGTGGTGTGAAAAGACTGGGGCACCGTCTACCTTTTCGTGAAGGGCCGAAACTGTCGCTAAGTGGACTCTCAGTGAGGACAGGGACAGGCCTTTTTCTCTAAGGTCTAGAAGATAGTCCAGAATTGTATAGACTGGTGCTGAGATAGGGTCTATGCCTTTGTCACGGGACCAAGTGGAGAAGTGTTTCCATTTGACTGTGTATGTGGACCTGGTGGAGGGTTTTCTGCTACCAACCAGGATCTTCTTAACCTTGTCTGAGCAGCACCTCTCTCGCTTGCTGAGCCAGAGAGCATCTAGGCTGTCAGGTGTAGGAGGCCTGGGTTTGGGTGCCGAAGGCACCCTGAGTCCTGTGTTAGGAGATCCGCCCACTGAGGGAGGTGGAGCGGGGTCTTTATGGACAAATCCTGCAGGAGCGGGAACCAGTGTTGTCTGGGCCAGTCCAGAGCTATCAGGATGATGTGTGCTCCGTCTGCAAGGACCTTCAGAAGCACTCTGTGGATCAGGGAAATTGGTGGGAAGGCGTACATCAGGGTCCCCGACCAACTGAGGAGGAAGGCGTCGCTGAGTGAGCCCTCCTCCTGACCCTGGAGGAAACAGAATTGGAGGCATTTGTGATTCTGTTTCATGGTGAAGAGGTCCACCAGGGGAGGTCCCCATCTGTCTATCAACAGGATAAAAACCTTGTTGTGAAGGGACCACTTGTGGTTCGCTAGGGTTTTCCTGCTGAGTGAGTCAGCTAAGCTGTTGTCTACCCCCAGTAGATGGGAGGCAACTGGTATAAAGTGGTGATCTATCGCCAGTTGCCCAAGTTTGCACACGTCCTTGCACAGGGCCGAGGAGTGTACCCTCCCCTTGCCGGTTGGTATAGAACATGGATGTTGTATTGTCCGTGAGGACCTGAACCGTTCTGCTGCAAATTTTGTCTAGGAAGGTCATGCAGGCCAGTCTGATGGCCTTTAGTTCCTTCACATTTATGTGGAGGTGTTTGTTCTCAGGGGTCCTGAGACCCTGCGTGGAGGGGCCCATGGACAGATGGGCTCCCCAACCTGATTCTGAAGTGTCCGTTATCAGGGTCACTGAGGGCTTGGACTCCCTGAACGGAATACCCCCCATTGCAAAGTGGGGGGTCCCTCCAAATTTGAAAGGACTCCAGGGCATGCTGGGGAACTGAGAATACCTTGTCTAGGTGGTCTCGCCATGGCTGGAACATTGTGGAGAACCAGAGCTGGAAGAGTCTCATCCTTAAGCATGCTGTCCGGATTACCGAGGTGGCAGCCACAATGTGGCCTAGAACTTGCATGCACCGGTGCTTGGAGCTCCGTAATGATGGTGCAGATGGACCAAATCTTCACAGAGGCAAGGACGCCGTGCCTCATCGGGCATTTAGTTGCACCCCTATGAATTCTTTGTCCTGAGTGGGGTGGAGCTTTGACTTCTGTGTGTTTATGCAGAGACTGAGGAATCTGCAAAGCTTCACTACCAGTTTGATGTGATGTTGTATGTGGCAGCTTGACTTCCCTACTATGAGCCAATGGTCTAGGTAGGGGTAGATTTTGATGCCCCTCCTGCATCGGAACGCTGCAACAGGTGCCACACATTTTGTAAACACCCTGGGAGCCAGTGATAGCCCGAAGGGAAGAGCGGTGAACTGGTAGTGGCTCTGTGCCACCACAAACCTGAGGAAGCGTCTGTGGTGGGTTTGGATGGCTATGTGAACTTAGGTGTCCACAACCCTCGACCTAAAGAACCAGTCACCCAGGGGCAGGGAGGGGACAATCTGAGGCAGGGAAACCATGCGGAACTTTGTTCTCCTTATGTACTTGTTTAGCGCTCTGAGGTCTAGAATAGGCCATAGATCCCCATTGGGTTTGGGGACCAAGAAGTATTGGGAGTAAAACACCTTGCTCCGCTCCCACTTGGGGAGCCTTTCTATGGCCCCAAGGGAGAGGAGTTTCTGGCGTTTGGCTTCGAGCCGGTGTAACTGTTCTTGGTTTCCCAATGTTGCACGAGGGGGCGGTTTTCTGTCCCAAGGGGTTGAAAGAAACTGGATGCGATATCCTCGCACCACCGTGTTGAGGATCCAGTGATCTGATGTAATGCAGGCCCACTGGTGGGCAAAGCGGTGCAGGCGGTGGAGGGAGAACAGGGACCCTGGTATGCTGCCCTCGAATGGACTGTCAAAAACACTGTTTATGGCCTGAGGAACGGTCGGACCCCTGTCCACGCCTTCCGGACCGTAAGGTGTTGTTTTCCCCCCTTACCTGGATGATTCTTGTCCTTATCTAGGACCCCAACATGGCACTGGGGAAGCTGGAGGGATTTTGGGAACTGACTCTGCAGTTGAATCTGCTGCTTTAATTGCTGCGACTGCTGTTGGAGCTGTTGATGTGGTCTCGTCGAGTGTCGTTTGGATTGTGGGGTGCATATACCTAGGGAACGAAGCGTGGCCCTCGAGTCCTTCATACCGTGGAGCTTCATATCTGTGGATGGAGCAAAGAGGTCAGGGCCTTTAAAGGGGAGGTCTTGGATAATTTGTTGCATCTGTGCAGATAGGCCTGAGCCTTGGAGCCAGGCAGACAGACTCATGTTGACTGGAGAGGCCGTGGTGTGGGTCGCTGTATCCACTGTGTCCCAATTTGCTGCCAGAGCATCCCCAGATGCTCTCTCCCCTTCCTCTAGCATTGCTTCGAAGTCTCTCAGGGGCTCCTCAGAGATGGTTGTGCAGAAGTTTCACCTGGCCTTGCACAGGTTAAAGATGTAACATGTCATTAAGGCTGAATGGTTAGAGATACGTAGTTTAAGGGCCACGGAGGAGTATACCTTCCTCCCTAGGAGGTTGAGCTTCCTCTCCTCTTTGTTTTTGGGGGTGGAGCTTGGCTGGCCTTGTCTCTGCCTTTGGTTTATGGCATCAACCACCAAGGGCTCTGGGGTGGGGTGATGAAATAAGAAGGAGAACCCATCTGGAGAGACGTAGTATTTCTTATCCGCGACCTTGGACGCTGGCGGGATTGAGGATGGCATTTGGCAGCATTCTTGGGAGGATGTGATATACTCCCAAGAGTAAAAGGATTTCCACGCTCGCTGGAGGGGCTCTACGGCAAGTATCGAAGAGGGAGTCACTTGCGTTTTGCAAGTTTACGCTGATCTGAACGAACGCTGATAGCGGAAAAAGGAACTGGGAGGGTCGGGGTCATGGTCACCTATTTAGCTGTGGTCGCGGTGGGAAGAGGGCATTGGCCGTGTGCCCTGACCTGACAGGCTAAAGTTAAAGACTTTCCGAGCTACTGTGTGCTGCAGCATGTAGACACCTGTAACTGAATGATGTGAGCAGCGCTCGAAGGAGAGCTGAGGCTTTAGTTTTAAGGATGGTGACTTTCTATTTTTAGTGCAGTTCTTTATTTCTTCCTCTGTTTGTAAATATAGGGTCCAGACTCTAAAAGATATTTAGGCACCTAACTTCCAAAAATCAATAGGCATTAGGCCGCTAAATATTTTTGAAAATCTGGGCTTATGTGCTCAGTTCCATTAATTCTCCTGTATTAATTATTAATCGGAGGAGTTACAGTTTCAAGTTTCCTTTTTCACAGAGCCACTATGGCCTGAAAACCATCAGAGTTTGCCAGGATTTGTATACAGCTAGTCCTCACTTAGTGACCTACTCGTTTAGTGACCCCTCAGAGTTATGACCGGCTCTCTGATGAGTTGGTATTATGGCAATGTACGAGAACTCGCATCAACTCTCTCAGATTACCTATATTTACAGTACACTATGCAAACTAAGTTCAGTACATTAGAGCTTAAAACATTTAAAATATATATTAAAAATGTTATAAATGATGCAAAGGTGACATTAAAACTATCTACCGATGGTTGAAAAACCCACTACCAGTAAAGTACATTATGCCTGAAATACCGGTAAGGGCTGCTCCTCGTTTAGTGACCAATTCGTTTATCAACCAGGTTTCAGGAACGGAACCCGGTCACTAAGTGAGGACTACCTGTATACATTTTTCTCATTGACTGGCCTCGCCCTAGTAGAGTCTCTTTCATTTGTTAGCCTTTAAGTGCCATTTGTTTGTTTCACTGAATTAGACTAACACTGCTGCCATTTTGAATCTTGCATTTCTGTTTGCAGAAATGGCATTAGGAATTCCCCAGATTCTGTTGAAGGCACATGTGTGTGGGAATTCTTGTTTGTAAAGTAGGGTAATGATAAAAGTTGGCTAAACTGATCTTTGGGTAATGAAAGAGAGAATTCTATAGACTTTGTCTGTTTTTTAGTTGCATGGGTAATTGTCTTCAGAAGGAATACTAACCTAGGCTTCACTTCAATCTCTTTTTAACTAACAAACAAATCAAAACATGCTGTACACCATTTATTGATTGTTTTGCTGGCTTTTCAGCTTTGAAGATCCCCTTGCTGCTTTACTTTTTTGTTTAAAGCCCAGAGCTTCTTGATAATACATTTTCCAAATCAGTAGGATTACCTTAATTCAGATCTCTAAATTAGTTTGCATTGGAATAACTGTTGTCATCAAGAAATGTTTGCAAGTCAAACTCTCTCCTGCTTTACTGCAAAAAAAAATATCTGCTTTTAGCATGTTGTCAGTTTCATATACTTGTAGCAGCAGGAACAGATTTAATTAATAATAATATTTAAAACTAAAAATCTATATGCATTAATACCCAATTAGGATTAGTTTGTACCAGACATTCCAAATGTGTTGAAGACATGGCCCCTACCTTAAACAGTCTTGAAGTACAAACTGAAAGCTCCTAGGCTATGTCTACAGTGCCAAATTAGTCCAGGCTAAGGAAGCTTAGTCTAGACTAATTTGGCCCATGGCCAAACTGGGCTTTGGCTAGTCCGAACTAAGAAATTTCTTTGTTTGGACTAGGCAAAACTTAGTCTGAATTAGTAAGTACTGGTGGTTAGTCTGGACTTACTCGCTTAGTTCGAAATAAGCACGTGCAATACTTGAAGTAGTGTTTAGTTTGAACTTCAAAAGTCCGAACTAAGCCATTAATTTGAACTAGTCAGTGTTAAAAAGTTAGTTCAAACTAGAATGGGCGGCTAGTTCGAACTAAAAACCCGTGGTTAGACTGAACTAACCTGAGTTTAGTCCAGATTAACCTTGGACTTTTTTAGTTCAGACTAGCAAGTATGAACTGAAAAAGTAGCTGTAGACATAGTCCTGGGTTCTGCCATTACCAAGATGAAGGAATCTCATATACAGCAAATATTTTGTGCAAAGCACATCTAGTGGTTTTCAGTATTAGTAAAAACAATGAAAGTCCTGTTGCACCTTGTAAACTAACAAATTTCTTTTGCATAAGCTTTCATGGGCTCCAACACACTGGAGCCCATGAAAGCTTATGCCTGAAGAAATTAGTTAATCTTAAAGGAGCAACAAGACTCATTTTTGCTGTACAAAGAATAACATGGCTACTCCTCTGGAACTTTTATTAGTACGTATTTCCTTGCTTTGCTTCAGTACCCTTGAACAATATGAGCTGTTTGTGTTTTTATTTCATAATGCAGAGACAAACACTGAAAATTCAAGATTCTTTGTCAAAATTTCTTTCTGATCACAGGTTGCGCTGAAATGGCTGGCAATCCTGAGCAACAGTTGTACAAGGGAAAACTTAATGAATACTGTCAAAAGAATAAGTTACTACTTGAATATAGGGAAGTCAAAGTGGAAGGCCCTCCTCATGATCGTGTGTAAGTTCTCACAGTGTATATCAATAAATATTGTGACACATTTTAATATGAGAATTAATGTGTAAAGTGATATGTAACCACTGCCTCTGTTCTTTTGACTGGTTATAACTTGTAACTGGTCCGTGCAGTAGACCCTAGACATTGGTAAGTAGGACTATAACTTTTTGCTCTGAAGTGTGTGTGTGTGATGAGGTATTGTCACGGGGCAAGAAAGAATATTATTATTGTGGTAGTGATCAGAGGCTGTAATCAAGGGTCAGAGGCCCAATGTGCTAAGCACTGCACGTGCACACACACAAGAAACAGTTTCTGCTAGAAGGATTTTAAAAGCTAGGTAAGAACTTACATATTAGAATCAACATATGATATTGTCTTTGAATTTCTACTGCACTTGCAGATTTATAAACACCAACAGCCTCGACAGTATATTTCTTTGTGAGCAGTGGTGGCCCGGGCCAGGCCAAGGGGTGAGATGGCCAAGCGGCCCCAGCACACCCTCCTTCCAACTCCTCCTAGTACCCTCAAGGCTGTCCCTAAGAGGGTCCCCCCCAACCCCCACACTTAATTTTGCTGGAGCAGGGAGTGGAGGATTTCCTGCCTTGCTCCACCTTGGGCTACGTGCCTGTGTGTAGCAGGGCATGAAATTTAAAATAGCCTTTCTGGCTCCAGCCTGGAGCTACTTGGCACCCCTTGATGTCTGTGGTAGAACCGTACGGGCTTGGAACTTTAGGAAGCCTATAAGGAATTGGCTAAAAAATAACTCTCTCCTTTTTCCCTCCCACCCCAGTCTCCTCAGGCAACACCTGGTTCCTTCTCTCATTTCCATTTTTGTGGTTTTTTTTCCCCATGTTGTCCCCTTTGTGCGGGTTAATTAGTAAAACCAAACATGCCATTCTCCTCCACTCTTCTCAGAGAGACCCCTCTTAAAGATTCGCTTCTATAATGACCATCATCAGTAACCTACATCATATTCTTTTTCAGTCCTAAGGTTTTATCAGAAGAATAGCGAGTGAAATTGGAATAGCAAAAATTAATGCTAAAATCAGTTTCTAAATCTTTCTGTGCATCTGGTCTTCTGGTATATAAGACCACAGGATTTTTGTAAAGGCCAAATTGCCTTTGCAGTTGTACAGCACCATGTCCACTATTGGTATTTAATAAAATAATGATGCAGTGGCAGATCAAAGGTAGATATAATTTTGCTTATGGAATCAGAGCAGGTCCCTTCACCTCTCTTCCCACAATCTACAGCACTGAAGAACATTCTTGTCTTAGGCCCTCCCAGTCTTGGACGTGTATCAACAGATTCAAGCCTGTCCACCACTATTTTAATGCACTCTTCAGTGCTTTAGTACAACAGCTTATGTTTAGAAACATTATAACTCATAATATTATAATATGAAAACATGATTGGAAGGAGGGAAAGTACTATTTAAGAACCCTTGAAGCTTCCAAAGAATTACTGGGGTTGGGAGATGATAAACACCTGAATACTTAAGAACTTGAATAGCATATAATAGTGCTCTCAAGATAAACAAACAATGGAATCTTTATAAGGTCCTTAAGCATATGTCAAAATTCAGCTGTGTTCAGTAAAAAGGTTTCTTTATTGTAGGTTCACATTTGTGGTTAAAATAGGTGACAAGGAGTATCCTCAAGCTACAGGTAAAAGCAAGAAAGAGGCAAAAGAAGAGGCAGCAAAAGCAGCTTGGAATAGCATAGCACAAAACAATCAAGTAAGTAAATGCATTTTATTTAAAAGTATATGAGAAACTATCATTTTTGGGGGCTTAGAAGGCTTTTTCATGGTTTATATATAGCCCCTGAATCATGATAGAGGCAATTCAGGTGTTCTCTAAACTGCCTGAGTGATGGGTGTTTGTCTAATGTAGAACATCCTTAAGCCCAGGGGTTAAAGCAAGCCATTCCGGAGCCCCCTATTTTTAGGGGGGAGCGTTCCAGGGCCCCCTAAAAACAGGGGAATACACCAGAATGCTGTGTTCTGGGACCCCCTAAAAATTGAGGAACACGGCAATCCTGGTGTGTTCTTCCAGGGCCGGCTGAAGGGGTTGTGGGCTGGAGTGAGCCTGGCAGCCCCTACCCCCCTCTTTCCAGGTGCCTGCACTGGCTCCGCCCCTTTCTGCTGGGGCTGGGCAGCGCATGTGGCCCAAACCTAGTCTCCTGCTTGTTTCCTTTCTCGTTGGCTGGCTGGCGGCATAGTCTCCCTTCCCCTGGGCCTACTTCTTGGCCACGTGGGTGACATGGGTAAGGGGTGTGGCGGGGGGCAGGGTTTGGGGACAGGCAGGCAGCTGGCGGTGGAAGTGTGAGGGGCGTGGGGTGGGAAGAAGGGGTTGGGATGGTGGGCTGGGGAGGTGTCTGGGGGATTGCGGGGCTGAAGGGGGTGGAGTGAAGATGGGGGAGCTGAGGGTGGGGGATTAGGAGGGCTGGAGTGGGGACATGGGGGCAGAGAGCTTAGGGAATGGGGATTGGGGCTGAGGAGGACATGGGGAAGGAGGGATCTGGTAGGGGGGAGAGTAGCTGGGGTGGGTGAAGGGAGGCCCAGACCTGTGTGAAGAGGGCCTGGAAATTTAGGAGGGTTCTGGGGCCCACCAAATTATATTTTAATCCCTGCTCAAGCAATTCTACTACATAGAAAGCCAAAACTAAAAATCTGATTCTGATTTATGGGATCAAAAAGCCCTACAATGAGACCAGATATCACAGAATCATAGAAACTGGAAGAGACCATGAGACATCATCAAATACCATCCCTTGCACTCATGGCGGGACCAAGTACCCTCTTAAAACATCCCTGACCAGTGTTTGTCTAACTTGCTCTTAAAAACTTCCAGTGACAGAGATTCCACAACCTACCCAGGCAACTTACTCCATTGGTTAATCATCCTGACAGTTAGGAATTTTTTTTTCTAATGTCCAACCTAAACCTCCCTTGCTGTAATTTAAGCCAATTGCTTCTTATCCTATCATCGACAGTTAAGGAGAACAATTTTTCTCCCTTCTCCTTGTGACAACCTTTTAGGTACCTGAAAACTGTTAGCTTGTCCCCTCTGTCTCCAGGCTAAACAAACCCAACTCTTTCAATCTTCCCTGATAAAGTTAAGTGTTCCAGACCTTTAATTATTCATGTTGCTCTTCTCTGGACTTTCTCCAATCTATCCACATCTTTCCTGAAATGAAGTGACCAGAACTGGACACAGTATTCCGATTGAGGCCTAATCAGTGTGGAGTGGAAGAATTACTTCTTGTATCTTTGTTAAAATACTCCTGTTCATCCATCCCAGAATAGTGGTTGATTTTTTTGCAACAGTATTACACTGTTGATTCACATTTAGCTTGTGGTCCAATATGACACCCAGTTCCCTTTCTGCAGTATTCCTTCCTAGGCAGTCATTGCCCGTTTTGTATATGTGCAATGAATTGTTCTTTCCCAAGTGGAGTAGTTTGCACTTGTCTTTATTGAATTTCATTCTGTTTACATCAGGTCATTTCACCAGTTTGTCTAAATATTTTTGAATTGTGATCCTATCCTCCAAAGCACTTGAAACCCCTCTCAGCCTGGTTTCATTGGCAAACATAAGTGTACTTTTTGGGTACATCTACACTTGCAAGTTAGTTCGAATTAAGGAGGCTTAATTCTAACTACTTTAGCGCCTGACTGCACTATGCTTTCATTAGTTCAAATTAAGGAATTCTTTAATTTGAACTAATAAAAGCTTAGTTAGAATTAGTAAGACTTGCCGGTTAGTTTGAACTAAGCCCTTAGTTTGATCCTGACTTTGAACTAAGGACTATGTGGACTAGGATTAACCCTTAGTTTGAATTTAGTAAATTTGAACTAATGGAAGTTGGTTTGAATTAACAAAGTAGACTAACTTGAATTAATGTTAGTTCTAATTAGTCCACGCTGTTAATTCAAACTAACAAGTTTGAGTTTGGTTAAATTAAACTCGAATTTATTAGTTCAATTTAACAAATTCAGACTAACTTTTCCTTGTAGACAGTCTTTATTATGCCATCATCTAAGTCATTGATAAAAATATTGAACAGAACCAGACCCAGAACCATTCCCTGCCATGCCCTTCTCATTATACTCTTCCAGCACGACTGTGAACTATTGATAACTACTCTCTGGGAGTGGTTATCCAACCAGTTTTGCACCTGTCTTATAGTAGCTCCATCTAGGTTGTACTTTTGTTGTTTGTTTGTTAATGAGAAGGTGATGCGAGGCCATATCAAAAGGCTGACTAAAATCTAAATCTACCGCATCTACTGCTTCCCCTCTCTCCACAAGACTTGTTACCCTATCATAGAAAGCTGTCAGGTTGGTTTGACATGATTTGTTCTTCATAATCTATACTGACTATCACTTAAAACCTGATTCTCTTCTAGATGTTTGCTAATTGATTCCTTAATTATTTTCTGCATTATTTTTCCTGGTACCAAGGTCAAACTAGCTGGTCTATAATTCCCTATGTTTTCCATATTTACCTTCATATAAATAGGCATTATATTTGGTCTTTTCCAGTCCTCCGAGTTCTCTCCAGTCTTCCATGATTTTTGAAAGATAATGGCCAATGGCTTAGATGTCTCCTTGGTCAGCTCCTTGAGTGTTTTAAGGCAGTGGTTCCCAACCTTTTCAGTAACATGACACACTTCAATAAGACAAACAATTCCTTGGCACACCGACATTTTTTAAATGTGTGATTGCCCATAAACATCACATTTACTTACATTTACTATGGTTGTGGTTTTACTGGAGAGGTTTGCAACATAGTGCATTCAGCAAGCTAAAGAAGGATCAAATGAATTAATGTTTCAAATGCACCGGGGAAAAAAAATCATCTCAGTTTTGCCTTTTGGCCACCTACATTTTGAAGAACAACAAGGAGTTGTGTGGCACTTTAAGACTAACATTTATTTTTTGCATGAGCTTTCGTGGAAGAAGATCCCACTTCCTCAGATGCTTCGAAGATGGGTGAACTTACAGAAAGGAATGAAACTGAATGCAAGGGGGGTGTAAAACATAGGATCAGGTCATACAGTAACAGCAAATCAGAGTAGTTTTCACGTTCAAACCATGGGAAGCCTGAAGTCAAAGTACCTTTTGTAATGGGAAAAGAACCCGTAGTCTCGATTAAGTCCTGCTTTCACAGAATTTAGCTTGCATGTTAATTTGAGTTCAGCTGTTTCTCTTTGAAGTCTTGATGTCCCAGCTACATCTCTAACGACAGTCGTTAACAAATTAGTCATCGAATGATTAGGAAGATGGAAGTGCTCAGCAACTGGTTTCTTTGTTCTTTGATTTTTGATATCAGCTCTGTGCTCATTCAGCCTCTTACGCAGCGATCGTCCTGTTTGTCCAATGTATAAGGTGTTGGGGCATTTCTTGCACATGATGGCATAGACCACATTAGTAGATGAGCAGGTAAATGAGCCTTTGATGGAGTAGCAGGCTTGATTAGGACCTATGATGGTATCTGTTGTGCAGATATGTGGGCAGACTTGGCAGCGTGGTTTGTTGCAGGGGTGTGTGCCTGCTTCAATGTTTCTGTTGTTAGACCTGTAGTTGCTGGTGAGAATCTGTTTAAGATTAGGGGGCTGCCTATAAGCAAGGAGGGGTCTGTCTCCTAACGCTTGAGAGAGAGAGGGATCATGTTTTAAAATAGGCTGTAGGTCCTTAATGATCTGTTGCAGAGGTATGATTTGGGGGTTGTATGTGGTGACTAGTGGTGTTCTGTTGCATTCTTTCTTGGGTCTCTCCTGTAGTAGATGACTTCGGGGAACCCATCTAGCTCTGTCAATTTGTTTTCATACTTCCCCTGGTGGGTACTGTAGTTTCAAGAATGCTTGATAGAGATCCTCAAGATGTCTGTCTCTGTCTGAGGGATCAGAGCAGATGCAGTTATATCTTAGGGCCTGGCTGTAGACAATGGATTGTGTGGTGTGTTTAGGATGGAAGCTCGAAGGATGTAGGTAACTATACTGATCAGTAGGTTTTCGGTATAGGGTGGTGGTGATGCGTCTATCCCTGATTTGTACTGTAGTGCCCAGAAAGTGGATCTCCTGTGTGGAGTGTTCCAGGCTCAATTTGATGGTGTTGTGGAAATTATTGAAATCTCTGTGAAAATCTTCAAGAGCATCCCTGCCATGTGTCCAGATGATGAAGATGTCAACGATGTAGTGCAGGTAAAGAAGAAGTGTTTTGGGATGAGACTTGAGGAAACGTTGTTCTAAGTTGCCCATAAAGATGTTTGCATATTGTAGGGCCATGTGGGTGCCCATAGCAGTGCCACTGATTTGGAGATATAAATGATCCCCAAATCTGAAGTGGTTGTGGGTGAGCACAAAGTCACACAGTTCAGTCACAAGCTGCGCTGTGGCATCATCTGGGATGGTTCTTCTAACAGCTTGTAATCCATCCTTGTGTGGGATGTTGGTATAAAGAGCTTCTACATCCATAGTGGCCAGAATGGTGTTTTCAGGAAGTTCTCCAATGGACTGTATTTTCTTCAGGAAGTCCGTGTTGTCTTGAAGATAGCTGGGGATGTTGATAAGATAGGGTCTGAGGAGGGAGTCCCCACAGCCAGATAGGCCGGCAGTAAGAGTGCCAATGCCTGAGATGCTGGGGCTTCCAGGGTTTCCTTTTTTATGGATTTTAGGTAGGAGATGGAACATCCCTGGCTGCAGTTCTGGTGGTGTTTGTCTCTATATGTTCTTGTGCTGTCTTAGGGAGTTTCTTGAGTAGGTGTTGTAATTCCTTTTGGTATTCCTCAGTGGGGTCAGAGGAAAGTGGTCTGTAGAAGGTTGTGTTGGAGAGCTGTTTATAAGCCTCCTGGTCATAATCCAATTTATTCATGATGACAACTGCACCTCCTTTGTCAGCCTCCTTAATGATAATGTCAGAGTTGTTTCTGAGGCCGTGGATGGCATTGTGTTCTGCAGGGCTGAGGTTATGACGTAAAGAATGTTGTTTGTCCACGATTTCAGCCTTGGCATGGTGGTGGAAACAAACTAGATTCCTTCTTAGAAAACCTAGCTACAACGCATTCTTCTACATGGCTGGACTTCACAACGAAGAGAAAATCCATCTGCGACATGCACTTGCTTTCGCACAGAAGAAAAAAGATACCAAACTATATAGACTTCTATACACCACTACAGGAAGCAAGAGTGAGACGTATAACCCAGCCAGCAACATTGTTAATCTCTCAAGCTACACACTTACTCCAGCAGAAGAATCTGTTCTGTCTCGGGGACTTTCCTTCTGCCCCACAACTGCCACACGTAAGATAAAATTCTGCGGTGACCTAGAGGCCTACTTTCGCCACCTAAGACTCAAAGAATATTTTCATAACACCACAGATCAATGCACTGACACACAGATGTCTTCCTCCAAACACTACAAGAAGAAATATTCTTCATGGACTCCTCCGCAAGGCCGAAATGAGAGACTTGAAAGACCAGTAGCTCGCTCTTAATTTGATGATTAATTTTCATGAGTTGTGATTTTGGTTGGATAGAATACGGTTTAAGATGAAACAATGTTAGTTTTACATTGATTTTCATTACCTCTGGACAAAATTTCACGGCACACTCGATAGTTCTTACTGTACACCAGTGTGCTACTGCACACTGGTTGAAAACCACTGTTCTAGGGTGTATGTTATCAGACCCTGGTGCCTTGAAGACATCTGACTTGGAAGTAATTTTTAACTTGTTCTTTTCTTATTTAAGCTTCTGATCCTATGACATTTTTACTGTCCTCCCCTATGTCAGGCATCCATTCGCCAGCAACCTTCCCAGTAAAGACTGAAACAAAAGAAATCATTTAGTTTCTTTGCCATTTCAACATTTTCTGTTATTGCTTTTCCCTTTTTGATGAGTAAGGGTCCTACACTGTCCTTGGTCTTCCTCTTGCTTCTAATGTATTTGAAAAATGTTTTCTTGTTCCCCTTTTTGCCTTCAACTAGTTTGATCTCAGTTTGTGCCTTGGCCTTTCTGATTTTTCCACTACATATTTGTGGTGTTTGTTTATAGTCGTCCTTTATAATTTGATCTAGTTTCGACTTTTTGTAGGATTCTTTCTTATTTTTAGATTATTGAAAATATCCTGGGTAAGCCAGGGTGGTCTCTTGCAATACTTCCTGTCCTACCTACATAGTGGAGTAGTTTGCTCTTGTGCCCTTAATAATGTCTCTTTGAGAAACTGCCAGCTATCTTCAGTGCTTTCCCTCTTAGACATGCCTCCCATGGGATCCTACCTACCAACTCCCTGAACGTGCTGAAGTCTGCCTTCTTGAAATCCATCATCTTTATTTTCGTGTTCTCTTTCATCTCATTCCTTATAACCATGAACATTACCATTTCATAATCACTTTCACCTAAGCTACCTTCCGCTTTCAAATTCGCAACCAGTTCCTTTGTTTGTTTAAAATCAAATCAAGAACAACCTCCCCAAGTTGCTTTCTGCAACTTTTGAACTAAAAAATTGTTTCCAGTACATTCCAAGAACCTGTTGGATAATCTGTGCCTTGCTGTGTTATTTTTCCTGACAGATGTCTGGGTAGTTGAAGTTCCTCATCACTACCAAGTCCTGTGCTTTGGATGATTTTGTTAATGTTTGAAAAAAGCCTCATCCACCTTTTCTTCCTGGTTAGGTGGTTTGTAATAGACCCCTACCATGACATCACCCTTGTTTTTTTACACCTTTTATTTTTACCCAGAGACTTTCAACATGTCCATCTCCTGTTTCCATCTCAGCCTCAGTCCAAGTGTATGCATTTTTAATAACCAAGGCAATACCACCTCCCATTTTTCCCTGCATATCCTTCCTAAGCAGGCTATACTCTGCTATGCTAATATTCCAGTCATGTGTATTATCTCACCAAGTCTCTGTGATGACAACTGTATCATAGTTGTGTTTAGATATGAGCATTTTGAGTTCTTCCTGCTTCTTCCTGATACTCCTTGCATTAGTATACAGACACTGAAGATACTGATTTGATTCCCCCCGTCCCCAAGTTCTGACTATTCTCTCTTATATCCATGTTGTTACAGCCCAGGCTCCCCCCCAAGTTCTAACCCTTCCCCCAGATCTCCCTGGTTTTTGATTTACCTGTGGGTTTTGGTCACCTGCCCCCTTCAAACCTAGTTTAAAGCCCTCCTCACTAGGCTAGCAAGGCTGTGTTTAAAGTTGTTCTTGCCCTTCCTTGATAGGTGAACTCCATCTCTGCCTAGCAGTCCTCCTTCCTGGAACAACATCCCATGGTTGAGGACACCAAAGGCTCCCTAACAACACCATGTTTGCAAACAGGCATTCGTCTCCAGAATGCATCTGTCTCTGCATATAATCCTTCAGTATAGTATCAATCATAAATATGACTCTCCTTTCTAGAACTACCAAAAAAACTAATTTAGCTTTCAAGAAGAAGGCTAGGCTTGTATCCCCCTTTAGCTCTACTTTCATTTCTACCTTCAAATCAAGTCAGCATGCTCTTAAATGTGTATTGGTTTGGGATATTTTTTCTTAGGACCTGGAAGCAACACCCTCAGATGGAACTCATTAGTACTTGTGTTGCCCTGAATAACTAACAGGACAGCATCCCTGTTCCTGTGCTCTTTAGAACATCCTCTTTTCTATTTGTAAAAAGATGTCTTTGTCCAGATCAAGTGAATCCATTGTCCAGATCAAGTGGATCTATTATAGATATTTCTGTAGGAAAAAAAATCCTTTTGTAACATTCCATTAGAAAATCTTCTAGACCTTTAATTTTTCTTTCTTTTTATAGTTGTTTTTGGAAAAATATTCACCGCAGTCATGAAAGTTTAAATAATTCAGTGTTCACATTATAGTTAAAAAACCCTATAGTTCAAAAACTAAACAGTGGGGTGGGGAAGGGGGAGATTAAAGGTATAAATTGATGTTAAATATTTTTTAAAGTGAGGCACCTCTGGAAAGGAAAATAAAAGTACACTTAAAAAAAAAAAGCCACCTCTTCCCCTGTCCTCCTCAAGTCTGCCATATAGGCACTTCCTAAGAGACTCTTTCCAAAGGTGTTGCATAAACATTACCCAGGAGCTTAAGTTTCTGACCATGTATTGCAGAATGAAAGCACTTCCAGGAAAACAGGCTGTAAGGAGGAGTTGTGGTCCTATAGTTCCATTTTCTTGACATACATTTTCAAGCTAAATGTTTCCAATTAAATTTTTTCATTGATCGTCTCAGATAGCTTATCAAGACACAGGTCATGCTAAGGAACTACAGTATTTCTCAGCCACTGATTTTAGACAAGAAATCTGAGCCAGAATCAGATCCAAAGGCCAAGTATTTTCCGAGCAATAAATTACACTTGACGATCACAAGTGAATCCAGAATACCAAATATTAAACACTTCACGTAAGGCATATTTAATTGACCTAGCAAGTTACACTGGGTTTCTCAGAATGTCAATAGAATATGACAGAGGCATTTTGTCAGACTTTACTGAATTCTCCCTTTTGAGAGGTAGTGCCCTGACCTAGATGCACTGCTGTGCAGAACAAAAGAATTAATAATTTTCAAGTGGTAATTCCGCCAGTGTATATAGTGTGACCCTTCTGTGATTAGGGTTGCCACCTGAAAATGCAAAGATCAGGATAGGTTGCAAAAGCAGAGCAGGTTCTCTCAAACTGGGGCCTAACACTGCAGTAAATTCACCAACAAGTCAGACTGTGCTTCTGATGCCGCACATTGGTTATCAAGAATCTGAAAGCAAGAAGCTACACGGCCCCCTTTACCACGTTTCAGTCTGAGGCTCCTAGTCAGCAGCTAGGTTCAGTAAAGACGTAAGTTTTTAAAACTCTCTTCATTTTACCAGAATGGTTCCCCTGATCCCCAAAGGGTCAGTCATGTTACCAGACTAATATTAGTTTGGGCTTACCCAAAATACCTTTCTGTCAACGAGTCCTAAAAGTTTAATGGAAAGAAACAAATAGGAAGAAAGGTGTTAAATGGTCAAAGAAATCAGAAACATATACATGACTGTAAAGTCCATATATATCAGATTCTCAATACAATTGTGGAGCTTGCAGGCTTGTACAGTCCCTCTGGTGTATGTCCAGTAGCTGGATGGGTCTCAGTCCTTTGTTTCTCAGCTTCAGTTGCATGTGAGTTGATTGAGAAGTAGGAAACAAGAATAAAGACAACATGGTGTGGAGCAGCTGCCTTTTATGTCCCTTTGCCCTGCAGTTTATGGAAATTCACGGAAACAAGACAGAGTCCAGGGTCATCTGGGCAAGCCCTGGTGATTGAGAAGTAGCCCCTGGGTTCATTGTACCTCTGAGTTCACTTACTGGGCCACTAAAGAGGCTTATTGCTGATGCCATCATGTCTGGGGTGTCACCCGGAAATGCAAGACAAGGAGGTATATCAATCATATCCGTAACTTACAATATAAATATAATACATACTTAAACATCATCATCATACTTACCAAATTATAACCTTTTGGTACTTGACATGGTCTGTCCTGTGCGAATTATGTAATTTTGATATATTGATGTTAAATATTATATAGCGCTCTTCTCCACCCCATTACATTTTTTAACACAATCTGCTTATAGATTTTGATGCAGAGGCCTGGGTTCCTATGAATCCTATCACCCACTCAGCAGGGGTGCTTTATTTTTTTCCCTGTGAATTTAATTGTCACATACTTGGAGACTCCCAAGGAATAATGCAAACACATTCAGCATATTCCATACAGCCATTATGCCAAACAGGAGATAAATATGACATGTTGGTTCATGTACTTTGATGAGACTCTTGATGAACTATGGCTACCATATATTCTGGGCAGCAAGTTAGCCGTGTAGCTGACTGGGTTCAGCACCGCTCAAAAGGATCAAAGTTAGAACAAGGTGGCCAGTCTCTCTGCAGGTTTAATAGGCAGCAGATTATCAAAATCCTTACTCCCCTGGCTTGAAGATGTGATTCAGACTGCAGGGTTCCCCAAACAATTTCCCTGACTCACGTCACCCACCTACCTACCTCAAAGATGGTGCACTCACAAATTCCAAGAGTGATTCTCATGTGCATAGATGACTGGATTTCTCAGTCACCGCAGGGGGGCTAATTTCTGCTGGCAGGGATCCTTTTCGTCAAAAGTCAAGCTGCTTCTGGTCCCGAGATTTCCCCTCCACACCAACTACACCACAAATCCAGACTTCAGTCTCCCATCCTGGCATACTCACAGGAGGCAGTGGCTTGAGACTAGCACTCAGAGCAAAGCTAGCATCTGGTGACTCCCTCACCTAGGGTATGTCTACACTACGGGCTTAAGTCGACTTAAGCAACTCCCTGGGCACATATGGAGTTCATTAAGTCAACTTAAGCACTTGCCTTAATAACTCCTGCGGTTGAAGTCAACTTTAAGGGCTAATTCAACTTTATTAAGTTGACTTAATGCAATATGCCCATTAAAGTAGACTTAACGAAGTTGACTTAGTGTAGTAGAACCTTTTAAGTTGACTTTATGAAGTTGATTTAAACAAATGGGGCATCACTAAGTCAAATTGATAAAGTCAACTCTAAGCAGATTTTATTAAGTGAACTTAACTGAGCCCTGTAGTGTAGACATAGCCCTAGAGAGCGGGAAGGCTAACTCAGCCTGCTGTGGGAACTTTCCCCAATAATGCTTTACAAACTGGGAGACCTGCTGGAGCAAGAAGGGTTCAATATGACAGATCTTGCTTTCCTGTTCCTAGTGGCCAGTTCTCAGGCGTAACTGCATACCGGCCAGATCCCACACATCCAGTTCTACCTCTTTCTCCTCTGGCTCCAGACTGCTCCTAATATAGCAAGGGTGGTCTCTCCCCTCTCCTGAGCTCCCTGGGAGGAATTCTCCATCCCTGTTGCTTGCTGAGCAGATAATGAGTCTGCCTTAACTCCCCCTCTCTCAGCTACCAGCACACAGAGCCCCAGGAATCTAGGTGATTTCCTTGGGTGTTACAGTTAGAAATGGTCCCCCTAATCCAGACAGTGTCACACACACATCTAAATATGACACTTGTGGTTTTTACAATGCTCTTTATTTTACAGTAGCAGAAATACCTGGCATCGCCTGGGAAAAATACAGTAAAAGGTGTGATGAATGAACTATGTCGATGACAGTATAGCATATTTTCTTGGAAATACTTTTCTCTTTTAGATGACTTTAAGCAATGAGCCCCAAAATTGTAACCAAGTGCACAACAGTTCACTTGCATGAATTGAACAGTCCCAAGTATGTTTCACGCAGAAATGGAGCTCCCTATTTAGAACATTGGGGATCTTGATTTCACAGTTACATTCATCCAATTATTACCATTAAAAGAACAGGAATTATGGTATTTGCAGCCTATATTGTTGGTAAGATATTTTTGTGTCATAGTCTACCATTACCCAAGCCAATATTTTGAAATATTGTCTATAATGCCCATTTTTATGTGATAAAATAGAAGAAAGAGAGCTGAGAGAAGCCTAGTGGACAACAGATGAACTGATTAGTTCATAGCCAGAGGGAAAGGATCTCATAGTTGCAGTTTATGTGACATGCTTAACAAAAAAGTCCAGCAAAGGCCTATGATCAGGTATTACTGAAAGGTAATTATCTGTGGGGTGACTTGGGGCTCCGGGGGATCCAGTTTCAAGGTTTAACCAAGCCAGTTATTTACTGTATATACTTGTGTATAAGCCGATCTGTGCATGAGCTGGTCCCCCAATTCTGAGCCCAAAAGATTGGGGGGGGGGAGTGACCCGTGTATAAGTCGAGATCCCATTTTGGCCTCAGGCGCTGAAGCTGCGTGGGGAGCTGGCACCATTGTTAGGGGACTTTGCTTGAGCCTGCTGGCCCGGTTATGGATGCAGGGCTAGCACAGTTCTTAGTCCATGGGGGCAAAGGGGACTGCTTAGAGCCAGGACCCTGTGGGCCACTTTCAGGTCAAGAGAACTCTCCATGCTGCAGGGTCACTGACCCCTCTGCTTCTTGTTGTAATCACTCCAGGTTTACTCCCAGTGCTAGGCTCACATGGTGCTATCCTGTGTCCACAGCTGGGCGGGGTGCTAGCTGCAGCTCCTGCCCCTCTTTCCCCATGGTGAGCTCTGGCTGGGCAGATAAGAGAAGGATTGACAGTGGCAAGGGGGTAATGGAGCAGTGGTGCAAGGTGAGACCTAGAGACGGAGACACTGGGCTTCTACCTTCTTTCCCATCCCAAAGCTGGCATTGTCTGTGGGCCTGCTGTGCCTGCTAGCAAGTCACTTCCCCATGCTGCTTGGAAGGTTACTTTGAGCCACCCACGGCTTGTCTTGTCAATAGGGTACAGTGCTGGAGGGAGCATCAAGGAAGTGTATGACACCCAAGACCAAGAGAAGGTAATTTCTGGCTTGTGAGGTCAGCCTGGCTCAGGGTACTGGCCTGGTCTGATGAGGGGTCCCTGGGTATGTGGCCTGAGCAGTTGAGATCTGGTTGTCACTGTGGCAGCTCCATGAGAACTACTCAGCAAGGTCCCTAACCCTGCCCCCCACCCAGTGCCACTGGTTTCCTCTGGAGTTTGTGACACCGTCCCTAAGCCCCAAACCTCTGCTGCTGCTGCTGCCGCTTTTCCCCTGTTCCCTGCTGTGCCGGCCGTTCCCCTTGCTGCCAAGCTGCCACTTTTCCCTGAATCCCCACACCCCTGCTGGCTCTTTCCCCGACACCCCCCAGCCCCTGCTGCCAAATTTCCTGGCCTCCCAGGCACCCCTCCAACCCCCGGGCCCTGCCGCCACTTCCCAGGCCTTCCTGAACCCCACCCCCAGCCTCCATGGACTCCTTACCTGGCTGTCCCAGATGCTGGGGTCCCCACCTAACTCTAACCCCAGCCCAGGCCAACTGCCCAAGATGGCCTCACTGGCCACACTGGGGCTCCAGCCATGAGTGTGCCCAGTGAAACTCCTGGGCTAGGGCTGTCTACAATATTGACCCATGTGTAAGCCGAATGCCTATTTTGAAGCCATCAGGCACAAAAATCTTGGCTTATACTTTAATATATATGGTAAGTTAGGAAATCAGTAGTATATGTTCAAAATTTTGTGTTTCTATCTCTTACTGTTTTGGAGATCTTTTGGAACAAACAAACCAACTTTGGGAATATTTATAAGATTACTGGACTGTATTACATTTATTGTTCCCAGTGGCCATTACTGAGGTTAAGGAGGTGAATGGTAAAGACTTCTACAGAGCTGCCAATTAGAGCTGCTTGGAAAGCTTTCATGTTTTGTCTGGTTCTCTCTGCCCGTGAAGAAAATCTTGCGGGTTTTGGCCAAACATCAAAAACTGAAATATTTCAATTGTGAAATGCCACTGTGGTGCCTCCTGGGAGTTGTAGTTTGGCCTCTTATGCATCTGAACTGCACCTCTTATGATGAATTGGTGAGGGGGAACAGTTCATGATGGCAGATCAGTGCTTGTGGTGCATCATGGGAAAGGAAGGCCAGCTGGGTAGCCTGGTCCATCGAAGAGAATGGGAACTTGAAATACCTGAACAAAAACTCCCTTGAGACACAGAGGCAGTATTTTGGAGTTGAATTATTTCAGTTTCTTCATGACCTCAGGCATTCCAGAGAGTGAGCACTATTTCTGCAAGGTTAAAATCCTGTATTAAATGTCTTTCTACATGGTGTTTCTCATGAATGTGAGGACTGAAAGGAGGTGCTTTACATAGAGAGAAGCAAACTGCATTAGTTGATGTCCAAACTATTGGGATGTGGAAGAAAGGCCTATAATGGAAACACACAGTCCGAATAAGAACCATTCTGAAAACAAGAGTGTTCACTATGCCAAACCTATGCTGAGTTGGATTCAAATCAGAGTTTTATGTGAATGACTATTGCTTATGGGGAAAATGCTGGAACAACAGGTTTATCTGCAGTATGGGTAATACTGACAATGGGCACTGTCCCCTACCTCAGTGGTTTCCAAACTTTTTCCCTTAGGACCAAGTTGAAAAGTATCACGTATGCTTATGACCCAGAAATTACATATTTGAGCAAAGCACTCCAGTCTTGTGGCAGTGGCAGCAAGCAGTGCCATGACCCAGTGTCTGAGGGTCTGTGACCCAAAACTGGGTCCTGACCCTAATTTTGAAAACACTGCCCTACACTGCCTCATCCTTGAACTGTAGTGATCATACTGAGTAGGAGAAGAGGGCTTCTGTCTTCAGGCACTTTCAGCCATTAACCACTTTGCAGAGAGTGTTGGCAGTTGCTGGAGTGGTGATTGTTTTGTGAGATGGATTTCTATTTTCTAGACACCAAACAATCCTCAAATATTAATTTGATCAGGATTCAGACTTAAGTAACTCCTTTTTATACACAAATCTATGGAGCAGTATGTCTCAACCCAAAATTAAACAAAAATTGGAGAGAAATAAGAGAGTTAAGCCTGATATCTAAGCATCTGATTGCATTCAGTGCTTGCTAGTATCTAAAAGCCTGTGCTATCACATGGTTTGATTCATAAAGGCATGTGTGCAAAGTCTCTGAGAACTTTAAAATTGAATGGTAACAGATGAAGAATCCCAGTGGTGATTGGACCTGATCATATTGCAAATAAAAAGAGCTCTCAGTCATGCTTGTACCTGTTTGCATTGGTTCACGCTGATTCAACAGAGATTCTGGGCTTCAGAGTGAAACAGACAGGTGAAAGAAGCAAGGAGTCTTGCGCGCTTAAAGACTAACACATTTATTTCTTTCATGAGCTTTCATGGGAGAAATCCCACTTTGCAAAGTGTCTGATAACATTGGATTTTCTGCCACGAAAACTCATGTGATAAATAAATGTGTTAGTCTTTAAGTGCCACAGGACTTCCTGCTTCTTTTGCTGAACTAGACTAGCATGGCTGCCCCTTTGGAATTTGACAATAGATAGGTGACAATCCACAGACTGGCTAATCTAGTGAGGAGGGCTTTAAACTAGGTTCAACGGGGGAAGGAGACCAAAGCCCACAGGTAAGTGGCAATGTGGGAGATCTGGTGGAAGGGGTGGAACTTGGGGGGTGTTGGGACTGTAGCACTAGGAGTAAAAGAGAAGGTAGTTGGAACATGGGGGGGGGATCAAATAATTGTCTTAAGTGTTCTACTGAAGCCCCAATACGTTAGGAGAGTGGGGGAGGAGAACTCCAAGAAAAAATGCAAGGAGGTTTATGTAATAGAATTGGAAATCAACATGACAAAGTAGGGCAATCGGCCGGGTATCTTAGGTGCCTATACACTAATGCGAGGAGCCTGGGAAATAAGCAAGAAGAATTGGTAGTACTAGCGCAGACAAGGAACTATGGTATCATAGGAATAACGGAGATGTGGTGGGATAGTCTGCATGACTGGAGCTCTGCCATGGATAGGTATAAACTGTTCAGGAAAGACAGGCAGGGAAGAAGAGGGGGAGGAGTAGCACTATATGTAAAAGAGCTCTAGGACTGCTCAGAGCTCCATTATGGAAGTGGAAGCGTGCCAGTAGAAAGTCTGTGGGTTACATTGAGAGGGGAAAGCAACAAGGGGGATGTTGTGGTGGGTGTCTGCTACAGACCACCAGACCAGAAGCAGGAGGTGGATGAGGTGTTCTATGGACAACTCACGGAAGCTTCTAGATCACAGGCCCTGGTGCTGATGGGGGACTTCAATTACCCTGACATCTGCTGGGAGGCCAATACAGCAGTGCATGGGCAATCCAGGAAATTTTTAGAGAGTGTTGGGGACAACTTTCTAGTACAAATGCTAGAGGAACCAACTAGGGGCCTTGCACCTCTCGACCTGCTGCTCACAAACAGGGAAGAATTGATGGGGGAGGTAGAGGTAAATGGCAAGCTAGGCAGTAGTGACCATGACATGGTTGAGTTCAGGATGCTGATTAAAGGAAGGAAGGAAAGAAGCAAAACAAAAACCCTGGACTTCAAAAAAGCAGATTTTGTCTCCCTCAGGGAACTGATGGGCAGGATCCCTTGGGACGCTAATCTGAAGGGGAAAGGAGTCCAAGAGAGTTGGTTATATTTTAAAGAAACCCTGCTAAGGGCACAGGAAGTTGCCATTCCAATTAGGAGAAAGAAGAAACATGTGAGGCAGCCAGAATGGCTTAGCAGAGAACTCTGCTCTGAGCTTAAACATAAAAAGGAAGTTTACAGGAAGTGGAAGCTTGGTCAGATGACCAAGGAGGCATATACAGATATTGCTAGGGACTGCAGAGATAAAATCAGAAAGGCCAAAGAACAAATGGAGTTGCGGCTAGCGAGGGATGTAAAGGATAATAAAAAGGGGTTCTACAAGTATGTTAATAACAAGAAGAGGATCAGGGATGGTGTAGGCCCCTTGCTGAATAGGGCAGGCATCCTTGTGACAGAGGATGAGGAAAAAGCTGAGGTGCTCAATGCGTTTTTTGCTTCAGTTTTCACAGGCAGGGTCAGCTCCCAGCCCACTACCATGGGTGTGGCTGATGGGAGAGGAGAAGACAGGCCCTTGGTGACGGAAGGTCAGGTTAGGGACTGCTTAAAGAAGCTGGATGTGCACAAGTCCATGGGGCCGGACAAACTGCATCCAAGAGTGCTAAGGGAATTGGCTGATGAGATGGCAGCACTGCTGGCCATTATCTTTCAAAACTCGTGGAGAACGGGGGAGGTGCCAGAGGATTGGAAAAAAGCAAATGTAGTGCCTATTTTCAAGAAGGAGAAAAAGGAGGATCCGGGGAGTTACAGACCAGTCAGCCTCACCTCAGTCCCTGGAAAACTTATGGAGCAGATTCTCAAAAAATCCATCCTCGAACACTTAGAGGAAAATAAAGTGATCAGGAACAGTCAGCATGGATTTACCAAGGATAAATCATGCCTGACCAATCTCATTTCCTTCTCTGATCAGATGACTGGTTTTCTGGATGTAGGAAGAACCGTTGATGTGATATACCTTGATTTTAGCAATGCTTTTGATACAGTTTCCCACAGCATTCTCATAGGCAAATTAAGGAAGTATGGGTTGGATAGGTGGACTATAAGGTTTATAGAAAACTGGCTAGATCGATAGTTTCAGCATGTAGGAATCAGTGGTTTCATGTCTAGCTGGCAACCAGTCATGAGTGGTGTGCTCCAGGGTTCGGTCCTGGGGCTGGTTCTGTTCAACAGTTTCTTGATGGAATAGACTGCATTCTCAGTAAGTTCGCGGATGCCACCAAGCTGGGGGGACCAGTAGGCACCTTGGAGGGCAAGGACAGGGTTCAGGGAGACATAAATTGGAACAGTGGGCCAATAGAAGTCTTATGAGGTTCAGTAAGGACACGTGTAAAATCCTGCAAGTGGGATGGAAAAACCCCATGCACTGCTACAGGCTGGGAAACATTCAGCTAAGTAACAGCAGTGTAGAAAAGGACCTGGGGGTCCTGGTGGATGGGAAGCTAGATATGAGTCAGCAGTGTGCTCTTGCTGCCAAAAAGGCCAATGGCATACTGGGCAGCATCAAAAGAAGTATTACCAGCAGATCGAGGGATGTGATCATTCCCCTCTCTTCTGCACTGGTGAGGCCACATTTAGAATATTGTGTTCAGTTTTGGGCTCCCCACTACAAAAAGGACAGGGACATGCTAGAGAGAGTTCAGAGGAGGGCAACCAAAATGATTAAAGGGCTGGAGCACAAGCCCTATGAGGAAAGACTGAAAGCATTAGGCTTATTTAGTCTGTGGAAGAGAAGATTGAGGGGGGATTTGATAGCAACCTTCAACTACTTGAAGGGCTGCTCTAAGGAAGAGGGAGCTCGACTGTTCTCGGTAATAACAGAGGACAGAATGAGGAGCAATGGTCTCGAGTTGTGGTTAGGGAGGTCGAGGCTGGATATTAGAAAAAACTCTTTTACTAGGAGAGTGGTGAAGTCTTGGAATGGGCTGTCGAGGGAGTTGGTGAAATCTCCATTTTCTGGAGGTGTTTAAGGCCCGGCTGGACAAAACCATGACTGGGATGGTTTAGTGGGAGTGGTCCTGCTTCTGGCAGGGGGTTGGACTAGATGACCTATGAGGTCCCTTCCAACGCTATGGTTCTATGAGTCTATGAAATCTTATTTGATAGATTTCCCAATTATAACCTTTTCAGCACCTAAAATGGAATAGTAATTGTAGGGCCAGTTCGCTCTAAATGTGTAGTGGTGTATTTTTAAAACACATCGTGAAATGTCTATAATGCAACCCTTCTAATTATACCAGCACTGTTGTGCTGCTCATTTTGTGTTATGTAGTAACTTAAAGCCTTTCAAGCTATGCATATTCTGTGTATTTATTTTGTAGACTGTACAGGTGTCAGTCCCACCAGCTCCACAGCTGCAGCAATCACCAGGAACGCTGCCACCAGCATCGCCATCTGTGTCAGTGGAAGTTGACTATATCTCCAAAGTCACTCACTTTGGACAAAAATATAACATCAATATAGGCTATCATTTAGAAGAATCTGGACTACCTCATAAAAAAGTGTAAGTTATCGTTAATTTTACTACTTGTTACTTGTGTTTCTTCTCTACTTGTTCACTCTGGTGTTTCTTTACGTAGATGCTTTTCAATGACTCTGCAGAACTGCAATCATGTACTTGTTGCTGAAGACAAAGGGATTTTCTTGTATCTTTTACTAGAAGGAGATCTAGCACAACTGAAACCACAATGGGAGGACTTAAAAGTGAATTGAAGGACTCCAGATAGCAGTAGAGCTATTTCCAACGTCTTTTCTAATAACTGCTCCTAAAAAGGGAAGGAGATTGGAGAGTGATATTTAGCAAGGCAAATCTTGGTTTGAAAAACTGATCATTTGTGACATTGCTATTGCATGACCCCTGATCTATTCCCCCAGTCTAGTGATTGTCAAACTATGGGCTGGGACCCAGTATTAGGTCGCGGATGCTCAGGTCCTGGGTTGCAGTGCACATTGCTGCCACCACTGAAAGACTGGAATGCATTTCTGAAAGATTTAACTGTTGGGTTGTGGTGCATAAATGATTTTTTTCAACTGGGACCCAAGAAAAAAGTTTGAAAACCACTGCCCTAATCTACTCCCTCACAAATTCCTAATCAAATCTGCTTTTGAGATTAGTTTAACAGTCCCAAGGGTTGAAACCTGTCACCACTGAAGTCACCGTGAGTTGTTACTGCTTTAATAGAGATGTGGATCATTTGTCAAGTGCTAAAACATGATTTTTAAAGAGAAAATGTGGCTATTTGTACATTATGAGAAGCAAAACTGCTCATAAAGGAAACTAAAATTGTTCTTTATGTTAGAGAGAGAAGACCTAGACATAATAGGACCACTGCTCACTTGTGGAGTTTAGGGGTACTATCAGTTTGAGTAAAACAAACAAGGGGTGCTGTCAATTTCCAAAGGAGCAGCTGTGTTAGTTTAGTTCAGCAAAAGAAGCAAGGAGTCCTGTGGTACATAAAGACTAACAGATTTATTTATCAGATTTTATCACATGAGCTTTCATGGGAGAAAATCCCACTTCATCAGATGCTTTGAAGATGTGGGAACTTACAGAATGGGAGGAAATAAATGCAGGAGAGTGTAAGTCCTGGGATCAGGTCACACTGCAATAGTTTGAGGCAGATCCTGAGAGGCAGAAGAAGATAATATGCTCTAGTGTCTGTTTTCTCCAGCCTTAGGCAGAAAAGGATAAACTACTTATATACTTCTGCACCATCCAAATGGAAATATCAGCATGGTTTGGCTTCCTTTAGCCTAAGGTGCAATGAAACAAAGGCAAATACAGGACAGCTGCTGTCATGCGGGAAGAAACCGGACAGAGTCGAGGATTACGGCTGAGAAGCGTCCTGGGCACGCCCCAGGAATCTTTATTTATACAACTTAGCTTATCTCTACACACCTAAGACAATGATGAATACACTTGTTTACTTTACTGTGATTGGTAATAAAAGCCTCGCTAAATGTATCTCCCTTGAACAGAAAACGGGGAGGGAGCCTGCAGGGAGAGAGCCTGCTTGTAATTTCCCTTAGTAATCAGAATTAGCAGGTCAGGGCCATGCAGCTAACACAGACGTGGTTTGCCAGCGCCCATGTTCCCAGCATCACCCCAACATCTCCCCCTCTTTTGTTTTAAATTTTGGCAAGAGGAGGTTTGGAAGCTGCCCGTGGAGACCAGGGGCAGCCATGAAGGCACATAGCAACAAGGGATGGGATGCATTGGATACCGCAACAAATCAAAATCAGACAAACACAGGCCAGAATACCATAAGTAAGGAGCAGGTGAAGCCACCCCCAGCCAGGGAGGAGAGAGGGGACAGGCGAGAACGAGAGTGAAAGATTGGGCAGCTTTGACAGATAAGAGGAATGAAGCAGGAAACAAGGTGAAAACCTAGGTAAAAACAAAACAAGAAATAAGCCTAGTATGCTTTGTTAGGAATGAGAGTCCAACATTCAGAGCCAACTAGGGCACAGACGCCCCCTTTCACAGGTACAATGGATCCATATCCAGTAAATGCAGCACCCAGAACACCAAAGGAGCCCATAGATGCCATGCGTCCCTGAATGTCAGAAAAATAAGGGAGAATAGTGGGAGCAAGGGGACTACTCCTCTTGTTCCGCACCCGCTCTTCCAAGTGTGATCACATGTAGACAGCCAGGACGAGCAGGCCAAAATAACAGGAGCCTGACCAGTTGGCACGAGTCACTTACAGGCTGAAGTGCCACAAATGTAAGTTAAATTGGATCCGGAGTATAAACCACTGGAAATAGAGGGGGAGCTCCAGTGAAAAGTAATGTTTCAAGCCGAGCTTTACCTGGCTTAGACAAAAAGGGCCTAGCACCCGTAAAGTACCCAGAGCTATTAGAAATGAAACAAAGGGGCAGACACATAATAAGCCAAACAAATAGATTTAAGTTGTGTTACTCAATTCAGGAGCAGAAAAGGTCCAGGAAGAACCAGAAACCCATGAAGTAGTTCAATAGCGAGTGTTATCACAGATAGAAACAAGAGGGGAAGAAGGATTTCAGGAGGGTCACTGTGCCATAAACCAACACCATTTTTGGAGGTTTCAAGGGTAAGGGGGAAGTGGGAGCACACACAGCAGTTTGTTACATTTAAACCTTATTAATTTAAGCTTACATTAAGGATTATAACATACCAGAAACTATACTGCAAAACACTATAGCAAAATTGAAGTGAATACCTTAAAAACTTTAGAAGCCAAAAATTTGCACATATATAAATTACAGGTAACAATGACAACATTTTGATTTTATGGAGCCCCACAGACTTGTTGGGACCGTACTAAAGAGTCTCTAGATTATTTTTCTTTGCAGATATCAAGAATGTGGTACAGGTAGTCCTCACTTAGTGACCGGGTTCCGTTCCTGAAACCCGGTTGATAAATGAATTGGTCACTAAACGAGGAGCAGCCCTTACCGGTATTTCAGGCATAATGTACTTTACTGGTAGTGGGTTTTTCAACCATCTGTAGATAGTTTTAATGTCACCTTTGCATCATTTATAACATTTTTAATATATATTTTAAATGTTTTAAGCTCTAATGTACTGAACTTAGTTTGCATAGTGTACTGTAAATATAGGTAATCTGAGAGAGTTGATGCGAGTTCTCGTACATCGCCATAATACCAACTCATCAGAGAGCTGGTCATAACTCTGAGGGGTCACTAAACGAGTAGGTCACTAAGTGAGGACTAGCTGTAGTGGCAAATCCTCTTCACTTTGGCTTGGCAAATCCTTTTTAACAACAGGGGAGAGGTTACTAGCACATGCACCCTGTGTTGTTAATTCTTCTGGGTTTTTTTGGAGGTGTAGAACTTGTACAGTGTGAAGCATGGATTCACATTGGCAGTCCATGGCACTTGACTTCTGTATTGGTGATTAACAAAACCTGAAATGGATCTTTTAAAAGCTTTTGCTAACAGTAGCAAAAACCAGCTTAACACAAGGACAGTCTTTTAGCCATCCTGAAAAGGTACATACAACTAATACAAATTTATAAAAATACACTTTGGCATTTGTACAAAATTAATTTGAAAATGTACAAAAGGTCCCCTTTCAGTTTTTACAGGCTTGCCAATATTATGGGCTTGACAAATTGTACAGGTATAACAATACTGATTCAGTAAAACGGGTTACTTTTAAATACTTTGTGTTGCAAACAAATAACATATTTAGCCACAAGCTTGCCTTGTAAATTTTTTTTTTTGACAAGACCCATTTTTTTTATAAGAAAAATCAGGATTTTGTAAAGGAGTATCTTTAAATTTAACTTAAGGCATTGTTAACTGAATGGTGACAAACAAGCAATTATGAGGTTTTCCATTCAGGAGAACTGGGAATAAAGAAGTGGGATTTAAAACAGAACATTAAATAAGAATAATATTGTTTGCAGACAACATAAAAAATGTATATTAGATTAATTTAGCCTGAAAAAATGCTGTATTTAGTTTATAAAAGGACTGCTGCAACAGAGTGTGGGGAAGCAATCTTTTGCCAGGCTGTCCTCATGAGAAGAAAATTAAGGATTAAAGGGCTGGGATATGGGCAGTGGAGGCATTGTTGCAAAGTCAAGTGTCCCTTCCTGCTGGCCGGGCCGGTAAGGACACTTTGTCTTTCAGTGGCCCAATTGTCCACAATAGTGGCATGTGAAATTTTTTAGAATGCTGGAATGCGCCCCATACCACATCCCCATTAGCAGCCAGGGATCCCTTGCATGGCTGCAGATAACCCTGGAAAAGGTTTTTTAAGCCATCTATATCATTTTAGGAAAAGGCAGGGGGATTAAGCCCGCTTTGAGTTAACACACTCAGGCTCAAGGCTAAAACAGCTTGCAGAAACAGCAAAGAACAGCAAAACACATTATATCAGGCCCCAGCCAGTTTTTACAGGAGACTGACTTTAGCTGGTGCTTTGGGCTTGGAGCCTAGCATTAGTTTACGGTCGGGTCTCTCCCAGGAGTGGTGTAAATACCATGCTACCGTTTTGTCACAAAATTTTTGCTTTAGCCCTACATTACACCCCTGATGAGCAAAAATCATTCAATTGGCAATCATTTAATTAACAAACAACTGCAAAACATTTAGCAGGATGGCTTATGACATTTAGTCTTTACACCAACCACCCCCCTTTCTGAGGCTGAGCAAACTATTTTTGAGACTGGGGAAAGTTAGTGGCCACAATTAGCACTGCAAAATTTAACTAACCTACGATCTGCAGCTTATTTGTAGTATTTCATATTATACAACTTAAACTTATAGCTACCACTTTAACATGCTACAGGCTTTGTAGGGCCTGTCACATTTGCTATAGTTCTTGTTTTAATTTTGGACCAAGGCTTCCAAAGGGAAGCCTCATCAATCTACAACTTAATTACTTTCACATGAAGGCCTACTTAGTGCCTTAACATTACCAAAATGCCAAAGGTTTGTTCCCATTTCTATCTTATCCCCAGGATGATGTTCATAACTTAATGCTTTTTGTGTTACCTTGGGGTGAGGGGAACAACAGATTCTCTGCACTACTCCCACAAATCACTTGCTCAAACCAACAGCTTACAGTACAAAAGACAACCAAAATTATACCAATATTAATATTCACATTAATCACATCAAATTGCAGTCACAAAATAACCAGATTGCATGATCTGTACCTGTTGAGGGGCCACGCCAGATAGTCCCTTAGCTTCATTTGTAACTAGGGGTCAGATGTCCTTTGCAGGATGATCCCCCGGCTCAGCTTCTTTTTTTTTTTTTTTCCATACCCTTACCATTATTGCTGAAATTTTACACATTTCCATTGCACATTTTAGGGTTCCCATTTGATGCAATCAGGGCCCGAACTTTTACTTGGGACATGGTGGGGTGGTGGTTCTGTGAAGAGCAGCAAGGGTGGATTATTACTGCAACCCCCTCTTTTCTGCTGGCTTTTTTTGCTGGACGGCTTTCAAAAGCACAGCCAGTAAGGAGTTTTTTTTTTGTTTTGTTTTGTTTTTGTTTTTTTCTTCAGAAGTGCTCTGATAACAGCCTGTTTCAGCTTTTCATTCTCAGTTGTTAACCCTTTTTTCTCACATCACTACTGTTACAAGTCTCAGGTCCCGATTCCACAGTGCAGGGTATGCACCTTTGCCAAGAAAACAAGAACCTGGGCTTATTGCTTAAGATAGGGGATAACAATGGCACTTGAGGTGTACTGGGTTTATTTAACAAATTTGACTGGCCAGTAGTATTTTGGAATTTTTAACTTTTAAACTGAGTTTTTAGTGTGTCCTGGGAGTCCTTTAGACTCCTGACAACTGATTTCTGGTGCCTTTTAGACATTTTTTTAAAATGTATATACCAATTTAAATACATATTTTACTGTTTTGTAGGGGTTATGCCCCCTTAAAATTTTTTTTTGCACCAAATTATACACATTTTTACTTTACCTTACTTTATAAGAAAAACAAAACAAAATTTACAATACACACCAAGGTTAGTAACAAGACAAACACCATAAAACACAAAACATAAACAACAACTTTTGTTACAAAAGCAGATCCATGGATTTTTTGTTTAGGTGTTTTGCTGGTGCCAAAAGCCACCAATTAACCCTGTTTAGAATACAAGTTTACAGCACCATTCCAACTGTGGCTTTAACTTAAACTCTTCAAATAAAAGTGACAGTGACAAAAATGTGAACCACACAAGAATAACAAACAAAGGAGTCACCTTATCGCCCCAAAGGGGTTGCCGTCCTGCCCCAAGTTCCCATAGGTGAACTCACCCAGTCTGTTGGCCGGCCGGGGTTGGGGCTGGATGGCAGCACCTCCGGGGTGAGCTGGGTAAGTCCTGCCGCGGTCGCCAAATTTGTGGGGGAAAAATCTAACTCTGGCCCTCAAGTTCAGAAAGAGGAACACCGGAGCGTTCCCAATGAAGCAGACCCGTTCCCAGCCGAGACTCCAATGAGCAGAGAACGAGGTGTGGTTCAGAGTTTATTATTCAGCTGAATAACAAAAGGAACTGCATCAGAGGGCAGCAAAGAAGTGCTAGTCCCTCTGAGCAGGGCCCCCCCAACAACTCGAATGCAAGAGAGAGCCTAAGGAGCGGAGGGTGCGCTTGGGGCTTGGTCAACTGATGGGGCTGGGGGCAACACGCGGGGATAATCCGGAGGAGCCGGCCCCGCGAGTAAGGGAGATGCAACAGGGGACGCTTCTGCCTGTAATCGCCCTATTGCATCTGCACAGTGCTGCCAAAGGACGGAGGAGATCCTCCAGATGTTTTTGAGAGGCAGCCACACACCCGGTTTGCTTGAGAAGTTTTAAAAGCTCTTTTGCATGAGCCTTTTGCTGCACGGATAAATCCCCCCCCATACTCATGAGAGAGCGAAAAACGCTGTGGTGCACCAAGGCTTTGCCAGCCGATGAGGTGGGGGGCTGGATCACGTCGGGGTCACCAGATGCGGGAAGAAACCGGACAGAGTCGAGGATTACGGCTGAGAAGCGTCCTGGGCACGCCCCAGGAATCTTTATTTATACAACTTAGCTTATCTCTACACACGTAAGACAATGATGAATACACTTGTTTACTTTACTGTGATTGGTAATAAAAGCCTCGCTAAATGTATCTCCCTTGAACAGAAAACGGGGAGGGAGCCTGCAGGGAGAGAGCCTGCTTGTAATTTCCCTTAGTAATCAGAATTAGCAGGTCAGGGCCATGCAGCTAACACAGACGTGGTTTGCCAGCGCCCATGTTCCCAGCATCACCCCAACACTGTCAGCCTTAGCAAACTGTTTGCTGGGCACAAGTATATTTCTTCTGAAAAGAAATCAGGTATTTGACTCCTCAGTTTCACCTTGCTACCTGCATGGGGCTTGATGAAACAGCTTTCTAGCCTAGAAGACATCAGAACTCTTGTTTTTCTTCAGCTTCTTTTTGTGGCTGCTCTAATTAAGAATGCTTCCTCTCCTGTCGGATCTTAGCTCTGGGATTGTGTTTCCAAGTCCTTGTGACTCTGGTCACACTTGGGGTTGTGTTTCTTTTCTCAGCCCATTGAAAGAGTGCTTCTTCTAGGAATGAAGCACAGATACCCCATCACAGAGACAATACTGAAACATGATAGAATGATAAAACAATGGTGGCAGAACTTATTTGTATTACAGAGTAATCCAGAGTTCACTGGTATGATCATTCTCCCATTGTGCAAGGCAGTGTGCATTCAGTAGATAAAGAACCTCTGTGTCAGAGAATTCAAAGGCTAAGCTTACCGGTAATTAGTCATAATAAGTGGATGTAGATCATGAAAGAGGAAAAGGGAAAGATGCAGGTGACATAAGAATACATGGTTATTTAGACAAGTTAAAAGATTAATTTACAAAATTTTCAAGTTGTTTTCAAAATACTAGTCTCCTGTAGATAATACCTGGTTTATTAACTATAGGAAGGTCAAGATAGATTGTAGAATTGGATGAATAGCATTATACACACAAGAGTTCATAGAATCTACTTTAAATTTATGTGCAGAGAGGACCATGCAGTTGAATCTGTAGTGATACAAATTCCAAGTTGTATGACTTCAAATACATTAGATGGGTTATACTTCCAGCAGCGTTCCATCTAATTTTTCATAGGCTGTGTACGCAAAAAATTTCTTCGTGTGCACTATTATTAGCACTGTTGATTTTTTTGTGCGTGCTTTATTTTGTTGGATGCGTGGGTTTCACAATCTCTGCGTGTGCACACACATATAGAGCTTGGGAGGAACAGTAAGTACCAGCTTTCTGTTAAGGAAAAGACTGTTGAGTACACAACACTGATGGAGATCGTAGATAACCAACTCTAATAAAGTGGCAACCTCTATTTCTCACTCAGACTATTTAAAAAAAACAAAACAAAACCCGAAAAGAAACAAATCTCTGAGGCCTCCAAATTGATGTTTACATGATATTTTCAACTTAATTCCCCTTTCAACAGGACCTGTTATGTTTATCTATGTCACGTCTTGTCTCTTAATTAGTAAATAGATATGCAAAGTCAAATAGTTGCATGAGTAGCTCCATTGAGTAGTGGGACTACTCACATGAATGAAATTAAACATACATGTGTACAGGATTGGAGGCTTCTTGGCTTTCTTAGGGTCACAGATTGTCTCACATTATATATTTACATCACCATAGCCATCTTCCTATAAAATTCTAATGGAAAAAGGCGTTGCTTTTATTTTGATGTATCTAGTTGAGGTGAACCCTGTTTTGGGACTAGTTACACTGGGGTAAAAATTGCATTGTTTCCACTGATATTATATGTTGATACAGTTAACATAAAAAGATCTTTTGTTGCAGCGAATACATAGCCTTGGTTTTCAGTGCAGGGGTTGTGGGGACATAGCAATTATTTTCAGAGAATAAAGACTTTCTGTTAGAGACTGAGGTATCAGAAGAACGAGGGAAACAAATAGATAAGTTTAAAACCTATTAACTCATCAGCACTAGATGGTAGAGCCAACAGTTCGGGATGAATTAGAGGACAATGTGCTGAATTGCTAACCAAAAATGTAGTTAATTAAAATTAGCTGTTGTTTTGGTAGGTATGAATGTTGTGCTTATCTTTTTGAAAATGTGGTAGCATAACAATAAATTTCAAACCAAAGAACCTTAATTCAGTACCAGGTAAATTTGGCTGAAATAATTAAAAATAAAATTATAAAACACCACCATGAACAAGGTTTATGCCCTGATCCTGCAAATATGTGTATTAAAGTCAGTGGGACTACTTATGTTAAATGTTAAGCATGTCTGTGACTGTTTTTAAGATCAGTGCCTTAGTTGTAATCCATTTCCAAATCAGCTTTGTTACTTTTGTTACTTTGACACAAATCCATGTTCTTTTTCTAAAAGAAGGTCTTGTTGTATCAGTATTTGTAAATAAATATGTTTAGTAGTTTATTCAGGGTGAGAAATTCTTTAAATTTAAGAAATGCTTTTCAAATTGACAGCTTTCAAACTGGCTTCTGTACCCCTTTAAACATCAACTTGCTTAATTAAATTATAATTTAAAAAATAATGTTACTCTTGTCTAGTTCTGTTAGGAATGTTCTCAGAATCTATCCTGGTAAACCAAACATGAACTATGAAGTTCTTCACCATAAATATTTTATTCTGTACAGTATATAGAGTATACTGTTCTAGGTTAAATTGCTGTTACAATTTTAAATTTTAAAAGTGCCTTCATAGGAATTAAAATCTACATTCAGGATTTTCAAATGACTGATTGTTTTTGGTACTTAAGGTGCTTTGTGGGGCTGGATCTTCAGAAAATGCTGTGCATCTACCTTCTGAAAATCAGAATCTTTTAAGGCATCTCAAGTTGGACAACCAAAGTTGTATTTGAAAACATAAAAAGTACAGAAGACTATTGAAAACTCAGTTTTTCCTAGAATTACTACTACTTATTAATATTCAAAATTGTTAAAATTAGAATTTGCAATATAAGATTTATAAATTTTATTGTTTTTTCCACTCTATTGGATATATTAGTTTTATTGGTTTAGGGATTTATTGTTTTTTTTCTCTCTTATTCTCATAGATTTTTTTGTGTCTGTAAAATTGGTGATAGGACCTCTGGTGAAGGCAGTGGGTGTGATAAAAAAGCTGCAAGACAGGCTGCTTCAAAATCTGCATATGAGCAATTAATAGCTCAAGAAAATCGAAAGGTATGTATTTCAGACTGTCTAAAGAGTGACACTTCATTTCTGGTTCATTTAATCTTTGAATCAAGTTCCATCATCATTTGATTGAAAATAAGTCTTGTTGATGTTGGAGAGCAAAATTATCTTTGCCTTGTAAATCTATGTTGGTTATGCTCCATTGTGTGGTAGAGAAGTTCACAGTGTCTGTGTATAGTAAGTAGCTTGTCTTAAAAAAAAAAAAAACCACAGCCAAACCAAAAATCCATGATTCTTCCTATTTCTCATTGCATATTTCATTGCATGGTCCCATGAGTTATCAGTTGGTTAAAGACAAATGCATATGACAAGAATTAATTAAAAGCATTTTGATACAATTCTCTTAAAAAGGAAACTTATCTAAATGGAGTTCTCTCAAGCATAGGACAGTGCTATTGTACGGTTACTGTAGTTTTTAGACCAGGGGTGCCCAAAGTTTTTGTACATGGGGTCTGCAGACCCTGATTGATGTGAGCCTGTGGGCTGCATAATTCCAAAACCCGTTCTTTTTGCACCATACACAATATACAGTTATATATTTTCAGTATATTATTACAACAAAAAAGGCCTAACTAATTTTGACTGTGTGACATAAGCAGCTGGAATTTTCCAGCAGTCGTGTGTGTGTGTGTGTGTCTCTCTCTCTCTGTCTGTCAGAACAGTTCCGGGTCCCCTGAGCTTCCCGGGACCCAGCTACCAAAGAGATGGGCAGCAAGGCCTATCGGGGCCATCCAGGCCACCCCAGTCTAAACTGGGGGCTGAGGAGTGGTCACTGGATCCCTCCAGCGGCACCGTGGGGCTGCAGCCAAGAGCCTGTTGTGAATCGGCTCCTTTCCTTCCCCTCCCCGCCCCAGCCCTGGCCCCGGCACTCACCATATGAACTCCTTGCCCACGCAGCTTCTGGGCACACTAGGGAAGGAGGGCCCCAGCTGTTGCCACCTCTGCCTGTGGGGAGGGGGAGATCAGCCCAGCCAGCCACTGCGGCTTGGTGCAGTGCTTTTTCAGCCCATCGGGCAAATGGGCCTCAGCCCTGGGTTCTGCACTGCAGTGTGGAGAGTGTGCCTATATACACATCTGTGTAAATTTTATATTTGCATACTGTTTTCAAGAAACTCCTCATGGGCTGTAGAAAAGCCATTTTCAGGCTGCATGTGACCCATGGGCCGCACTATGGGCATCCCTGTTTCAAACAGTTCTCAGCACTTGTGTTAGAGGTGTTTAATTTGTGTAATCATAGGACCTGATCCTACAATGTCAATGGACTTCAATGGGAATTAAAGGTGCTGAGCATCTCCTACACATGACTAAATGTGATATTGCGCAAGTAGTTTTTTTGCTTTTAATTAAAAATGTTAATGTTTCTGACAGAGGGATTGAAAAAGCAAGAACTTCGAGCTGGCTGCAAATTTAGTCCTAATTACTGAGTTTTTAAGGGAGACTTTGCACTCTCATCATTTTGCAAGCATAGTTGTTATGTGTGTGGTAGATGGAGTAATTAAGACACCCAGTGACCTTGTTAGTGTATGCAGAAGCCTGCGTATACATACTGCTCTGTTTTTGCATATACAAAATTGTGTGTTCAGTTACCAGCTCTGAAAATTGTGCCCTTGGCTAACTAATACAGTTTTTGCTCCCAATTTTTAATGGAGCCTCATCCTTACATCACTTATTACTCCTGCAAATGAGGGCATGTGCTATAAGTATCTGCTCAATTTGTGGTCAAGATCTAGGTGTAAGATATTTGCAAAAGTCTACCTTTGCTGCCACTTAGTTGCAGTGAGGGAAAGGATGTAACGTTTTAAATACCAGGTGCTAAATCATGGCACAATAAAGCTGATGGAAAAATTCCCACATCAGCGGGGCTGGTGCCTTCAGTGTCACTCCAGTGCCTTAAAGTTAAGCATATGTGTAAGTGCTTCCTCAGCTGGGGCTTTACTGTTTGCTGTAGTTGCAGTAACTTTTTTGAAATTCCATTCATTTTGTCATTGTCTAAGGTTTATCATTTGTAGTAGCAAAGCTCTGAGAGGGTTTTGGGTTTTTTTTAAAAATATATCTCTGTGTGTCTATACATACAGGAAGGGACACATGCTGCTGTTGCCAATTCTGCAAGTAATGTACTTAGTAATTCCAGTGAAACATCAGGCTGGGCATCTGCAAAGTAAGTTGGAACCACTGATATTTTGATGATTAACAGAATGCTTTTGCTTATAATAGAAAAACTAGTTGACTGTGTTTAAGCAGAATCTGTTGCTATCTTTTCACTTGTGAATTAATCATTTTGTATTTTAAGCTTCTGCTTATTAATCTGCAGACCTAGCATATAGTTTAATTGTACAACTGCGTTTAACTGTTCTATTTTTTTGTAACATGCTTTATGATACGCAGATTTCATGGCTATCCTGCATGATCTCTTGTTCAACATCAATAATTATTTTAGGAGCGTTTCTGTTTTAATGTAAAAAGAAGAATGTCATGCCATTGAAGTTTTCAGTAGTCATTTTCATATGAAGGTGCTGCTTTGCTGAATGAATATCAGTTCTTTTCAGTAATTTCTGTGTGCTACCTTATGATTTCTGCTATGCTGTTTTTCTCTTCATTCACCATTAATTCAAAGAGGCTTGAATCCAAAGAAGTACAACCTGTTCATGGAGAATGAAGAGAGAAGTTGTCAGGGGTTGGCAACTCCCGGCACATGTGCCAGACTTGGCACACTGGCCGATCCTGAGTGGCACGCAGTGCTGCTCATGCTCCCCCACATGGCCTGGAGGTTGGGGCCACAAGAGCCATGTGTGGCGGCTCCAGGCTTCTGCAGGGTGCACCCCAACCAGCCCCCAAGTTGTGCTGCACCATGCTGGCTCCTGAGCCTCACCAGCCCGAGCCACCCGCCATGCCGCATCTGCAGCCCAGCTGAGCTGAGCTGGACTGGCTGCTGCACTGGCCCCTAGGCCACCCACCACACTGGCTGCCAAGCTACACTGGCTGCCGAGCCCCCAAATCAGGCTGTGTCATGCTGTGAGTCACCTCCACCCCGTCCAACTCCCGACCCAAGGTTCACAACCACACCACTTAAATTTGTTGTGGAGTCAGGGAGTGGAACCTCCACTCTGGACATGGGGGAGCAGGGAAGTGCGGCCTGCTGGAGCTGGGAACCTGATGCCACCTGCCCTGAGAGACCCTAGCCTCCGTACCTCCCAACCCGAAGTCACAGGCTCCACCCCCATTTGGCCTCACCCCTGGCACCTGCTAAGGGTGCGGTGGGTAAGGTTGTCATGGGGGCTGGCAAAGGGTTACCAACCCCTAAGAGAATTATAGTGGGAAATTTTCTAGTAAGTGCCTTTGAAATCAGCTTCTTGTGCATGGTGATTAACTTGGGTCTGGCATCACTGTTATACTTTCATTGGTGCCTTGTGCAGCGTGAAAAGCTGCTATGTTTTGCACCAGTGGTGACCTTACTGCTTTGAAATGATTTCTGTATCTATCCTACCTTATCATGGTGAGAGTACTTAACTAATATTTATAAATTACATTGTCATAATTGATGAAATCCATTACGGAAGTAAATGTTTTATTATAAAATGTAATTGGATAACAAAATCATTACAAAATTTTTAAATTGTCATATAATTCTTTTTCTGTTGTATCAAGGTTACAGTTTTGATTCGGTATTTATTTTAAGGACAAATACTGAAATCCATTTTTTCCCCTTATAGTGGTACTGATTCTTTATCGAAATGTATGAACTCAGATGAGAGCTTAGTAAGTAAAATGAATGACATGAAAGTGTGCGAAGATTCTTCATTTCCTTCGGTACAGTATGAAAACCTTTTTTCCCTCATCGTCAAATTTTAGACTGTTATTTTGCTCCTGCTGATGTTGTTCACTTTTAATGAAGATGTGGGTAACAGACATACTTCCCCAAAATATTCAAGAGGCACATTGATAAAATTTGATAATTAAGGCTGCTAATTTCTACATCTAATTTTTGAAGTTAGTATGTCTTCAAATACTTTGTTGGAATGGAGACCCCGCGTGCGGAGTGTAGTAGTTCATCTCATGAGTGGGATAAACCATTTGGAGTACAGTGCATGAAAGCGCTGCTCCATGCTAGCTACCTGTTAACCTTAAACCTCTCCAGAAGTAAACATATGTGGCTTCACTCCTGCACTGTGATCTGCACAGGTGGACTGCTGTGTCATTTGTCTTCATAGGGACAAAATCAAGGTTCAGCAATTTGATGGTGTGGATGATGATACCGAGTTATGGCTTAAAAGTACAAATAAATTTAAACCTAATTTTCTGTGATTGCTTCACTTTCTGTATTTCAGTTCAAGACTTAAGAACTAGGTCCTCTTGCAGGCTGTTAGAGCCAAAGGTAGAGGAGTTTCAGAGTATAGCGCAGTATCAATTTTCTCCTCACCCACTCTAGTTATTGTTGCAAAATATATGTGAATGGTAAAAACGTTCATTATCTTTTTACCATCGTTCTCACTAAACATACAGTAGTCAGATTTGCTGATGGCTTAAACAGGCATAACTACATGGAAGCTGATGGAAGCCTGTAATTCTTCTTTGAGCAGTGCTCCCAACTGCTCCACTTTAGGTGTTCACATCCCATGGCACCCCAGATTGGAGATTTTTGTGTAGCAGTGGCTCAGGCAGCAGGCGGTTAGCAGCAGCGTTCCTTCCCGCCATTAGTGACGTCAGCTGCTTGCTTTGCCCGCTGTCAGTTTCCCTCAGCCCCTTTCTACCGCCCTGGACTCCAGACGGAGTCTGCGGTGGCTCTCCACAAAGGACCTCTCAACTGTCAAAACCTCACTAAAGAAGAAGAACAACAAAGATAAGAGAGATCTAACAAACGAAAAACAAAAAACAAATAGCAACGATACGTTAATCAGCACTATGCTGAATAGTACTGGCTTGAAGCACTGTGAGACGTGTCATGAGGCAGTACCCACCTCAGATGGGTATAAGGTTTGTGTGAAGTGTCTAGGAGAGACACACTTATCACACAGATGCCCACATTGTAGAAATTTAACATCAAGAGCCAGGAAGGAGCGAGAGCGAAAGCTGAAGCTGCTCCTGTTAGAGGGCTCTTTACGACCAGCGTCCGACCCTGGTGCCTCTCCTCACACAGCTGAGGGAGCGCATAAGAGAGGGTCTGCTGCTTCATCTCCAGTCCCACACAAAAAGGCTAAAGAGACTGAGAATTCTAAAAAAACCAAGCGGCGAAGATCAAAGCAGGCATCTGGGAACCCTGCTGAGCATGAAATTTACATGAGTGGCTCCGTGCGCACAGCGGCACTGTTAGTACTTCAGCCGCTGCTGCTGGCTGTTACAGCGCCGAGTTCAGCACCATCACTTACGGTACCTTTGATCCCCACACCGATGCTCTCCCGTGCCGTGGTGGCTCCGCTGTCAGTGCCGTCTCCCATATTCACAATGGCACCAGACCCGGCACCGCACACTCAGCCACTGACCCCCCTTGACTGTCAGGGCTCGGGGCAGCTGCTGGTAACACAAGCTGTTCCTCAGCCACCAGATTCGGCTAGAGATCTCTCCCCATGCCGGGCACATGTAAAACATAAGAGTAAAGCAAAGCATATGGACTTCACAGATGACTTGTCCATTCACTCAGCACCCAGGTCACCTTTATTCCAAACGGACTCCTCAGATAAGAGTCCACCATCTTCGACCTCTGGCTCGTCTGACTCATGTAACTCCCCTCCGAGCCATCCACCTTCACAACAGGCACCTCAGCCAGCGATGGTCAATTCTAATTTCAGTGCCCCTTGGGTATACCCCCCCTTGGATGATGATCAATCAGCAAGGGGTAAACTACATACCATGCCAACCATATAGCTTAGCATTCCCACCGAATGGCCCCTTCTCTGCACCTTTACAGAATCAGCCTCAGCCTCTATTGACACTGGCTACAGCACCAGTCACTGCAGGGCCAAGCTCAGATAATGCCTTGACAGACTCTGACACTCAAGACAAAAAGGATGACAATAGACATTTTAGAGAACTCTTTAAAAGGGCAGCTGAAACCATGGAACTTTAGATACAGGACAATCAACTGTCCCAGCATAAATTGTATAAGATCTTACAGCCTACTGGTTCTCAAAACTAGCCCTCCCCATGGATGAAGGGATTATGGACCCTGCAAATGAAATCTGGCAGACACCGGCATCTGCACCCCCAGCAAATGAAAGGGCAGATAAAAAATATTTCGTAGCACCCAAAGGGAATGAGTTTCTTTTTACTCATCCCCAACTGAATTCCTTAGTGGTGGAGGCACCGAATCATCGAAACAGATAGTCAAATTCCAAATTTTCCTTTAATAATAGAGAAGAGAGAAAATTGGATTCACTAGGCAGAAAGGTGTACACATCAGCAGCTTTACAACTCAGCATCGCAAACTATACAGCGTTGTTGGCTAATTATAATCACAATATATACACCAAACTTAGACTGTGCCACTTTTATTACACAAGACCATCAAGAACAGTTTAATGTCCTCTTCACTGAAGGTCTACTGGCAGCTAGAATAGCCCTCCAGGCTTCTCTTGATGCAGCCGATGTTGCTGCCAGGACGCTAGGAACAGCGGTTGTCATGTGACGCTCATCCTGGCTCCAGGCGGCAGATCTCCCCAAACAAATGCAGAGGACAATCGAAGATCTGCCCTTTGACAAAAATCACCTATTAGAGAAAACAACAGATCAGGTGATGCATGGAGTGAAGGACTCTAGGGCAACTTTAAGAACGCTGGGTATTTATACTGCACAGTACAAGCATAGTTTCTGTAGGAACCAGCCTGCCAACTATAAGTACACACAGAGGCAGTCTAATAGGAAGAGTGACTCCTATAGAAGTAAGTCGAGACATTCATGCAGGGGCAGACAAGGACCTCAACCCCATCAAATGTTGCAAGCTGGCAATATAAAACACCAATTTTGATGGCCAGGTCGAGGGTACGACCAGTCTGCAGAATCTACATCCTACTCAGTCAACATCTTGCAATTTAATCTTCCAAAACAGATTACAACAATTCCTCCAACGATGGAGACAAATAACATCAGACCGATGAGTCATAGAGATCGTTCAACATGGATATTCCATCCCATTCATCTCCAGACCCAGAACCCAACCCCTTTCCCCGTCCCTTTTCAGGGACCCTACTCATGTACAGCATCTTGTTGGTTCCCAACCGCGATGGGAGAAGGAGACACCGGACTCAGTAG